>JBCFXI010000005.1:600000-780268 GCA_038496175.1 Ampulex compressa
TTCGAAACTTGAAACTTCAATTAAAATATTACAAAAAAATATTGAAATTTTGGTTTTGAGTTTCTTACGAAATGTGAAATATTCAAATAACGTCGAAGTTTGTTTTACTAAAATTAATAGACGAAGCTCCGCGAACTTATTGAACAACTTAGTCAATCAACGCTACTTATAGCTGCTTAGGGTATTGTGTATTTGGATAAGCAGCCACTCTAAATCAACTAGGACAGTTAAAAAATTTGAGTAGCTCATAATAGTACGAAGGGTTAAAAATACTAATAATCAAACGTTTAACAATAATCCGTAATGAACTAAGTATAGATGTAAATTCGTTACAAACAATTCATAACAATAAAAGTATTAAGGACAAGATTGAAGAATGAAAGTTTGGATTGGAGGACAGGTGTTTACAGAATTCCCCTTGCGTTCGAGGAAACGAATCCCATCGAAGGTAAAAGGCCAGCATTACATCATCGTTCACGACTGTTGATCGATTAAATCGCCGATTCGATGATTGATGCCGCCTTTCGATTTTACGTGGCCTCGAATTCTGGCCCTCGTGAATCCGGCAAGGAGGCCTCGCGTGTCTCATCTTCATTAGCCATGATCGCTTGCTCTCCCTTCGAAGTCATCCTCGATTTAACCACCCCGGAATAATTCGCTGATGTAACCGGATATTTATGAAATCGAGCCATACATACATTTGATCTCACCATCGTTTCTTTTCCTGGCATTGACTCGAATGGCCGGTACCTTGACTTTATCACGATTGTTCTCTCTTTACTCAATTTCTTTCCTGTCCGATATCTAGAATTTTAATTCGAATTTCATTTATTTACGCGTGGAACGTGAAATTTATAATGAAGGAGTAGATGCCATCGTGCAGTAATACGTGATTTATTTTCTACTCTATAGCTTCATTTTATCCCGACTACTTTTCTTTCTTCATTTATTTTCTATTTGATATGTAAAGTTTACCTTCTTCTTTTTTGGATTTTGATTGAGCGATGTCTAATTCAATTATTTTTTATGCGTTTTTATAGTATTTTCCATCTGATATCACGATTTTCCTTGAATTTTACTGGCTGGTATATTTTATTGTATAATCTCTTTTTGTGCTACTGCTAACTTACTTTACTCCTGCTTCCTTTACTTGTCGCAGATGTGTATTTCATTGAATATAGAATACGTCAAGGCAATTAACGTAAATAGCGCTATGATAAACTTGTTGTAATTAACAAAATTGAATATATATGTATCTTTTGAGTATCGACGATTCAATGGGTTTTCTTTGCAATAGTAACAAATAATATATTACATTAAATATTAGCAATTATAATTATGAATATGATTAATACTATCTCGGCACCACCAAAATCTGACATTAATCGGCAATTCAATTGTGAAATACTTTTTATTTTTTACTTTACTGTTATTTCACTTTTGAATCATATATATCAATTAGCACTGATTATAAGGAGAAAATAAATCACGTAAATGTCTGTTGCCATGCGTGAAATCTGATCTTAATCAGTGTAACATAATATATCTTTCGCTTATCAACGACGCAATCGGCTTCTTCTCGTGGTAAAGGGTCCAAAGATTGGCTTAAAGGGCCCTTTTGTTATTTTTGGGACCTGAAAAACGAAAGTGCGCAACGAAATGCAGACTGGGCCGCGTCTGGCCTTTGACCATCGCCTTGAGTTCTCACGGTTCCTCCTCACATTTACATGGGAAGATCGAACCATTGTCTAAGATCATCGTTTTTAACCCGCCGAAAAACCGGTACACATTTTTCTATGCAAATCAAAATCTTTTTCTCTTTTCTTAATTAAATTCAGCTTTTTGCAAAAAAGGTACCTACTACATATATTTTCTTTTTAAATAACATCAAATAATGTTAATTATATAGTAAGAAATCAAAAAACTCCAAACCTTGTCCAGATGTCTTCCAATGTCTTCCAATTTCTGAAGTCATTTTAGAAAAAAGTCGCAGAGGTTTTGTTTTCTTACTATGTATTTTAACATTATTTGATGTTTTCTAAATATAATATATATGTAAAAGTGCTTGATTTACAAAGGAATCAATTTGATTTACAAACGGGTAAATTTCATTTGCAAAAGGATGAATTTAATTTGAAAAACTTGTATATGCTATCCCCTAAGATTCCGTTATTTTTTTCTTCAAGAAAGGGCACTCGTTCGAATTGGAGATATTCATTGCGCGCATCGAACTTCTTTCTTTTACTCTATCATTTATTTTATTCCCCCATAAAATGTTTGCCGAACTAATTTTTTTGTGTTTTAATGTCTTGTGTTCTAAAGTTTTTAATCTTTATAACTCACTGTGATTTTGAAGCAATCGTTTGTTTATATGTCTCTTCTCAAGCTTATGTCCAACTACTACCTAGAACTGTGTATTCATAACTCAAATTTCGTCTTTTTAGAATTTCCCTTTGATTTTTTCATGCAGCTTTTAAAGCCTGTTATATCGTCCATTCCTAAAATGTGTTGAAACTTTAACTGAACCGTTTATTTCGAAAGTGACCAATGTCCATTTATATTTCAATCGAGATAAATAAGGTTTTACATTGCACCGAAATAAAAAATATACGTATAGGATATCATTGCGTTACACCGCTTAAGCGTATCTAAGAGAGTTAGATTTTCAATTCCTATTAAAGTAGCAATTATTAAATGGATAATATGTGTTTTCTTGTCATAAATGGAGTTAAGCTACTTTGAAAATTAACTACTAGATTTGCTATACAATTTGAAACAGCTCAAGTCTATTCCACATAATTTAATATGCTTAAAATTCAAGCAGCGATATTCAATCCCTTTTATATTTCTTTATAACACTAGAAAAACACAATTTATGCAATTTAGAAAATCTTAATACATAAATTACGTAACAATTTACTGCTCATTTACACTTTATGTACGCGGGAGAGATTTGAAAAAGTCATGGTGCTCCGGTAGTATACGAAG
This sequence comes from Ampulex compressa, assembly GCA_038496175.1. Classification (NCBI taxonomy): domain Eukaryota; kingdom Metazoa; phylum Arthropoda; class Insecta; order Hymenoptera; family Ampulicidae; genus Ampulex; species Ampulex compressa. The sequence continues at coordinate 602,989 of JBCFXI010000005.1, forward strand.
TGTGATCAAAAAGTAAGGTGATTTTTTGAATTTCGCGGAATACCTACACTCGATTTTCGTTTTCTTCTTTCCCTTAAGTTGGTACATTCGTTCCAAACATATGTCCACAGTTTCAACTATATAGCATTTTCTGTTTGTGTGTGAGAGGCATTAAGCTTGAACATGTTTTGCGTGTTCGCCGATTTCTTGCTGTCGGAAAAAATGGAGCAAAGAATTTGCATCAAATTTTGTGCATAAAATGGAATGAAGTGTTTCAAAACACTTGAAGTGTTGACACTGGCATATGGTGAGTGTACTCTAAGTAAAAAAAGTGTGTATAAGTAGTACAAGCTCTTTCAAAAAGGCCGAGAAGATATTCACGACGAACCTCGCTTTGGACGGTCCAGCACGAAAACAACAGAAGAAAATATTGAAGAAGTGAAGAAAATAGTGATGCAAAAAACAACACCACAATCATGCCTCAGCTACTATATTCACCGGATTTGGTTCCCTGTGACTTTTTTGTGTTCTTAAAACTGAAAAGACCAATGAAAGGACGGAGATTTGCAACGATTGAGGAGATAAAGATTGCATCGCTGGATGACCTCAAGGCTATACCAAAAAGTACTTATCGGAAGTGCTTCGAGGATTGGAAAAAGCGCTGGCACAAGTGTATTATGTCTGAGGGAGATTACTTTGAAAGGGATAACATAAATATTGATGAATGAATAAATATTTTTTTATAAAAATTAAAAGTCACCTTACTTTTTGATCATATCTCGTATATGCAATATAATACTCTTAGTAAAATGATGGTTCATTAAAAAGGTTGAAATATATACAGAGACTATTGAAACTATTGTTGATAGATGAGAGTTGAGGTTAGTATAGAACTGGTCGTCGTGCTTCTCTAGCTTTTTACCAAATTCTTTAACAAACATTCTACTCGCAAAATTCAACACTTTCTTCAAATTCATTAAAAAATTTCTCTTCAAAAATTTGACCAAACACTCACTCTATAAAACGTTTTCTCAATTGGACTACTAAACTGCGAATATTCGACTCTTCGCACGCACACGCACACGCACACACACACTTTCATAGAAGCGAGGGCCTAGGACATTTAACATTTCGACGCGCCTTGTATATATTTTTTTACGATGGATGACGCGGTCATCTGCCTCTAAGGCTGCACTATTATTGGGATCAATTATTTCTATCCTACACTTGATGTGCGGGAAAGCCCTCTCCCGAGCAAATACTCAAAGCATCATTAAAAATTCTCGCGCTCCACATTTGCGACATTAACAAGGCAAGAGACACGCTTTTTTTGGCTGCATGACTTGTCTTCCTATTGTATGAAATAAAGGACACAGCGGACAAGAGGGGCAAGCGAGACATTTAAAAACTAGATAAAAAAGAGTTGCCATTAACATTTTTAATTTCAGTTCTTAATGTCATTTGATGTTAACACATTGATGAGACTTTTAATCAAAATGAGACCAAATATTATTAATTACGACTACATTTATTTATTTAATACTTATTGAGTAATTGATTCTATTAACGTTTTCATCGAATTGCAAGTGTGGGTTACCAGAAAAATACGTAAAATATTGTTATGCATTGTCGTACATGTCGAATGTCAGCCATGATTTTGCAGTTTGTACTGATTGCTTAAAGTGTGGTGTGACATTAACGAGGAAGGCAACACTATTCGACGAATAACGTACAAGTTGTATGAAAGATATAAGATTACATGTGTATCGAGTAAAAATTAAATGTTGCAGTTCAAAAAAATACACAGAACAGTTTGAAACTTAAAATTTTTTTTATCCTTTATATTATCATTGGGTAAAATTACTTTTTCAGTCTGAAAGCACATAGAACCATAGATTGTGTACTCCTATTGGCAGAACATAGCATTGTATTAAATGATAGTTGCGTTAAGTAGTTCAAAACTTTTTATATATGACGTTTAATTTACATTTATGTACATATCATCTCATTGTAAAAATAATTTAGTGTAAAATGTTATGTTACTTTATATATATTTATTTTATGATATATTAAAAATACTTTCTATTATTATTTCAAGTGGGACTAACAATTCATGTTTCTGATATAATTGAGGCAATAATAAAAAAATGTTAATTGTAGAATAAGTAGTAAATAAGTAAATGTTGTCATAAATATATCGCGTTTGGTTGAATTTTGGTCGCAGAATCTCACTAATATTTTCAACAAAATTTCAAATAAAAGAAGCAAAACTAAAAAAGTTATATTATTGTGTCAGGAATTGTTTACCCGTGCTCCATTCAAAGACATGGCGCGGGTGCCATTGCACGCTTAATTGAGTCCGATAAGGATCAGATAGGTGTAGAAGTATCACAGTGACATTAATCGGAAAGCTCCAGAGCAACAATCATGGAACTTTTACTGTAGGTTTTCATCATGACAACGCCAAACTATGTACATCTTCAGTTACTCGGCAAAAATTCAGAAAACTTATATTAGCTGAGAAATTTTAGTGCATGCATCGGTACGGTCAGAATCTTACACCGTCAGACTGTCAGTTGTCTAGGTTGTGTCTGAGGAACTTCTTGAATGGTGTGAAGTTAGTTCTAAAAGAAAGCCGTGAAAAACACTTGTTACCATTTTTATCCAGAAACTTTTTAGTTTTAAATAAAAATATAGCTAGTGAATAGATCGTTCAAATAAAAAAAAAGACAGTTTGACCTAAATAGGCCAGGTGGCCATAATAGGATCTCGTCATTCAATCCACTTGCTAAACATTTTTTCTTTATAAGTAGAAATAATAATTACTATACCTCTACCGCACTTGGTTGCATTTTCGTTAGCTCTGTATATATGTGGTATTAGAATTCGTGGGCTTGGAAAATTTATTCGCAGTACTGAGTTTGATCTGCAATTCCAAGGATTGCTTCGGGGAGGTTGATGACGAACTCTATTCCTCTTCATTTTTGCACTGCGCTACTGGTCTAGGCTGTTATACTTTTATACACGTCTAGAGAACATGGCCTTCTTCGTTATGGAATTAATCGCACGAACTCCTAGTTATCGTGCTTACTGAATCTGATTGATTCTGTATAACAATCTCATTTGCTATACCTGATTTCTCGAATTGGATGATTAAGGATAGTTTATATAGATATACTCTTTACATGGATTTGCTCGCTATGACCATTATCAAGTTATTAGAAACTAATCAAGCAAGTGAGATTAGGAGTAAGACACTGACACACGACAGTTTATATAGAGTTTGTCGCGTGGTGTAAGTACGCGATAGTCGTAATATGATGAGAGCGAACGAGCTAGTCGTCTCGCTATGTTCCTTGTTAAGAGATGTTATTGAAGTCGCGTATACGCGGCAAAGGTGGAGATTCTTAGGCAAATGTGTTTGTTGGAGGTTGTGTAATGACTGGCTGCCTTGGTGGTTTGATGACGACTCGAAGATGCTTGTTAATAGAACGCTTAGGTTTTCAAGGGTGGTTTAACTAAACCTGTTTTTTACTATTTTTGTATTTTTCATCGTTTTAAAAATTTTCTTTTACGCTTTCTTTACCTTGATTATTTGCCTGCATTTCCAGGAAAAATGCCGCTTTGCCGGTTGCCTGCTTGTCTTTATTGATCGTTTTATTAAATCGAACATGACTGATATAATAGGATACGTGTAACATTGATGGGCGAGTGTTGCGCCTCAGTTATAACAATAGCACATTAAATGCATTTGAAGGATTTCTGATGTGAAGCAGAGGTCCGATAAGTAAAGAATATGATATTTGAACTTTGGTGCCATTCGAAAATTGGATAAACGAAATAGGAAACCACTGGATTACTCGCTTGGCTCTATATATTGTAACGCTCCAACATGTAGGATTTAATTATCAAGGGAAGAGTAATAAACGACTCTTGTATATTCAAACAGAAAGGATAATATATTCGATAATCAAATGATAAATCAATGCTACACGAATGATTGTCTTTCTTTTTCTCGTGGATACCTGCCTATAGGAAAAATATGTTCTTTTTGGGTAGTCAGATCGATTTGACACAAAAAAAAATGTTCTACACATATTTCGCGATTATCATATTTTTCATAATATTGTAAAATATATAATAATAATTTAATAAAATAATTAATATTAACTAATAATTGAATAATACTATAATAAGAATTTTTGTATTATTAAATGTTATTTTAATAATATTGTGGTAAAATTATCTATTTGGTTAATCCCGGAGGAGTTCCCAAAGATTGTGGTATGATTGGATCGATGATGATAATATATATATAGATTATTAATTGAAAAAATATATATACAAGAACTATAGACACTAGTCGGATATAAGGTGAGAAAATTAATCTAGTCGTCGCACTTCTTAATAAGCTTCTCTACGTCGTACTTCTTAGCTATTCGCGTCCAACTTTCCTGATTATCTTTGCCCGACTCTCGTCATCGCCTGACTTTTCCAAACTGTGTTCATCGACTGTCTGCGTACAGCAGACACACACACACACACACACACTCATACATTCGAGGCGATAGGGCACTCGAAATTCCTATGCCCTTTGTATATATAACGGCTCGACAGTCGGCGAGATGGTCCATCTCCAAAACTGGACTGTTCCAAAATTCTCGCGCACCACAATATTGGTTAAGTGCAAAAGTTCGTGCGGAGTTTGTGAGTAAAAGTCACACAGTGATTAAACAAACAAAAGTCTTTATTCGATCAATGATATATTCTCCATCGTTTCCTATAATCTTTTCTCAACGTTCTAGCAGCATACGGATGCTTCGATCATAAAAACTGCGCGGTTTAGATTCGAAGAACGAAGAGACGCCGTTTTTTAAGGCCTCCAAAGAGTCTAAGTTTTTTCCATTTAAATAATTTTGCAATGACCGGGACAAGTGATAGTCAGATGGTGCGATATCAGGAGAATACAGTGGATGCGTTAGGACATCCCATTTTAGGCTCTTCAGTTTGCGCAGCGTCTTTTTCGAAACGTGTAGTCTGGCCTTGTCGCGATGAAAGACGACTCCCTTGCGATTTGACAAAATCGGACGTTTCTCTTTGATTTCCCGATTCAGATTGGTTAATTGGCGATAGTACTTGTCCGAATCAATCGTTTCGCCAGCGGGGAGAAGCTCGAAATAGATTATACCCTTGCAATCCTATCAAACAGAGAGCGTCACTTTCATCGGGTGCAAACTGGCTCTTGCCATTGCGTCACCATGCTCACCTGACTTTCCATGTCCGTTTGCGCTGAACACTGTTGTTGAGGACCCATTTTTCATCGCTCGTCACTAATCGATCAAAAAACGACTCGTTATTGAACCGCCCGAGTGAAGAAACGGCTGCAGAAATTCGCTTGATTTTGTTCTCCTCGGTCAGCAAATGGGGCGTCCATATATCGAGCTTCAAATCGAATCCCATCTTTTTTAAACGCCGAAAAGCGGTTGATCGGCCAACGTTTAGTGCTGTAGCAACTTCTTCTGTTGAAATTCGCGGATTACTGAGCACTACAGTACTCAAAACATCGTCATCAATGTCAGAAGGTCGACCAGAGCGTGGCTCGTCTTCAAGGATCCGAATGTTTTTTACAGCTGCGGCAACGTTTATTCCCTTCCGAAACTCGTAAAGCATAACCTGCCGTAAATGCACCTTATCGATACTCATTTTTAAAGTGATATTTCTCGAAGCAGTTTGTATCAAAACAAATGATTTTTTTTTAATGAAAGCTGAAGAGGTCACCTTTACAACAATATATAATATGTAGATGGAAGTATTAATGACAACGCTTTACGACGCTTATAACTCCATCTATTGAAACTCCGCACAAACTTTTGCACTCATCCAATATTTCATATCTTTGCTGTGCTTTATATATCTGTATATTACTGCGATATACGAAAAGAATTGTACGATGTTACATTTGTGCACTAGTCATACTGTTTTCCACTTTGTACATTAGTATAATTATTAATTGCACGCGTTTATCCATTTCATGATTCGTATTCAATTCAGAGATGATCTTTCGTTCGGTATAGCGATAGATTTTTCCGAAATTGGTGATAATTCGGATGTGGATTTTTGTTTCAGTATTGAACGAATTGGAGGGTTTGGCTAGAGGCGCCGATGCGAAGGACTGTCCACCTGCATCTAGAGCAGCTCTGGATCCCGATCACGTGGCAAGGGTGGCGGAAAGTGCAAAGGTTGCTTTGTCCTTCGCCAGAAGTCGAAATCCTGCGATTCGTTGCCTCACGACCAGGGGAACCGTTCTAACTTCAAGTACCTTCACTGTCGAGGAGGACGTTGACACGGTACCTTCATTATTTGACGCTAGAAGTACTAGGTTGTGCAGTAAGCTCGCGGAGCGCTGTCTATTCGTTGATAATAGAACTAAAACCTTGACGTCGTTTTAATGTCTCATGTTTCACAAGAGGCTCGACCAAAATTTCAATATTTTTTTCCAATATCCCAAATAAAGTTTTGGATTTCAAAAAGCTGTGTGCACGGTAGGTGCACAAACCGCTAACAATGCAACAAAAATACATTCGAATACGACTTTGTCAACAACATATGGAGCATTTTAAAAAAAATTTTAGTCTTTTTAGTTTAAAATCTTTAATTCAAAACTTTAGTTAAAAATTGTAGATTAAAGTCTTTAACTTTTAAAATCATTTTTACAAATATCAATTTATTTCTTGATTTCCGTTCTGCGAACTTATTGAACAACCTAATATATAATTAGGCTGTTACTTCTCCATATGCTTACTAGGTGCGTAGATTCGTTAATGAAGTTCACATTGGTTCACAACTTGGTGCGTGCTCCTAATTGTATTAAAATTGCAACAAAAAATTAAAATGATATCTATATCTTGTGTAGTATATTTTAATGATCGAAAATTAACGGGAAGAAAGCATAGAAAATAGGCAAATGTGAACATCCTTAACGAATTTACGCCCTTAGTACTTTCATATAGGGAGAAGTAACATGCATGTTTGCGATGGCCAATAATGTCAATTATTATTATTCTGAAACGGAGAATAAAATGAAATATATAACTGCATTACTGAACGGATTTTAGGATTCCTTAGAAGTGAAGAAAATTCGCAAATACGTATCTCGTTATACTCTGTCGTTTGCCGTTCAAACAGTTTTGTTTTTTTTCATTAAAGCTTCTTTTTGTAGAAAAAACATAGAGAAATGGAGCTATTTTAGTGTCAATCGATCGGGTAGCAAACGATGGTTAAATACTGAATTAGATTCGGGATGAAAATCAGGGATGGGTTTGATATTTTGTTTTCAGGATGGATTGACCAGCAACGATGACAGGATATTGGCGACTTGTTTGAGTCTCTGCAAATCTGGCAACAAGGACCAATCTGTCACGGGTATGTTCTAAAACTTTGCGCTATCGATTTATACATTTTTTTCTTTTGAATTTATCACGTTATTTGACGTTGTATGTTCTTTAAATCCGAGCAAACATGGTTTATTTTAGTCGTTCACATCGTATTTTTGCGATATTTACTTTGCTTTGACAGAAATTTTAAGGTGTGTCGTATTTACGAGCATGTAACATGCATTCTAACCTTAAGAAAGAAGTTTGCGTAAAAAAAAAACATAAATTTAAAATAGCAGGTTTGAAAAATTTGAACTATCATAAGTACATAACTCAATACATATATTTATTATTATTTGTAACATTTAGAGACGAATAATGCGAATGAAAAAATACATCTTTAAACGATGCAACGCAGATATGAGACTAAATTGTAACTTCAAGTTTGATTATAGATGTATTTTGAATAAAGCATACTAAAAAGTACCAAAAATTCTATGGCATTAGACGGGGACTATACTTTCAATGACTACATTTCATCTGATATCGAAATAATGTTCTTGGAATCACATTTTAGTGATTTTTTTACCGCGGAAAGGTAACATAGATAATCATTGCTAACAAAAATTTTAATGACAGATTTAATTTAAATGACATGAATTAAATTGATGAATAATTACGTGAAATGAATATACTCCTGCTTATTAAACTAAGGTTAAAGAAAACAGTAGTATTAAACACGTAGATAGAATTTCACTTCTAATATTGAGAAGAAAAGTGTGTTTTACATGCCGATAAATACGTGCTTTATGTTATATGTATATGATATTTATTTAACTTAATTTCTTGCTTTGACACATTTTATAATATTTACTTCTATGAATTTGTTACTGTGTATTTCAACTAAGCATGTATGTTAATAGTTCCTATAAGGGAACGAAGTTATCTCATACACATATTTTCACAATCTCAGTTTTTCAGAATGCAAGAAAATACACGTCTTTAAAGAAACATGCAACAATCAACACACACAGAATCTCTTGCTTTATCAAATTCTACAATATTTAAATTTAACAATCCCTTGTTATAATATATCCTGTAGTATATATTGTATTATATAGATAGTATATTTTTATTATTCACAATCTCAAAATATGTCAAAATTCTACTCAGAGTGAGTATCCGAAAAAAACACAATGAAGTGGATTTGTCCGCCGATCGATGAGGTTTCTGTTATAGACGACAATGATAAAAAAAATCAGTTTCGCACTTTGCCATACTCTACACTCACTGGTACCTATACACAAACAAATTCCTCGTTTGATATCACTACTAGGTTGTTCAATGTATTTGCGAAACGGAAATCAAAAAACGAATTTAGAGTTGTAACACTGATTTTGAAAGTTAAAGACTTTAAGCTAAAATGACTTTAAAAGTTAAAAAACACTCAAATGTGGCTGACAAAGTCGTTTTCGAATAAGTTTTTATTGTATGCGACACTCACTGCGTACACAGCTTTTTAAAACCCAAAACTTTATCCAAAGCATTGTAAAAAAAATATTGAAATTTTGGTTACGTTTCTTATGAAACACGAAATATCAAAACAACGTTAAAATTCTAGTCTGCTGTTGACGAATAGACGGCGTTTCGCGAACTTATTAAACAACCTAGTATTTTTAAAAATTTCTTTGATATAAAAATATCCGAGAAAGACACCAAGTTGTATTCCTCTGTCTACAGAGGAGGGCCAACCGAGGCGCCTTAGAAGGGAGGTAGTCCTGCTGACGGAGGACAGGAACTTAAGGGTTAAAGCACTCGCGAGGGACGTACCAGTTAGGGAGGTCCCTGACTTCATGCAATGGGCGGGTCTTGGGTGAAAAAAGATCGTCAATCGAGTATGGGAAAACTACGGCCAGTTGCAGACCCCCAATTTCCCGGCTGAAAAGAAGGAGGATTTCGATCGATCCCCAAGGTCGCGAGAAGATTGAGGGCGGATCTCAAAGCGGAGGAGACGACTTTCGATGGTGGAAAAATCTGCGGATCGTGTCTTTCTCTTTACCTCGTTATTTTTCTCTTCTCTTCTTCCTTCTTTTTCATTGCCCTTTTTATTGGTTAACAGAATAAGGTGGTTGTAGACAATGTAATTTTAATCACTCCGACTGAAACGATCTTTTTAATTTAACCAGTAAGATTTTTTTTTGTAATTCGATTAAAATAATTATTAGAATGTAATCGTAAGAACGTTTTCCACCGTGACGGGAATGATCTTTTTAAGCAGCCAAGAACATTACTTCCTCTTGCTATCGTAACAATTATTTAAGTCTGACTTGATAAGTTGGTCCTTCAAAGTAATTCAACGAGCAAGTGGAAGTATTGGAGGAATGTAGAACAATTATTTGAGTGCAACGAAAAAATCTTTGAAGCACGAGCGTAATGATCTTTTTTTTCTGATTCGAATTTGGGGTTATTTGTATACAGTCAAATCGACAATTTTTTAATTTAATGGAATAAAAGAATTACTTTTCGGCAATCTGAAACAAATATTGCAATGCGATTTCAACAAAACTTTTTCCTGTGTGAACAAAATGAATATTTTCTAATTGAATTGTGAAAAAGATGAAAAGAAGCGGTCGATTTGAGCGAATGTAAACGCCATTTACACTGCCCGTGGCGCTTAGGGTGAATTCCAAGGAAGGAAGAAAAGACGAACGCTGAATGAAAGACTTGATTGTAACTTAACAATTCTTTCCTCCCTTTTTTTTTTCTTTTTGTTATTTTACACTTCTGCACCGTAAGTGTACCTATACATACGTACGTGAAAGTTTTCTAATAAAGGCGGAAATTCATAAGGGAAGAATTCCTTTTGGAAAAATGAACAAGAATTGGAAACGAAAGTTTGTCATTCTCTCAATAATCTGTACATTATGAGCAATCCATTGAATGCTGATTATTTCGGTATCGTCTTTTAAATACATATAATCTTCATTCATTTCCATAAATTTAAAGAAAATTACAAGACTATTATACGGTATTATACGGTATTTAATTCAGTGAACAGTTTTAAAGAAATTGCAGCTTCGTTTATCGTTACAGGATTAAGGGAAATAAGGACATTAAACGAATTACTCCTTTGTTTATTTTGTAAATAAATCAAGGAAGTAACAAAACGTTTTAGATTTTTGAGAATTAATTTATTTGGAATGCATTTGAAATTATAATAGAAATATGTCTATGTATATATGTATAGGTAAAAATAACCTTTTCGTTGTACAGGCACTCGTATGAACAAAATTTTATCCTGCAATTTTTGGTCCAATTTTTTCCACGTGGAATTCTTTCCAATATATATAATCCGAAAGGTTCTGCGGCTTTTACATAGCCCAATTTCTTAAGATGATTAGGGACAGTATTTTTTTTTAGCATGTTTAGTCTCCCTATTAGTATTTGCACTGTATAACGAGGGTTCTTTATCATAGCTTCCTTAAGTAGATTTTTTAGGGTAGAGGCGCATCCAGAACACAACTCGTCTTTAAGACTAAAATTATCGTTTTAACACTTTATGAACCATCTCCGTGTAATTTTAAATGGTACCTGGTTCATACACTTCGTTTTACTTCTATCCTTATCTCTTGCGAAAAAGAAAAAATATACAATGCGGTAAAAATATCTTTTTCAATTTTCCATTTTTATGGCTGGATAGAATCAAGCGTATATCATAAGGCACCAACAAGATAGAGAATATCAGTAGAAGAAGAAATAATCTTTATCATAAAATAAGAATCATCGCTGCCGCCTAAAGCGCTAACAGAAAGTTTTATAGGGGTGCGGCAAAATTTTAAAGGTCCGCGGAACTTTCCGGATAATCTACTGGATAAACGAGTGAATAACTAAAATAGGCATTGTCACTAACTTTATGCAGCCAGAATGTCAGTATAAAGACAATTTCTATCTTTATCTCTCTCACGCGTCGATGGCTGAAAGAATCCGTTTCTATTTCGTCTCAGGAAGAGAGTTTTACCGATATTTACGATGTAAGATGATAATAATACGGACGAAAAGCGGACGTTTTTAGGATAATCGTTTATTATACCTGTGAGTCGCTACTATAGTGTTACCACTTTGATTATTCAATAAAAAGTGACGTTGACGATATTTACGAGTGTTATCATTTTTACTTTTACATTTTAGTCATCATTTATATGTGTTAAATCACTTTCTTTTACCCTGAATTTCACCCTGATTTAATTATAGAATAACAAATACGTACGTCAATGGTTAATCATATTTAATGCATCAAATGTTTTAACTTTTTCATTTTTTTCTTTCTTCTTCAAGTGCTAATTTATATTTAGAATCTTAAATATATTGTAGATATTTAATATTGTATACACGTAGTGTAAATACTTTTTACTACTTTATCCTCATCTTGTCTATATACATTCTTTGCCTCGAACTTTTTTTCAATCTCTAACTATCCTGAAAAATAATATTAAAAAAATTTGTTTAGAGGGCAAAGTGCAACACAATGGAGTTTCTACATTATCTCTCTTATTTTTCTGCTTCCACTTTTTTTGTATGTATATTTTTTTGGTTCTATCTCTGATTTTTCTTCAGTATCCAATTTTTATTTAAAATGTTCTTTCAAAAATTAATTTAAATAGAAACTTATATACGAGTTCCAGATAAATAACATTGTATAAATGCAATGGCTTCTCTCCTTTTCGCCCTCTTGCGTTTCTCCCCTTATTCTCTTATTTTCATTTCCTCTCCCTCTCTTGCAGCATCGTACCCGTCCAGTTATTTTTAACTCGGCCGGCCGGCCTTGAACTTGATGCCGCTGTGATCTGATCACCAATAAAGGTACTTATCTAATTCCGAGAAAGACGAAGGTGCGTATTCCAGCACCGTGATTATTTCTCAGCCTCTTTCCTTATTAACGGGGAGATATTAAAATAATAGGGGTGAATGGCAATTCAGTAACTGATACAGTGGCTGAGAAAAAAAAGGGTTTATAATTTTCTGAAAAAAAAATTCGTCAACTGATGAAAAAAAGAATCCGAATAAGTATGGGTAAAAAGTTTATATTTTCAAAGTTATAAACAATTTGTGAACAATTGGTATTTCAGTTCGTTCAAAATAATGCCGTATTTTAATGTCGTAGAAATTTTCGGGAATTGTCCAAATTATAATACTTTTATTGAAAATATGCATATACTTTTACTAAATTAAATTGTAATATTTTGTAGATTTGTCTTTTCGCGTGATTACGCGGTTTAATATTTTTGTATATTCGAAACAATTTGATTTACAAGTATTTGAATGGAATTTGTGGTTATAGTTTGATCAATCATAACTTTCATTCTTACATTCTTACGATTGACGTTCTCACTTAACAATTTGAATAATTCTGATTGGTGAAGAATTAAACACAATTTACTGCTGTGAGAATATTGTTTTAAATGAATTATAAGATTGCAAAAATTGATTACATTTACGAAGACGAATACGTCAAAAAATACAACTTTATCGGAAACAAAACATTGTTTATAGATTATATTCATTATATTTTGTAGCAAATATTACTATTATGGTTCATGCTTAGAAATATCTTTCATCATCAGGTAATTACTATCTTACTAGTTATAAAAACATTTAACATCAGTTTGTATTTATTATAGATAAAAATCGTTGCTTATTTGACTAATATTTGTTTTATTAGCAATACCTTGAGATTATTATAAATTGTTTTGCTTATAGCTAAAGTTTTTGACGAAGGAAATATTATAAATATGGATTCAAAGGGATTCGGAAGTGATAAAAAGCTCGATGTCGAATTTGTTTCATAAGTTGTTATGCGGCAAGCAATCGAAAAAGGAGATCTAACAGTCGATGCGCAGGGCGCGGCAGTTTTGAGTTGCGTAAAATAGAAGACATCAGAAATTCCTGAGATTTCCATTTGCAAGGAAGTATCTACTAGCTTGTCCAATAAGTTTGCGAGGCGTCGCCTATTCGTCCACAGTAGAACTAAAACTTCGACGTCATTTTAATATTTTACTTTTCATAAGAAACTCCATCAAAATTTCAATATTTTTTGCAATATATTAGATAAAGATTTGGATTTCAAAAAGTCGTGTGCACGGTCGGTGCCACATGCAATAAAAACACATTCAAATACAACTTTGTCAGCAACATTCGGAACGTTTTTTAACTTCTAAAGTTTTTTTAGTTTAGTCTTTAACTGTTAATATGATTTTTATACCTATGAATTTGTTTTTTCAATTTCCGTTCCGGAAAGTTATTGAACTTATTAGTATTATATAATGGTGAGAAAAGAGAAGTAATCTTTCATTGCAGCCCTTCCCCCCTCTCCGCTTTTCTTTGCTGCATACAAATATAGATAGATTTGCAATGAGGAGAAATATCTCTGCAATGTCATAAACTTAAACTTCAATTCAATGTTTTTCCTGATGCACAAGAGGAGTTTGTGAGTGGTGAGAATGTTTGAAATGGAGGAAAAAAAGAATAAGACCCGCTCAAGTGTTTCGTGCCTAATCCGCGGAAAAAGAAGCGGAACCCTCGAGAGATCCAGATAATTATGGGTGACAAGTACTTGCGCAGCCAAGGATTGCACGTTTATTAACCCTTTACATTTAGAACTCCTACGGGAGACATACATCGCGTACTCGTAGAAAATTTTATAAATGACTGATAGTTGAATAAAAATGTTATTAATATTACAATGCTAATATTATGCTTGCTAATATCATAAACCTTATCAATATTTCTTTTAATCATATTAAGCATTTAATTAGTTTAATAAAAAACATTTGATGCGTATAATTATATCATAATAACAAATAATTATGTTGTGGATATATCGCTATATACTATCAAGTTTTATGGAAAAGCCTAAATTAATTTAGAGCTCGGTTTTTTTTACGCAAGGCTATTTATTTTTTCTACGCGGCGGCCTGTAATTTATATTTCAAAAAATATTTGACCAAAAATAAAGGAACAGGTCTAAAATTGAAATTTTAATGTTTCTGACGTATAGTTCGAATGGTCCTATTGTTGCAAAAATTTTGTCAATGATAAACACAGTATTTACATGACACATTAGGTTATTAATATCTCCATATATTTTTCAATCTATAAGTTAGTTGACAATATTTTTAATTTATACCTTCGAAGTCAGTTTTCCGATCTCATTCTCCTAAGCATATCTCTCTTCGACAGTGCCTGTTTTGCCAAAATAGAAGAATAAATGTAAAAAGGCACAGAAAAGATTCATCTCCGGAATTTCTATTAATTTACAGTTGTTTATCCAAAGCCCGTTTCGTAATATTTTAGATGTAACTAAACGTATTCGCTGAATTAAACTGTTTTCCATATCGAATGGCTAAGTGGGCATTATTATGCCCACATTGTGTCCCGCTCGAAGGTTCACAAAGGAGGCAAGGTTGCACGACAGATCGAGGATGAGACGACAAGGCCGATCATGCCGTCAGATTTCTGACCGAACTTTCTTGGAACTTATTTATACAAGATGCTTTGAAGTACGTATGCCAATTTAGGTTTTAACCCATTTGCATCACAGCAAGGAATGAGAAATATGCAGTAATCATGAAATAGTTTTAACAATATCGTTAATGGCTTTTGAATGATATTGCTGTTTCATTTTCAGGATTGTCTATGTTTTTATACATTCGATTTGAAGAAATTCTCGTAGAAATATGCGTTTTAGTGATAATGGCTAGAAAATTCGTGCATACATATACGTTTATGATGCGAATGGGTTAATTTGCAATTTTAACATTGACCCCTGTTATCTCTATTACCGGTATGGACCAAAATTCGAAGTATCACTCATCAATTTCTTATGCAAGTTTTAAAATTTATTAAATTCTGATGATATATCATACATAAATTTTGATGATATACATACATATATATACATAAGTATATATTTAATTTGCATTCTTATTCTAAACGCACATCTCCTAACTGGCCAAGCAATCAATAGATTGCTCTAGCTCTTTTCCAGCTTTCTAGATCTAATCCTTGAATCTACAACACTAAATAAAATTCGAGGAGTATATTCCCCCCATTGCGTAAGTAAAGACTTAGTAAGAAAATTTTTCAAAATTCTGTACTTAATTTCATAAAATCCATCTATAAATCCCAAAAGCTGAAGGTATTAGTAATTGACACTTTAAGACATTTTTTGCCTATTCGTTTGCATAGTTCAGGCTAAGTACACTTTATGTAAAATTTATGATTAGTAGTCGCTGCACAAACTATTCTTCTATTATACATGAATATTACGACAAGTATTCATTCCTGATGGCGGTTATAAAAATTTATTTTTTTCTAAAAGTAAAATTTGATTTAATAATTGACATCATTTTGTTACAATAGTTGACTTACGGAGAAAAATAAATTAATGAACTAGCCTTGGTAATGTAAATAATACAAACTTACAATACTTATATTTTAATCAAAGCTAAGCGATTTATGTAAGTAAATACGCAAAAATCATAAGAATCGCGCACGGGTTTGATTAACCATTCGTTATGACACTTTTCTATAGCGCAATATATGCAATAATTCGCAATTTAGCGGCTGAAGGGCGAGACTAGATAGACCAATATGATTTAATGTATTCCAGCTTGTGGTTTCCTTATTTATCTACTTTTTTTTTTTTAAAGGTGTCAAGTACTGATACAGTGAATATCGAGTTGGATGTAATATCTTTGCACAGCTAATGCAGTAAATATTTTTCATTCATATGTTATTTATATTTTGACTCATTACTCCGATAAAATTTAGGATTGTTATGAATTTGGTGACGTGGATACAATCGAGTTTGTTTATTTTACAATCCAATATTTTATTATGTACTTTTTCGAGAATAAAATTGTGAGCTTTGTAAATCATTGTTGGCAAAACTACATAATGAAATCATGTGTATGGCAGATAAAGGATTATAAAAAAAAGGACATTGAAATTGATTTTTGTTATTTATCCTCATGTTTTTTGTGACCTCATTTACTCTGCTTACAAGGAAAAGGCAAAGTATGCTATCCATGGATTCTTATATGTTTTAACACAGTGATGGGGGATCATTCAGAGATCTTTTTTAACATTAGAACGACCAAGTCCGTCATTTTAACGGTTTCTAAACTTATCGCTCTAAAAATATTGATATAATTTATGCAACGTTTTAGAATTTTATGACGATTTTTAATGAAATATAAGAACAGCTATATATTCCTATTCAATTTTAACTCAGCCATTTTTACTTCCGTGATCGGTGTGATTTATACCTATTTATACCAAGATCCGTTAAAATAACGGTCTTAGCAATTTGAAAGTTTATTCTAATTTATGTACCATTTATGCGATGATGGTCATCAATACTTACGTACATTAATTTATACAACGCTTTCAGACATTTCCTTAAAAAATTTGAAGTACATTTTTCATATAAAATTATATTGAACAAACTACAATGTTCATAAGGCAATTCTAATAACCGTAGCTCATTTATTATAACGGAATCTACTGTTTTCTGATTATGACTCCTCAGTGTAGAACTAAGAGATATAACTAGTAGATGCAATCAAGGCACAATCGGTATCAGATGTATTTCTGTCGTGATAAAGTTTTTAGTGAAAAGTGTGTCAGGCAGTAGTCTAGTAGCTTTACCACTATCGAAGTATCTGACACTTAACATGACCATTCTGATCATGTTGATCAAGGGCTGAAAGTGTTGCACTTTTTAAAAGTGAGCAGCAGAATATTTTTTGGGAAATCTGTCAAACCCATCGAACAGGGCAATCTATCACAGATATTCCTTTATAGATTTGACAGCTGGCGGAAACTATACAAACACTCACAAGTGTAACCCCAAGGTACAGATGAGTGACAAGTATTCAAATAAACGGTTTTTGCGTCAAAACTCTGTCGTTTTTGTTTGTTTGTTTGTCTTTATTAATAATTAATGAAACATTCTATTACATGTTATTTCTGTTAAAATATATTCTTTTATTTACATAAACTGAGCCAGAAGGTACGATGAAAGGTGTGGTAAAACTAGGTATATATAATATTTGATGTCGGTAGTTATAATGCTAAAAGAATTCAGGTCACTACATTTGCATTTTCGAGAAAATTAAGATCAATGTTTGCCGATTGCATATACTGCTCTTATATACGTAGAAAGTATTCCTCGAATCGGATGCATTTCGTAAGTTTTTTTTTTTCTTCAGAAAAAGTACTTTTACATGAAACTTGAGTGCTACGGCGTTACTAAAAATAGTACTGAAAATCGGAACACTTATTCTGTAAACCTCAAAAATTGAAAAGGGATATATATATAAAATAATCGCAACTTGACTAACAGTAAACTAACTGAGCCTATATTTTGGTTGTCGGACCAGAATAATAATTTAAAGTTTTTACTTTTTCAGTGTGTGTTTCCCCTAGAATTGATTACCTAAATCCTAGACCGCGATTTTTGTCTGACAAATAAAGGCATATCTAAATCGCATCCGCGTGCGCAACGAAGTCTTCAGACTTGAATGGGTGCTTCCTGCATTTTATCATATGCATGTATCATGATAGTATAAGAATGGGTGTAAAACAAGCGAAGTTTCCCTTCTATAAATACGGAGGTTTGAAACGATACAACAAGCATTCTCATTTTTGTAATCCTGGGATCCTGTTATTTTATCATTCAGTTTTTTGATTTCCCATTGTTTCTCCATTACTAACAGTAAGAAATACACGTTTATACTCTTACTACTGAATGTTAAAATATAAAAGAGTAACTTTGTAATTCTTTTAATACGTTACAGTTGTAGTTGGCATTATCAAACCTTTGCCATCGTTTATCCACTCCCAGCCACCAAAGCTTTTATACCGTTGCAGTCGTCTGTTGGCTATCAACCAACGCAACAAACAATCATCCTGATCTTGTATTGTATTCATTTTATCTCCATTTAGGGTACATTAGTTTACATTTACTATGAAAGAATATAAACTGCCAAGGAATTTATTCACGGACGAATACGGTGCTTCTATCAATTGGAGATAACGAAACCTAATATAAACAAAGACTGTCGCCTCTCACTCGCCATGCAAGACGCCGTGGCGCGTGAGTGGGATCTCGAGCGCAGAATTCGAAATAATGTATTACAAATCGTATTTAAGTAATAATTAGGCATTCTCGCTTCTTAAAATATTTTAAAAGTAATACTCTAAAGTGACAAAAAGAAAGTTACCAAAAGAAGTGCACCGTGAAACTGAAAGTAAAGATGACAAGTTTTATTTTGACTCTTTGAACACTGACTTTGATATAGAAAGTGATTCTAATAGTGACGTAGCTTATGTTTGTCCGGAACTTGGTGGAACAACTTGTACATGATTTCCGTGATGGAGCATCTTCAAAATGAGGAAGACCTTCATCCTCAGATAAACAGCAACGACTTAATGGCAAACTATTATTGTTAATATATTGCGGCACTGTGTAGATGTGAAAACTAAAGATTGTTCTGTATGTTCAAACAGAAAAATCAAGGGCGAAACACGCCAAAATAATTATTTTTATGACACATCTTTTTGAAAACCAGAACTTCATATTGGAGACTGTTTTGAAAGATACTACACGATAGGGACCTATGAAATATAATTTTTATATAAAAACATTACATTGAAACATATTATTGTTTAAATATATATCTGAAGTTTACAAAAAAATCAATAAATTTTGTTTTTCCTTCATATCTTGCACATTGTGTATTACTGTTCGTTGAAGGGAAATTAATGCTGACCAGCATGACACCTATGTATAAGTTTAATATGTCCGCAAACGCTTAACCTGAGATCGCGGCATATTTGTCTGTATATTAAACTTGAACACAGATTATTTGTTAGATTTTGGGCTTCTGAAACAATCTGTGGCGCGTCGCACGAAATCGCGCTTTGGAGGAATCGGTGAACCTCACGCTAGGAAACGTTACATAAACACGTTTTTCCTAAAATTCTTTTCATATCCACAAACATTCGAATCTTAACATTATTTTGAGACAACGACGGGTCGTAAGATAATTCGTAAAAAGGGTAGAAATCCATCGCAGATTTCAGCCTCTTTACTAAACAACTTAATACAATTCGGTCTAATTGTATTTAATTGTATTAAAAATTTTTAATTAGAAAAATACATATGAAATAATAGAGTATAGCATACCCTGGTTGATCAATATTATGGATTAAAGCAACGTAATTCCGGATGGACGAAATTAAAAAATACATATTAAATGTTTCTAAAAGGAAATGAAAATAATATAGATTAACAAAGCGACCTTTAAATCGCTTCACTGATAAATGACGCTTATGTTTATTCCAGAGATGTTAGGTAGTATATGCGAGTAAAGTCTGGTTAAATTAAAAATGTATGTACATATGTGTTACTTACAAAGCTAACTAAATTTATATGTTTTCGAAGTCAAGAAATGATCTATTGAAAACATTAATGGAAGTAACTTTATATAATGGGTTTAACAAAATCCAAACTAAGCGTTTGGTATTTGTTTACAGGATCATAGTAAATTGGATTCAATTTTCGCGTATCGGTTTTTAGGTTAATATTATTATTATTTCATATGATATATATCATTTCAGACAGAAGCGTTTTAAAACGGTTGGTTTCTAAGTCTAATATTATGGCATTATCTTGACCAAAATAGTGGCCAAATTTGATAGCGTGCTTTTATAATATCGACTGATATGTGTGTTTAATGCGAGCTACATGTTTCTTTCTTTGACTGATTTTTTTCTTTATAAACTTATTATCTATTTCCTAAACGGGGAGGTTGCCATTACTATTTTTCATAACGTCTAACTTGTTAACTAGTTTATAGAAGTGACAGTTAATAATAATGTTATTATTGTATATTGAATATATTATATGTTGATTATGCCATTTTTTTCAATTCCTAATATGAATTGTAATATAGCGGACAGAGTTAGACGTGCTTAACGTAAAGGGTGTCCCAAAATTCACGCAAGAAGTAATTTTGATGCAGAACACAGGCTTATAATTAAAAATTGTAAATTTTTTATTGATTCATAATGTACACAGTATAGGATTATGCATGGAATAGCATATCGAGTAAATGGCTTCCACGGCTTTGCTGGTACATTCACACGCTTTTGTTGAAATTTTTCATGACCGTTTTGCATAAAAGTGGCTGAATTTCGTTGATACAGCATCCAATTTCCTTCTGCAAGGCGTGGATCGTCGTAGGCTTATTGGCATAAACCTTAGACTGCAAAAAAAAAACCGAAGAAAAAAGTCCGATGGCGTTAAATCGCATGATATGGGTGGCCACCTTCTCATTACCAAAACGGGAAATTACACCATTGAGAAGTATCTTATGCGGTAATTGAATTGGGCAATTTAATTTGAAAGTCACCTGAGTTCATTTATGTTTAAATCGAGATATTAAGAGTTTCCGTTTCGATGAAATTAAAAATACATGTACAGAATATCGATGTGTTACACCGCTTAAGTGTATCTAAGAGAGTTAAATTTACAGTTCCTATTAAAATAGTAGCAATTATTAAGTGGATAATATACTTGTTACCACGAACGGAGTTAACACACTTTAAAAATTAACAATTAGATTTACTATAGAATTTGAAAGTCTATACGACATAATTTAAAATGCTTTAAATTCAAAAAACAATACTCCATTTTTTTAATATTTCTTTACTGCATTTCAAAAATATAATTTACGCAATATAGAAAATCTATCTATACAAATTACATAATAATTTACTGTTCACCTACATTTTGTGTATGCGGGAGGAATTTAAGGAAGTCATCATGGTGCTGTGGTAGTATATATCGTAATAAGTCTATCATGTCCTTGTATTTTGTTGCTCTAAATCGTCTTATATTTTTATAAAATGATGTTAATACAATATTTTTGAATTTTCGTAGTCTACCCTGACAAGGAAATAAATCCAAGATTTCAAACTTTGCATCATCTCTTGATATTTTATAGAATACTTTGAATTCATTATTGAATTCATTATCAATGTTCATTTCTCAAAAAAAAGTATGCATCACCTTTTCTGCCAATTGATTGTTTCTCCCTCAGAATTCTTTACCTCTTTAAAAACTGCGTTCTCAAAAAATTTTCTCCATATCAAATCCTCTTGTTTCATTTTATTTCGAATAAGATTATTCCTTTCCAGCACTTTTTGATAACTTTACAATAATCTTGAAGGCAAACAGTATGATAATTAATACTAATTAATCAAAATGACTCACATCACTGTCTACGAATGTTTGAAAACTCGCACTTTTGAACATTATTAATTATGTATTCGAGTTACGCCACTTTCAAAGTAATGCTTTTAATTATTGAAGTAACCGCGAAAATTTCTATGTCTAAAATGATCGTGTCGTCTGAATATACTTAATTGCTAACTGCTGTTTATGACAATTAACTTAATCTTGTACACGTTACTGAAGTTAGTGAAAAATAATTGACAAACGGATTTAGGCCGATCTCAAAATAAATGCGTCAATTGTTTCGTGACCTGTATAGCATGTGGCACCACCTTGTTGAAACCACGTGTTGTCCACATTAATATCTTGCAATTTAGGCACAAGCAATTGAATTATCATGCTGTGATAGCGAGAATCATTATTATTGGTTGATCAGCCGTATTTTCGAAGAAGAATGTTCCAATACTGCCTGCAACCCAAAATTTGCAGCAAATAATGACACGTTGTACATGCATTTTTTTCTAAAGAATCACTCATGCATTTTCTGAATCCTTAAAGGGATAAACTCGTTGAAAAAAAAATTGCAAATTGTAGCTACCAAATCCTCATTATTTATAAAATATAGTTAACAATTAAAACACGTTGTTCTTTCGTGTAACGCCCTATTTTTAATAATCCTGAATTGTCAGGTGCCACACTGTCTTTATTTTCATTGGCAACACTTTACGGCACAAATGTTGCAAAATTCGAATCTTGTGTGACTTCTGAAACACCCTTTATTATTCCATATTTAGGCAGAGGGTATAGCCGTGGTGATCTCACGTACATAACGCTAATAAAAGATTTGTTCCAAATGGAGGAGATTTAAAGCTTTAATTTTTAAGTCTTGCCTGATTAAAGCAGCGAGAATTGAAAATATAGGTGAACTCATGGGAAACCCAAAAATATAATTATAAAGGTCTCCATATACCGCTTGAACGAGTTCTCAAACCGAAGAACGATAAAAGGATTTCACTTTTGACATATTTGTTATTATTGCCCAAGAGGATCAAACGTATCACGTATTATAAATGTATATGAAAAAAAGGACGCATGAAAAGAATATAAGAAGCCATTTAATCGTTTACATATCCCAAATAATTTGATCGAGATTTTTTGGGAATGCACGGTCAAAAACTTCAAGAATCGTTGTAGGCAATCACACATGAATCATTTTGAGCGCTTCGGCCGTTCTAGTATTAAACATTTAATGATATCAGCTTAAGTTACCAGCAGTCAATTTTTATGCGAGATGTGCAGAGGCGTGCACGTATCGAGAAATCGATTCGAAGGGCCGGGGGCGTGTATGCACGCCCTTGGAAGGGTCCTGGGGGTTCGATAACCCGTGGAATTACCAAAATTGCAGGCCCACGGAGCCGAGTACTTGACCCCCCATGGCCCTTGCGCATCCTACGGCCGATCCACCGTGGGATCCTCTCTCCCGAATCTTCTACAGGGTGTTCGTATTAACACCAGAACTATCTCAATGTGTTTCAACACATATCCGGGTACAGAGTGTCAACATTTAATTTGCTCTAAAAAAAACTTTTATCGGACAATATCATTTACTCAAGTTAACCAACTTTATTGGTGGATATATTTGTGGATGTACATTTGAGTGATGTCTATCTTCCGTATATAGTGATCTTCATTAATTATATTCCAACGCCAAGAGCAAACCAAAGAAAGCACTAATCAATTGATTTCCTACAGTAAGCTAATTAGAGAAAAAATATTTCATTGAGTTTGTAACTTTTATAGGAGTCAGTACAATATTTAGATGCAACAATCAAAATTCCAAATTCCACCGCTTAGGTAGGAAATTAAATATTCTTGACGTATATCCCTGCTATTTATGTGATGGATGAATTTGTAGTTTTTTCATCAGTTAAAAGACTAATTATAGTTAATTTAATATTCTCGGGTCTGATGAATAAAGACTGGCAGAAAACTGAGGAAGAGCTTTATACTGAAAAGTGTACATTGTAGATTGTAAATAAAACATGAAATACGGTGGAGGAATTATAATGATTTGGAAATGTACTTCGGTGACTGGAATAGGCAACTTATTTTTTATTAATTGAATTTTAGATGGAAATAGATATCTAGATATTCTAAAATCAAATTGAATAAAGAAGAATATCAATATTATATAATATAAAATATGAAGCATGCACGTGTTCCAAAATATTTACTGTTTTAGGTGCCTAAAGATATTGCGTTTACCTACAAAGTCATTGAATTCACATCTTATTGAAAATCTGTAGAGTTATCTAGATTGTTAAATCATTACTTTAGCTTTAAAATTCAAAGAAGTACTACAATTACGATTGACCAAGCAATAGTGATGTATTGCATTGAGATGCTTGAGTAAAATTATTTTTCAATATTTTTCAAGTTTTAAACTATAGGTGTAATGAAATTAACAGACAGTTTAACAAACTGTTGAATTTAATATACAATAATTTATATATATATATATATATATATATGTATGTATGTATGTATGTATGTATGTATGTATGTATGTATGTATGTATGTATGTATGTATGTATGTATGTTTTGTATGTGTGTATATGTATATATTACCATTGATTAACATGAAAATTGTATTATTCAAATAAATCAATGTGATGTTTTTAACCATTATAGAATGCATTTATTAATCAAAAGATAGCAGATTTTTCGGTCGCGTATAGAGCATTTATACAGGGTGATGTGGTACACGAAACACACAGTATTGAATTGAAAAACTTAATAATAAACGTACTGGGTAATATCGTTAAGAAGCCCATGGGCTAGTTTTTCGTTTTTGCCTTTTTAGGATTCTCATTTTCTCCGCAAATAGATTCCCATGGACTTCTTAATGGAAACACGTTCATTGTGAAATAACATATATTTAAATAATAAAAAGTACCTTTTATTCTAATTATTGCGTATTACAAAAGCTAAAAGTTTGAAATTTCACATTATTTATACCATTCAGTCAAATTATAATTTTACATTGTTTCTATTTTTCTAATATGAAATAATTAAAATACAAAATATCTTTTATCATTCAAACAAAGTACACACACTTTCGTTTTACTCCTAAATAATAACTCAGCGTTTTCATTTGAAAAATAAAATCCAAACATAGACAGAGTTGGACTCTCATTTGGGTGGCCTCTTAACAGAAAAATGTGGTATGTCGCAAAGTAAACGGTTTCTGAGATATAAACGTTTTCTTATATTAGCATTATGATTAACTTGCTGGCTTTTATCATTGCGTTTCATGATTACTGTAGTATTTATTGTATACATCATTTTGAATGTTCTTATTTTATTTCCATGTATATTTCAGATGTACGGTTAAAAAGGGTCATGCACAAAATTTTTGCGTACTTTACTTATAAAGAAGTGGCAGATAAACATTATACGCATGATTATGTCAATGAAACTGCTTAAGTTGTGTGATGTAATAAAATGGAAAAGAAGAGATACATGGACATGGACATGTTTTGTTAACCCATTATTTACCAGTGCCCCTTTTTTAGGACGCTTGTTTTTTATTTATTTCCACCTAAGCAGCGAAATTTTTAGTTTTGATTGTTGTACTTAAATGTTGTTCTGATTGCTATAAAAGCTACAAACTCAATAGAAGTCTTTTTTCTCTAATTAGCTTACTGTAGGAAATAAATTACTTGGTGCATTTCTTAGGTTTGCATTTAGCTTTGTTATATAATCATGACTCAGTAATCAGTCAGATAATCATGACATGATCATGTAATCATGATGCTAACGTACAAAAATGTTTATATTTCAGAAACAGTTGACCTTTCGAACTATGTTTACAAAGATTTATTTCACTCAGTGTAGTCTGTCCTATGTACCATATAAATATTGAATGTTTTTTTTGAACACCCTGTGTATACAGCATTAACTTCTTGAGTACCATAGTGTCTGAATATTAATGCGGGGCATTTTATGTATATGTATGAAGGCGAATGTATGTTTCCTGATATGTTCAGTATTAATTATTTAATTCTATTACCGATAAGAAGCTATTTTAGAGTAGTAATTATTCGGATCGTAAGAAAAAGTATAAATTATGAGCTACAAAAATTTTTATCATAACATTTTCTCAATCTATATTGTTTCCAGATTTCAGCGTTCTGTTTATATGTTGACTTAGACTCCTTTACGATCTTATAAGAGAAAAAAGAAAAATAAATATAATTGGTTTTTGATAATTATAGGATAGTTCTTTGATTTATATTAATTTGCGAA
This sequence comes from Ampulex compressa, assembly GCA_038496175.1. NCBI lineage: Eukaryota > Metazoa > Arthropoda > Insecta > Hymenoptera > Ampulicidae > Ampulex > Ampulex compressa. Next base: position 628,952 of record JBCFXI010000005.1, read on the forward strand.
TTATAAAAGAAACGATAGTTGATTTAGTACAAAACACGTAGATGGTACATTACTTGAAGATTATCAATCAATATAAAGGATTAATCGGTAATTATGGATTTTGACCTCGTAATAAAACATCCATAATAAGGGATGATCCATGATAAGGTCAAGAAAAGATATGTCACATGCTGTTTCGCTTTCCAGTAATCTGAAGTTACGCATTGCAGCTTGCGTATGAAAATAGAATATTTAGTTGCTTCCCTTTTTTCGAATCTACTAGAGGGTGTACGTATTAATACCAGAATCAATATGATTTATCATAATCCAAATCTACTTATAGAAATAGCTTTAAATGTTTAAAGAGTTATTTTCCTTTATTAGACCTTAATCTTATAATAGAAATTACTCGAGTTAAACAGCTCTATTCCTGAATAGGATTATGAATTAATGCATTAAATATGTATGATTCCATTTCAGAAGAGAGATGATTTTTAGACAACTTTCTCACATCCACTCAGCAAAAAAAACTGATAACATCAGAGTTTGTCACCTATGTTAGCTTCAACCTATTCGACTTTTTTCTGAAACATTTTTTGCAATGGATGGTAATACTGATGTATTCGAGATGTTAATCTTGATTTAGGGTGCTCATATTATTACCAAGAACATTGGAAATTGTCGCGTAATAAATCCAAGTATTATATCACCTTTAAAACTCTCACGATACTTGTTCCCTTTCCCAGGTTTTAATCGCAGAACATGTTACAAATGTTGTTGGTGTAATATTATTTTTTGGTCAGTATTGTTCCACTTTCTTGTCTGTATATATTAGATGTATATTATATATTCATATTTTATTATCGATACCCACGATATATTTGAGAAATCGAGAGTTGAATCGATCACTAGTGTTGGTCATTCATATTACGTATCGATATTTTATTGTAACCATTTACCATACATATATAGTGTCGTATCAAAAATAAATTACACGTATAAACTACATAACAAATTATGTCCCCTTGTTATAAAATCTTGCATTTTTTATACCCGAGTTGTTTACAGTAGAAAAGAAGGTTTCTCGAGATGAAGAAGCGAAGAAATTTTTCTAATTTTTCTTGAGAATTAATATTGTGATCACTACTGTAGTATGTATGAAGTATAATTGTTGAGTGAAGTGAAATAATTATTGTAGAAAGCAATTTACAATTATTCTTATTTTATAAGTTATCCTTATAATAGATTATATAGGGATTCACACACTCAGGGTGATTCATGAATGTAAGATAATATTTCATGTGGTAAATCTGCACATTAATATAAATAAAAAATGTCTTAAGAACTCTGTATTATATATTTTAGTTTTTGAATTACAGATGATTATTGAATATATTCGAAGCGGCCGTATAGCGCCTTAACACACGCTATTGCAGACGTTAGTACATTTTGTCTTTATCTAATTTTTACAAATAATACCCATTGTCATAAAGTAAACTAGATTTAGGCCCGTCCATGACATACCTATGATTTCAGTATTTTAAAATTATTTCACTAGAAATTAACAACTTTGTATTCATAAAGAACATAATAATTTTGTCAATCTGAAGTTATATAGTACATTAATATTATATCATATTATATATTAATAATCATAATATCGTATACATAAAACGAGGTATATACCCTACCCATTCAAAAAACAAAAAAGAAAACAGGGTTTGACTCATTTTGATCCTTATATAAAATGGACAACAATCGTGCGAATTATTTTTTACAGCAATGTGCATAAAATAATATTCGAGACGATTTTAAAGAATAATTTGCATAATTTTTATATGATGTACTTCTCTAATACTTTATAAACGATTTGCACTTATTAATTGTCCGCATAACAGATAGAATCAAGTGCATATCTAATTAATGCACTAATTAATTAATTTCCTGTAGTAAGCTAATTAGCGAAAAAATATTATTATTGAGTTTGTAAGTTCTATAGGAATCAGCACAACGTTTAGTTACAACAATCAAAACCGAAAGTCCCATTGCTTAGGTAGAAATAAATAAAAATCAAGCGTCCCAAAGAAGGAACAATGGTAAATAATGGGTTAATTACCTTTGGAAAAAGGTAGACATTATACATATACAATATGTCTTATATATGTACCTCACCATACAAAAGCATAAGAATACCATATTACCAAATACCAGGAATTGTCAAAATATATTACAAGTACTCACGCGTGGTACGCGAGATAGTGTGTATAAGAAGAAGAGGAATATCAGGACCGGGGTTATCCTGGTTCTCGCATAGAGCGGATAATAATCGCGAGATTAATTTTGTGCAATCGCGGTATCCCACCCGGGGTCATTGAACCCTCGCGGCTCGGGCCAATTAAAAAGGCCGGGGAACGTGACGATGAAATTGGCGCGCGGAAGAATTGTGGCGAGGCGAGGTGAAGGAAGAAAAAAAAAGGAAAGAGAGAAGAGGAGGGAAAAAAGAAGAAAAAGATAAGGTAGGGGGAGGAGGAGGAGGAGGTTGAGGAGCCGAGGAATAATAAAAGGGGGAAAGAGCAACGAGAAGGAAGCGGGGTCATCATCCTCGGTGTTCCTTGAGAGATCTCCTTCGGCCAATTACTTGCTGAACCCATTCGCGGGTTAATGCCTGCGATAAAATCGCCGTGCGTGTAACCTCTTGCTAGGGAAAAAAAGGGAGAGAGAATGAGATAGAAAGAGAGAGAAGGAGAAAGGACTCTTGTGTGTCGTCGGGGAGCACCTGCGGTTCTGTCATGATTTCCTCGACAATTTGTATGTTCCAGATTTTCTTAAAAACCAGGAAAACGTCTTTCAATTTGTTCTAAGATCAATGGATCGTATGGAAATGCGTTAAGGTCAATGCCGATTCTGCTCTAAACGTTGGTATTTCATGTAAATGTACTGTGATAATGGAACGGCCATCATCCTGGAACGATGAAGGAAACCATTGTATTTTAAAGGCTCGTAACTTATAATAGTGTTATTCAAATAACAAGACATTTGGTAAACTGTTGTAGAATGAAGAAGGAGAAATTATGAGGAGGCTCGTAGAAAATCATGTTTCAAGCTTTCCTTATTTCAGATAGTTTTCCTGTAGTGATAGAGTAATCATTTTTTTAACATGAACAAAAATGCATGTGAAAAAATTGTGTTTTAAGGATTGATGATTTGGAATTATTTACTGGTGTAATCTTAGGAAGGCGAGAGATATAGGGCAAGAGAGGGTTAACAAATTGTCCATCTGATACATCATCAAAGTACAGAAGAGTTGCTTATTTTGAACCCCTTTTTCTTACTTATTCCTATCACGCTGATATAAAATATTGTTGAAAGCTAAATAAAATGGATAATCGATCTGCATTATGTATAGATTTTATCACGTATTCATTATGCTAAGAAGATATGCGACGAATATAATATTTGCAATAAACTAAACTAATAACTTTGGTCCATTCTAGACTATTGATTTCTGAAGTTGGACTATTAGTTATTTATGTTGAGTTCGTCCTGAAAACTCAGCCACATATAGCATTCTATATACCCTCTTACACTCATTCAAATGGCTATTGACATTCTTGTACGTTACAATGGCCATTTGTAGTTCCCCGTGGTTCCATTTCCCATATTTTTCTTTTGCCGTTATTTTGAACCGTAATGCTAAAGGAAATTACTTTCTTTTTTAACGCGGTTCAAGATATTCACTACCATAACGTTCCTTGTATCATAATATAAATGAGTTCAATTTAAGCTACTAATGACGATGTGATATTAGGTAACTTGTAAGTTGTGTCAAAAAATGTGTCGTTTATCGTTACTTTTATATGATAATAGAAAAGTAAGGATATAGTTTTGTAGTGAAAATAATACACTTTACATTGGTATTGTTTAATATCACGACACGTACCCGATGTAAAGGGAATTTCACTTAAAATGACATAAAATATAACGACCACGTATTACGTGTTTCAATATTCCGACGTCGTATATCGACAAATCCATAAATAACCTCTTTGCCGTTTTCGCACGTTCGATATCTGTTTTTCGAGTCATCGTACCCGACGGAAACATGAAAAGTGTATTTCCTTATTGAAATGCGTAGAAATTTCACTCTTCGAGTCGGTTCGATATAAGCAACTTCTTTGCAATTACAGCAAGGATAATTGAAGCTTTGTTTTTAGAGAAAACAGAGATTGAAGTAACAAAAAGAAATGAAAGCTTGTCTTTTGAGAGACGTATGATCAAAGCGGTGAAAAAAGTTATGACTGTAATTTACGAGATATATACTGCAAAGAAAAGGACCGAAGAATTGAAGTTTTGCAATTATAGAAAAAAGGGTGATAGAAGCGGCGAAAAAAAATAAGTTCTTGTCTTTGGAGATAAAAATGAAGAAGAAAATGAATAAAATATTGAAGTGTTATGGGATAAATAAACAACCAAACTGGTGAAAAAGGATCGAAGTTTCGAGTTTGCAGAAAAATGTGCCGGAGGAAGCATCTGATTCGCGGCATTCTTCACCTCGATTCGCAAATTCGCTCGCCGATCACGATCGTCGACACGTCTCCCTCGAATTATCGAAATACCTCGCACGGCTCACATGGCGAATGCTAATTTCCTCCAAATAATACCGCTACTTTTTATTCCTTTTCGTCATTTACCATCAAAGGGTATACCTTGATTTGTTAAATTCAAGGTCAAAATTCGAGGCAAAATTCATGAAGTAGATACATACAAACGGAGGAAGCGGTTCAGCAGAAATTATACGGCCCTTATGTTTGATTATCTTCAGCTTTTTTTATACACTTAATATGCGATATTATTTATTACACGTGAATGTTATTTTACTGTATTGTAAGAAAATTGAATCATTTAGTTTGCCATTGAAAGGCATATCTTAATTTGTGAAATACTACGTGCCATTCTATTTCGATATATAAATATTAAAAAAAAAATATGTATATATATATAATTGTTTTTTGTAATATATATTGTTTTTTTAAATTCATTTTTGGCACCGAATGCTAAGGTAGACTAAGCAGAGTTTTAATTAATTAACGATAAAGTATTGACACAACAAAAATTAAATGATGAATGGTCCAACATTTATTTTAAAAAATGAGCTTATCTTTATAACGGCGTATTTTTTTTTTGTATTTTTATATTCTGTATTGTTGTATTCACCCTTCGCGGTCGGTGCCGCCACAGCGGCGACGTTTCGAAACTGTCGAAGAAGTCGGTGTCGCCGCTGTGGCGGCATGTGTATTCTGCAAAAATCACTAAAATAGTGGCGGAAATTATTGTTTTGGGGTATGGAGATGTCCGTGGCTTTGTCCAATTCGTACATAATGCGCAAAACAACAAGAGAAAACAAGAAGGTTGATGAGTTGGTTACTTGATTAGTTGATGAGTTGGTAAGAACTCTCCAGCACGGAACACCATCTGGAACGCGCCCACCAATATTTTCCGTAAACAATAGGTTAAGTAATCACTTTCATATAACTCGTTCAGAAACCAAAAAAAACTGTGCAGTATGTTCCTACAGGAAAACTCTAGGGAAAGGATGAGAAACACGTATATATTGTGATACTTGTATTCGGAAGCCTTCGGATCGGTGATTGTTTTGAGAAATACCAATCGTTGGAAACTTACAAAAGTTAAAGCTTTCTGTTTTTCTGTAGTTTAAGTACTATTAAATGCTATGTGTGTTTTTAAATATTCATATATCTGTTTTAAATTATTTAGGGAAAAATGACTCGGAGAAACTAAATTTACCGCGCTTAGGTGATACTCTTATCCAAAAAATTTATCGACCGCAAAGGGTTAATATTTTCCACACCGTTTCTTAATAAGTACATGGTTTATTACGCACAATGATTTAGTCGTTGAATTTTAATTTATGATTTACTACCATTCAAAAATGACACCACATACCAAGTGGTCAACATTAACCCAGATGCCTTAGTGGAGAATACGATGCTCGTAATACCAAGAAAATACTAGGCGTACATATACATATTTTTATCGCGGATGTTTTTTTTTTTTATATATATGTGCTATACCTAAATATGTCCGAAAAATAGCTACTAGTTTTAGCGTTGAATGATTGAAATTATGGAAAAAAGAAAGATAGGAGAAGTATGAAGCTATCTCAGGTCTTTAAGAACACGGTATAATCCAAGGAAGAAGGAGGAATTGTAGGGCATCTGACCAGAGTAACTAGTTTAGGCAAGACAAGACTAACGAAAAAGGAAATTAATACAATATGTAAGGAGTGGTAAAAAAATATATATTATCAGCAAACCAAGCTCGAACTTACATCCAAAAAACTTCGTTCACATAGAATCATTTATTCTTCCTCCTCTCGTACCCCTACAAAACCGTGAGGATCCAACATTTGAGAACAGCGGTTTGATTATACCAGTCAGACTCAAAATTCCCGGTAGGCATAGTTCACACAAAGCACATTTGTATTCAAACTCTATACCTACCTAAATATTTTTCCTTATTCTCCCTAATTTCAATCTTCATCAGTTGAAAAACGTTAGCTCATAGCTAGAAAAGGACAACATAAAGGTGGTTGAAACATCGCTTTTTTTTGTAAGCACGTTCGAGCTCGTTTTGCCGAAGGTAACCAAATATACTTAGCAATTGATATAAGTAACGATCAATAAAAAAGTGAAATTATTTGAATAAGCGATGAATCGTAATCGTGTATCATAACGACAACAGACTAGGTTTGGGATAGACGTTAGAAATTCTTGCTCTCATGTGTGTGTGTGTATGCGTGTGTATACTTGTATAGAGCTAAAGTCAATTTTGTCCAGAACGATGTAAGAGCTAGATTAAATCCTGGGTAGAGGTAAATCTGCAGAGGTGCAGAAGGCAGGTGTAATACGCGGGCACGACCTTCGTGTGCTTCGGTGGGTCACGTTAATTTGAAAGGCATATTTGCCCTCCGCCCGCGGCTATTGAGAAAATTTCATCTCGGCTGGCGATGACTCGCGGAAAGCGCGACAACCGCTCGCCTTGAACTCCGGCCAAGGATCCTGACATTACCTGGGTATTACTTGGGTAAATATATGCCTTATACGCCACACAAAAATAATATCTAACCTGCTGAACCGTTTAATCTTTTTGGGGCACAGTGGGATGACAAGTGTCTCGTGTTTTTATTCTAGTATTCCTAGAGTCCATTCCACCTAACTTTACCACCTGAACTACCTCAGTTATGACACGAATTCTTAAAAATATTTTCTGCTTAAGTTTCGCGACTTTATCGAAGTCGATTTATAATAAAAATACATTTGTTAAATTGCAAAAGGTTAGGGAGATTGATTTCGTTTCTTTGTATGGAATATTTTATTTGCTTACAAATGATGGGCGTGCTGGCGACACATTCGGCGGCCTATTGCATCAAGCACTTTAACACCAACAAGGGTCGTATAAATAGACTTTTCTCTGTATCTGTGCGTATACAGTGTTTCTTGGAATATAATATTAAGGTAACGCGATATATTTGACTGACTTCATTTTCCGTAGATCAATAACAAACACACGTTTAACGGATTTTATCAGTGAGATCTTTATCAATGGATATAGAGACTAAAGAACACGTATTAATGTGTTGTACAAATTATTAAAGGTTACGTTAAAAAGATTTCGGTGGAAAATAATGCAGAATTTATTATTATGATAAATACTTTGCCAAGTTGTTTTGATAGAAAATTCAAAACTGCGGCATATCAATAGCCGTCACGCAATAAATAAAGTGACAAACGATTGGTTCGAGAAGATTCCACTCAGTACCAGGAAAAACAGATAACGAAGAACATATGAATTATATAAAAGTAAAGTTATTTAAATTGAAATAAATAAAAATATTCAAATTAAAAGAATAAAAGTTATTTAAATTAAATACATAAATTAATCAACAATCAAATACATAAATTATATAAATTAATCAACGTAAAGGTTACTGCCAGATATTACATAAAAATACAAGTAATAGGGCACAAACGTTTGCACTGACCTAATAATATTGAAATAGAGGCAACCACATCGTTGTATAATAAAGGAATCTACTTATTCGCATTTTTCACGATTCAAGTGAAGTTTAACGATTCAACGGAAATTAAGAGTTGTAAACATAATACAAATTAGTTACTTGCTCCCCTTATAATATTTCTGTACAACTACAGTTTATTTTTATCTTAAAATCTTGTGCTCTAACACTTGAGACTGTGTTATTATACAAAAGAGATATTCATCCAAATGCTGCACTTCTATTAAAAAAATAATAGTGTATATAATTTAATAATATCGAAATTTTATTTATTTTTTCTATCCGTAAGAACGCCTGCAGTTTGCAAAATTTGTACTTGTGAAACTTCCACTTGCAAAATTTCACCTGTAAAATCACCAACTTCCAAAATTTTCACTCGCTATATTACTACTTATAAAATCTTCGCACACAATATTTTTGTTTATAAACATTCTATTTCCAAAGTTTGCGCTTGCAAGAGCACTTGTAAAATAAAGTAACGCTGAAAGTTTGATTCGACGAATTAGAGATTTGCCGGCTTACATCAAGGCAAATGGTGATCATGGAATTATTACCGTGGGAAGAGAGGAGAGGGGGGAGGATTAATTTGTGAGGTTAATATCTGTAGTTTCATCCTCGAGCTATGAAACTCGCCGAGGTTAGTGGTACCAGGACAGCTGTGAGAGAATGGCAGCCTTGAAGAAGGTCCGGAAGATCGTTCGACGTCTTTTCCTCCGCATAATAGGCGTCCGTTCTTCGGAATACGGCGGACGAACTAGGAGGGAGGGATTTATCTGTTTATATAATCTGTCTACATTTCTATGGATGTTAATCTCTCCATATAACTATCTGTTTATATGCGTATATATTTGTATAATTATTACACTTTATTATCTCAGTACAATGTATATCATGAAAATAAATAATAAAAATAACGTATTGATAATAAATCACAGACATGAGTATTAGTTTCATATTAGACATTTACTTACGAGAGCTATGAGAGTTGTCAATAGATTGTTATCGCGATTATGGCTCGCCGATCATGCAAATTCTGAGAACAACGGCCTGTGATCGGTGGAAAACCTTCGAGCGATGCTTCCCATGTACCATATAGGATAATCGACTACCTTCTACGGCATCGTGAACCAGTAACCTCATGGTTTGAAGCCTGCGGTCAGCCAGGACGCGTGACAGACTCTTCTAAAAATAACTATCTGGTACATTGATTTCAACATATACAGGGTAGCAAAAATATTTAAAAGAAATAACAGTTAAGCAAGTTTTATTTTGGTATTATAAATATCTAAATTAACTTCGACGTGTTAGTATACGTTTCATTTTATTATGTGGAATATTTATTTCATTAAATTAAATACGGGATTTTATGAAAATCGCAAGGAAGGAAGACTACCAATAAAAATAATCTTGAGATAGATTGTTTTTTGGTATTAAAAAGTTTTCAAGTCGTTTCAAGGCGTAGATAGGATTTTTCGGAATTTTCAAGAAACGGAGGAAGTTGAAAATACTTAATCAATATATAAAATGTATTTTGAGATAATTAACTGAATATATAGATTTCTAAGAAAGTATTACATTAGAATATCTGTTCCTTGTTGAATAAGATTGTAAATTAAAAAAGGGAAGAAATTAACAAAAATAATGATTAAAGGTATATTTTTAAATAAGATAATTTCCCAGTAATTTTAATGCCCTAGATTATATGTTTCTTACTCTAAAAAGTGTGAATTATAAGTACGTTAGAATCTTCTAACGAACTTTCGAGAAATAAAAAAATTGTTAAGAAAATCCTATATGTTAGAATATGCACTTTTTATAGCATATAATCTTTAATAAATGTATTTGGAAATAGAATTTCATAGAACTTATAAGGAAGAGATGAAATTTTTGAGTCCAATGATTATAAATTTTTTATTTTTTTATATGTTAAACAATTGTTCTTTACGAATAAGAAATGATCCTAGATGGAGAGGATGGAAATGAAAAACCCATAGGTAGCTTACGAAGTTTCAACTTGGTTATGGATCCTCATCGGGTATATTAATCTCCATAAATATATAATACAATAAAGTTACAAGTTGACTAAAATTTTTGTGTAAGATAAATAATGTAAATTTAACGTTGTAAAAAAAATTTTTAAAAAAAGCAGAAATTGTATTAGTTGTAAATAATTTCAATGTATAAGTAGAGATTAAGTAAAGATTGCACATTTTCTAATGTGGGCAGCAAAAGTGATCAAGGCCGCAAAATCAAAAATAGGTAGAATTGAGAATGAAAATACAGGACTGTTAGAGGCACAGTACATGAAAAAATAGGGAACAAATAGACCTTCATCTGATACTAGTGAGGAAAGGCTTAATCGCCCTTTTTTTAATTAATTAAGTTTCAGCACCCACTGGTAAGTTCATTTGTTTTAGGGCCTACCGTTTAAGATAAATTCCGAACCATCAGAACTACAGTATACATATCACATGGGAAAATCGGAGTAAATTAGAGGTGTGGAAATATCCACTTTTTAGTTTATGTTGTTTTTCGTTAACCGAATCGCGAACAGAATGATTTAGTTTACACAAAAGAAGGAAGCAATTGATAAAAATAACGTTCACTTATATTTATATTATATTTTCAAGAATTTTCAAGTAATCCTAAAGCGTAGGTTACGTTTTCTTTATTACATAAGACATAAATTAAAATTAAAAGTATTCAATAATTACTAGGAAGCGAAGGAACTGCTAGAAACATTCTTTTATTTCTACCTACCTTTGCCATTACTATCTGGTTCACATATTTAATATTATATCAATATAATAAATCACAAGTATTTTCAAATAGAAATGTCTAGTACATAATTCTTTAATCCACATAAATAATGAAATATCATACTTTTTTTCTGATTAACCTATGTTAAATCTATATTGCGTACTGATATTGCATTATAAATACTAATCATTGCTTTAACATATCGGCACTAAATAAAAATCCTAGTTGTAGAGATCACCGGATTCTCGCGGTTCATCGAGGAAGAATGTGTGTCGAGATAGAGGATTTTCTGGGAATTCTCAGCAGAAGGAGTGACTCGTTTGTCTCCTCCATGGGCGATCGATGCCGGGATCTCGAAGAGGTGAGAGAGAGAAAAATCGGTAGGAATAACGGTGACACGCATGGGTCAGTGCGTTTCTAACCTTTGGGCCTGCTAGCTGGATAGTGAGGAAAGAAAGAGAGAGAAAGACCTGAAACGGTAAACCTGCCGAGAGTAGGATACGCTGCCGGCACTAATTCAATCGGCATATTCGCCTCCTGCAATCTTACGGAGGGCTATGTCCATTTCCATGAAATGCGACGGGGTAGTAGTGCAGGGTAATGTAAAAAATTTAAGGCTGAAAGCAAAACTGATTTGTTCTTGGAAGAAACAAGTTGTTTTAACGATGATAACGCAACAAGTTATATTAGTAAGTTTGATATAAATCTATGAAAAAAGGAAATGTCGGAGGGCTTTATGTCTATTATCATAGAATGTGGTTTATTATTTGTTTCTTTGAAATCTGAATTTGGTCTATTTTTAATTTCCATAAAATGCCGATAGGTTATGAGTCTTTTTCCATAAAATATATGGTATTTCTCTGGTTCTAGTGTGAACACTTCATCCACTGGCATTTTTGCACACATCCGTATTGTATTTCAGATAATTTCAATTGATGTAAACCAAATGCACATTGGAGTCATCATGTATATCAACGTTTTAATTGTAATAATCATGCTACTCGTACTCGTTGTTATTAATTGTAATTGGATGATTTACAGTTACAGTTACGCGTGTGGCTAAATGCCCGTTATTGAATTATGGTATATTTCCCGCTCTTAATTTTTTCTGGACATAGCTTAGTGTAAATTAGAATGTGAAATTAATGAAAGGTTTTTGTTGTGACCTCCTTGATGCATTGATTAATTAACATTAATTAATCAATTATTTTGTTTTGTTAATTAATGAATTAATTAACTAAAGCGGTTATAACGACGCACGTTTGATTTCTTATGAAAATTCGACAAAACCCCGGCGCTGCATTTTCTCAAAGTTTCTGTCTTTTGATATCGTACTGTAAATTATCGAATAGATTCAGTTTATCTCCGTCTTTGTTTATTTTGTTTTTCATAGACATTCATGTTTAATCAAATATTATAGTATTCGTATTATTCCGCTTTTAGTTGTCTTGCGCAATAAAAATGATTTGGGAATTATTCATATCCTAGAAACTGTTTAACACTAAAATTCCGCTTTGCGTCTTCTTTCATTTGATATCTGCCTCCCTCAATATATGTATGTAGACCTATATATGTAGGATATAGGAATTTAAATGCACAACATATACAAAAACTATTTTATATAATACGTCTTAGTTTATGTCTTACAAGCTAAACGTTTCACAGACTACATTTCATCGCGTAATCTCTTACGTTCCTCGTGTATTGAATTTTTAGAAATCCAACGTATTCTCATATACATATAACATGGTAATCGCGCATAGCAACCTAAACGTTCCTGGAGAGCGTTTAGAAACTTGAAAATGTTAGTTACACACACGCGCGCATATTATCACATCGTACATCATGCGTGCATGCGTGTGTGTATACACATAAAGAAAGACGCAAGAAAGAATCTTTAGCATTAAACAATCTCTAAGATGGGTATCGTTCCCAATTCTTTTATCGTTACACATACATGCATTGTTACAGTGCTTATGCTCCCCGATTGAATCGGATAACCGAAGTTCTACTATATTTGCCAATTTCTTCCAAATGACGAGCCCTAGGTTCCGTGACCGGTCTCCTACAAGCCAGACGATTCGCGATCTGCAGGACTGCCACGTTCCTCCTGGCGATTTACAGGTTTGTTCTTGGTGTCTGGCACGTATACCCCGGCATGAACGTAGCCAAGAGTAGCGTCCACGGGGTCCATACCCCCGAAGATTGAAGGGGAATAAAAAAAGGTAAGAAAAAATTGAATGGCAAAAGTTTCTGAATTTGCATGGCAAGGCTATATTTTTTTTACTTTTATTTTTCTATTTCAACCGAACTATGCTTGTTATATATTTATTACCTAAACGGCACTGATAAAGCTTAGACATATTTATAAAATTATCTCTTATAATAATTAGAGCGGGTGTAAAATATCACAATTATGTCATAGTTTGCCCAAATATATTGCTTTAAAAAATGATATTTCCCTTATACTAGTCAAAAGATTTTCAAAAGAAACGATAAGAAGTTATTTTCATATCCAACGTAAAAAAAACGTGAAATGTATTATATTATATTATACGTTCGATATTGAATGTATATCTTCGTAATTTAAAATAATAACTCCTGCTTTGGCTCATGATAACGCAAAACAATATATGAACTAAAACAAAAATTAACCATAACGTTGTAATTTATCATGAGCTACTTTATTATTAAACCACTAACTATTAAACTACTTCAATACGTATAATCATGTCATTTGGTAAGTGACTTTTGTACGAAGCGTCTGTGCACGCGTACATGCATGCACACACTTGTGTGAATGGGTGTGAGCATTATTCATCGGTAAGAAGTAGCAAAAGTAGCATTCGCCCCCTAAAAATAGAATCCTAGTTACGTTCTTGCCACGTTTCGAGCAGTTGTGGAAATCCCTTGGCACGCATCGCATGGCGCCAATTGGAATCGAGTCGGAGGCACGAGCGAGGTTCTCACGAGGTTCTCGTCAACTTGTGAAGTCGCGAAGCCACAGCATTGCAACGCGCACGGGCCACGCACGCTTTTCGTATTCCAACTTATATGTATGTATATGTATATATATATATATAGAGAGAGAGAGATAGAGAGAGAGAGAGAGAGAGAGAGAGAGGGTGGGAGGAAGGGAGGAAGAGAGTCCTACACTAATATTTGGACGTCATTGCACTCGAGTCAGATACTAAAATCTTAAACCGATTCTGAAATACGATGGAGGAAGTACAGTCGTGTGACAAGGTATATTGACTGCTGAAATGAGTGAATTGATATTCATTGACCAAATGCGAAACGAAAATCAATATTTAGATATCCTTAATTAAACTTGAAGGAAAAGTATTAATAATATGAATATACTTCACCTCTGAAGTGGAGGAAAGAATTAAAAGTATGATCAACAAACAATAGTCACGAATTCAGATCGAATACTTCGTTGAAATTATTTTTAATATGCTCAAATATTTAAACTACGCGTATAAAGAAGCAGAAAGGCTATACAATAAAATATGATGGTTAACGCAATTTACTTGAAGCGTATGTATCTTTTGAACGAATCACAATTTGTGACACCAAAATTAGATACTTTGTTGATTACCAGTGATTCACGAGAAAAGTGCATCAGCTATATAAACAAACGTTGTATTCCTACCAGAATATTCAACGATTCTAACAAAAGCTCATCGGTGTTCCATACTTGTTTTGTAATACAAGTATCATAATCTTGTACACGGACAGATGGCATTAGGAAGTATTTCACGATCCTGGAAGTTGTAACCAAAACATTAAACGACTCGTATGAAAGTTCCATCATGGCTCACGGCGTCTTAAGCGATTCACAGGGCGTGTGTTGTTGAAACGGATAAAAATGCTCGAATGTAATTCGAGCAAGCCAGCCAAGGATTCCCATGCTCCCGAGCGAACGATTACCGGCGATTACTCGGTACACGTATCGGCGACACTCACCGAGAATCGATCACGTAATCTCCGCGGGCAGCATACCAACTGGCGTTATTTATTTATATTGGCCAGCTGGTCAATTCGTTCGCGCGTGATGGAATTGCGGGAATACCCCTCCTTGAAATGGCTGCTATCTCTCTCTTTCTCGCTTTCTCTCCTGCTTAGCCTCTCCGCATACGAGTAAATGAGTAAAAACATTTGCTTGCCTCTTTTCAAAAGGTTTTTTAGGCAGTTCTAAGAAAAATTTCTTCTTCTTTTCTGTTTTAAATGCATTATTCCTTTTGCGAAATTTCTTTTTTTTATTTCAATGAATTTCTCTTAGGTTTTAACGAGTTTTTTTTCGATGGATTAATTTTATTAATTCTTCTCATCCACGAGGAATATATGTTTCGCAAATTTGTTAATTATTTCCTTGCGTTTCTTATGAAGAATTCGAAAAAAAAGAAACAAGAAACTTCTTGTTCTTAGTTGGAATTGCTTTTTTTCGGCGTAAATGAATCTTTCCTACTTTTATTTCGATTTTTCCCTGGATCTGGATAACCAGTTTGTGTTCGTTGTTGAATTCTTTCAACTTTTAGATAGGTTTGTCATCGGGTTTCTTGTAAGATCGCCTGTTTGCTTTGTTTTAAATACATTGTATTTAAACCCTTCAATATTATTTTTCTTCACATTTACACTTTAATAAAAATTCAAAATTTGTTTTGCTACGTAGAAAGTGATTTGGAAGGAGTTTTTCATTATCAGAATGGTATATCATTTGGTTAAAGAATGTATACAACAGAAATAGAATTCACTTTACGGTATTACATTCTTTTATTTTGCTATGTATAATATTTAGGGTAATTTAAAATGAAGTTTGTCTACATTAAGTTTGGGGATACGAAACAGATAAATTATTTGATCAAAGATAGTACTATTACCAGTCAATTTTAATGCACGGTACTATTTCTTTTTCGATTTCGTTATCTATAGTGATACAAATAAGGAATATTTCTGTTCTGAAGGTTGACATTAAGGTTGACGACGGTATATACAATAACGTTATAGATTTTAATTTACAATGCCAATAGATTTCAGAGTACAATCGCACAAAGTGGTTGATGACTTGAATTATAGGTTTAAGTTACGATATCAATTGAGTTTAATCCACAATATCGTGTTTTCTTCTATTAGGTTGATACATATGAAATATCGGATTTTCTTTACACGTGACCGTTTCTCTCGTTGCTTTCGTAATGTTTTTGTTTTTGGCATAATCTCTTTGACAGCCGTACTATCCATTGCCAGAATCATATTTTAACAAAGAAGATTTTTTCAAATCTGTGCCTTTTTATTATTCAATACAGTACAATGTGCAAGGTAAAGAAAATGGATAAGTGGATAGCGAACGAACTAACCGAGCGAAATAAGCTGGATTGGTTGAACGTACGCTCATCATAATTAATCCGATTTTCGACCGAATTATTATTTGTGATGAAAAATGGGTTCTTCGCGACAACAGGAAAAATTGTGCTCGGTGACTTAATAGAGACGAGACTTATCCTCATGTTCCAAGGCCTTCACTTTATCTACGAAAAATTTAAATGATATTTTGGTGGAATGTGACTGGAGTAATTCACAACTCATTCCTTCGAACTGTAGAGACAATTACATCAAAAAGTACGGTCAGTACATTGATGAAAGCATAAAAAATTGAAAATTATACGTCCATCATTTATTAATCGGCATGGCTCGGTAATTCGCCATGGCAACGCCCGGCCGCATACGTCGTACAAAACGTTTGCAAAATTATAATAAATGAGTCAAAATATGAAATTTTGCAACACCCAGCTTATTTATCAGATCTTTTGTCAACCGTCTTCCAGTTGTTTAAACATTTAGAACTGTTTTTACGGACGAAACATTATAAAAATGACGTCGGAAAATTTCCATGTCAGAGTTTATTGATTCCAAAGATCAGAATTTAAATAGGTATTTATGCGTTAAATCAGAATTGAAGACAAACATTTATGCATTAAAATCTTGTTGAAAATAATATATTCAAGTAAATGCCTACTTTTATTAAAAAAGCAACTTTTTTTCTGTAAATAAAATTTGATGGAATAGTTGACACACAGGGAAAACAAAAAAATGAGCAGTTTATAGCCTTTTATTTCAGTAGTTGTCATAAGGAGAAAAATCAATTAATGAAATTGCGTAATGTAAATAATTCAAACTTGTAATACTTACGTTTTAACCATGTTCTTAGCGGTTTATATAAGAAAATACGCAGAAATCGAAATAGTCGCGTACATATTTGATTTACCGGTCGCTATGACACTTTTCAATGGTGAATTATGCACAGTATTTCGCAATTAAGCAGCTGATGAGCGACACTATATAGGCTAATAAGGTTTGATGTATTCCGGCTTGTGGTTTGCTTACTTACTTATTTATTTATTTTTTTAAAGTGTCATCTACTGGTAAAATGTCAATTATTGGTGCTTTTACTTTACCAATATTTTGGTTTTGCTTTGCGCAAGTTGATGCAAAAAAGAGATATTTTCAAGTTCGACAACGCAGGCTGGTTATATTATTCGATCAAAGCGCGTATTTGCCAGGTGGAACGGCCTGAGGGTTTCATCAAGGTCCTCACCGAGAAGCATGCAAGAAGAGAAGGAGGAGGAAGAGTGGAGAAACGAAGACAAAGTGTGACCCCCAAGGTTTCAGGCTAGTAACCATCTTGGGATTTGACGATACAATTACACGATGCGCCCAGAGTCGCGTAAGTAGCATGATTAATGGACAATACCACAATTACACCATAATACGCCTCACCTCCTGGTTCTTTACCGAGGCCCTTTGCAATCCTTTTCTCTCATTGCGCGTTTCCATCGTGAAATTCGAAGGGGGCTTAATAATTGTATTCTTACTCTGATATTTAATGTAAACGTTATGCGTGTGAATAGATAAAAATGGCATTTTATAAAATCTAGTGTTTGATCGTCTTACAAAATCTACACTAACTTCATGTGAATGTGAATGTACACCAAATGAAAAGGGTTAAGGACAGCTGTTTGAACAAATTTTAAAGATTACAGGTTCACCACAAAAAATTTATAAACATAATATATGTGCGATCTTACAAATGTAAAACATTAAAAAATCGTATTGGAAAAATTGTTATGTGACAAAAGCAAGTTATTCATAGTGTAAATGGTTAACGAACTATTCTGAGAAAATGTAAACGTATTTAATGTGAGAAACTCCAAATGTAAAATGATTAACAGTAAATCTACTGAGGAGGTCAGAACGATTTGTTTTTTATTATTATGACTTATTTTCTGTACATTTTGTTTTCTGAAATTTCTTTGTAATTTGTAGTGAGAAGTGTCAATTAATTCTACAAAAATGCGTTTTTTCTAAAAAATTGGTGTGTAGTTTAACTACATGAGTTTTTATAGAACGTGAGTATATTTTTGATGTTTTAATATTCTTCATATAGTTCAAATAATGTATTATTATAAAAACCAATTTACTTGAGTATATGTACGTTATACAAGGCTTTCAGTGAATATATTAATGTGTTATGTTTGCTCAATTTTTGCACTTTTCCTGTACTTTTGATATGCTACTCACTTTTTATAAAAACGTGTGACATTTGTATTTAGCGACAACGTAAAGGATTATAAAATGTAAACTATATTAGATACAATATTGTACAAATAATTTGAACTAACAATACAAAAAAGCATGTTTTTTCCTAAAATGATTTGTTCTGTTGAAAAATGAATTATTTTGATCCCCCGCCAGAAAGAAGTGTATGTTAATAGCCGGTAGTGTTAGAGTGAAAGGAAGATAACGCAATTACGTCACGACAGCTCACGCTTCCTCGTCTGTTACCCAGATTCTTTGCCACCTTTTTCTCTTGATGCATGCTTTTCGTTAAAAAATGTTGATAAAATCTATGTTATATAATATATAAGGTATATAATATATCGTATATACTATATAGATCAGATATATAATATTTTGTGTATTTTTCCTTTGAAAATTCAATATTGTAAAAAGTAGTGGCTAAAAGAAAAACTGTTTTTGCAAAGCTTATTTGTTTCAAGTCGTAGATTAAGAATCTCTAATGAAAAATATATATTTCCGTTCAAAAAAAAGCAAATTGTCCTTGAAATGACCTTGAAAACATCATGGGAATGTGACATGCACAAACAACATGGGAATCGAAAGCGGATATGACTGTTGCATCAGTCCTCCCCGCCGCCTATTACTTAAATTCTTTATTTGAAATATTTTTTTCTCCGGTATTTAGTTTTCCAGATATTCCAGTACAAAAGAATTACATATGTTGTCGACGAAAATAAGTAAAGAGCCTTTATCCTTTCTAATATTCGATTTTATTTATAAATTTATTTATAGTGGTGCAATTGTTTGAGATAACTTGAAGAGAATGGTGATGTCACTTACCGAAAGGCAATAATTACAGACTGATTTCGAACAAAAGTCAGGAACTTACAAATAATAAATCTAAGAAAGTCTGCGTATACTAAAAAAGTTAGTAGATATATTTAACGTGTTATATAATGTTACAAATTTAAACGATAGAAACATAATCCTGAGAAAGATTGCACGTACCAGAAGTATGTATATAATGTATGACATTATGAGTAAAATAAAATATAATTGGAAAACATAAAAAGACATTAAACTGTGTATCGTTAGACATTAGAAATATAAAAAGATAGGACAGGAATTCTGAGAAAATATAGGGGGTTTCAGAAAACTTTGGCTGCGACGACACAATTACACGGTGCCGCGTAAGTAACATGATTAATGGACGATAACGCAATTACGCCATGATCCAGGCCCTTTACCACCCTCTTCCCACCTCTCCTCCCTTGATGCATCTTCCAGGTTCGTTACGCCTGTCCGCAACTTCCTCCTGTCGCCGAGGCCTCGTTATGCATCGTAGGAAAAACCTGGATGGTGTTAAAAAAGCTACACGCATCGTCCAGAGTTTCGACGTCTAAGAAATTAATATACATGGTGGATCGTCTAACGTGAGCAATTTAATTGCTTCGAGAATGAATTTTTCACGCTCAGATGAAAAGCTTTATTTTTTGTGTAATAACGTTTTGTTCCCTTCGTAACGACAGCGATTTGAGAAATAAGAAAAAAATCGTAATAACGACAAAAATGTATGTTATAGAAAGAATAATGTCTACATACGCGATTGCTGTGTTTTGTTGATAATTTGCCATAAAGTAGACAGTGTATTAAAAAAAAAAATTTAATATTTACATTTTGTACATAGAATACGCTGTTCTGAGTGAAGGAATCTTAGTAAACATAGGTTGAAAAGTTGGCTATTACTCAGGTATAAACACTTTTGTATGATCATCATAGTTCATTCATATGTTCTACTGTCATTTCTATACACGCTTAGTATCTTCTTGCTCTCACAATTTCTCTTAAAAATTTCACATTTCTATCAAAGTACTTGTCAAGCATGGTGAATTCAATAATGCAATCACCTAACTCGCTTATCAGCAAAGAATATACGTTGCTTTTCACATATTTCCATAAAAAAAAGGCCAAGGTTTAAATCGAGGAATCACGGCAACTATGCAATTAATCCACTATGTCTGACAACTAATTAATCTCTGACCGAACACCGTGTTTAAGTACTCTCTCATATTACACATAAAATTAATTGAAGACCCATCAGGCGTGTATCAGCGATAATCTTTCTGCCAATGACATTTTGTCCAAACACTGAGGTAATGTATTTGCCATTAAATTGGAATAATCAGCTGAATAACAAGCTGAAAACCAATTCCGGCGTATTATAGAACTAATGAGGTAATATTCTACAATGCCCATTCAATATTTAATGAAAAGGGTGTTGGTGACTTATTTGAATAAATTCCACCTGGATTCGCTTTTGCACATACGTTATCATTATCGAAATTTGTAATTCCATTTCGCATAACTGTAGCTTTATCGGTAAATAAAATCCAAGATACGAAATTTGAATTTGGGAGACATTTTCCAAGTGGTCATTGTGAAAATTCTATGTTTACTTCATAGTTTGGTGAGGTGAGGGTTTTCGTTGTTTTTTGATTTCGGATATGGTATATATAGGATAATTGCTCATAAAGTATTTTCCAGGCAAGAGTTATATCGGTTTCTACGGTGTTGCATATTCTTTTTACGCTGGTCCCGTTATTCTCTTTTACAATACGTTAAATACCATTTTTCGTATTAGGAGTCGATACAGATTTAAGTCTGGCAGAATTTTTATGATGAGTTTCAAACGAGCCGAATTTACAAAAATATTGTCGACGATTTTGAAACGGTGTATAAGAGTGCGGTCGTCGATTGTGAAATTTTTCCATAGAAAGACGTCGTGCAGCTAAGGCCCCTTTATCAGCACTATCGTTGTCGACGTCTTGCACGCTGGATCTGGCTGCTCGTTGAACCAATATTCCGTCGTGTGCCTTGACGCTTGAGAGAAAAACAGACGTGTCTATTTCTCTCTCTCTCTCTCTCTCTCTCGTATCCGCGATCAACCCTTAACCCGACAAGAAGGCCGTGGTGCATGTATCGATGGTTGGGCGCGTGTCGCTGGATAGCTGTTTTTGGGTGATCTTTCCCGTGAGCAACTGCTGCTCCCAGTAATGGTGGCGTTTCCAAAGGCAGATCACCTCGCCGTACAAGGTTTTCGGGTAGCGACTAGTTGGGTTGTGTCACGGGATCCGGAATCAAGGATTCGAGAATTGAGCACTCACGATATAACAACAATGTATATATTTACACAATGAATAACACGCTTGACTATGAATAAGTCTTTCAGTGTAATACACTTCTACGATTGAGATGATGAATGGCTACCTCTTTACTGAGGGATTGCCTATCGAATAGTATTACAGTGTCGATTGATAGAATTCCTTGATAAGATTCTTAGCCACCTCTAGATTGAGGGATCGCCTATCGGTGTGTATTCGCGTGACGTTCGACTAAAAGTTCTGTTCGTTGAAAAGACGTTGCCTATTTAACTGGCATTGAAGATGTCAATTTGGTGGTGCGGTCCTGCGAGGGTAGGGCTGATGGTCCCGTTAAACGTTTTTCGCGTTTGTTAATTAGCCTTTACCTGAGCAAGCATTTGTTCACCAGATGTTTTATATAATATATAGTATAAAATATCTGCCAACTTTTTAATAGAGCGATGCGCAGACATTTACAGCACAATACTTTGTAACTGTGTAATACTAAATTGATTTCTTATATCTATGGAAATTGAATGAGAACATTCAGAACGCAGTTTACAATCACTAAAATGAATGTCGCACACAATGGTAGACGCCGATAAGCCAGTTATGCTCGCATGCAAAAATGATTAAAATATATTAGAAACGGTGGAATTCTTTGTCTATGCTTATTAACTGTTTCGCTACCTAACGCAACTTAACTTTAGTTCCTTTGGTAACTTTTGCTATGACGATTATATCCTGCGTCCACTAAACGTGCCACATTGGTAGGCACCGGTTATATCCGGTACCTTCTAAGTTTTAGATGTACAAATGAATAATCCAAATTATTTTAAGCAGTTATGAAATCAATTTTCAATCGAATAGAATTTTCCGCTCTTTTACGATTATGCAATGTTGACATAGAGCTATGAAAAATAACATGTTTGGCGAAAGGCGGAATATAACCTTCAAAAGTATTCAGTTCGGTAGAGTCGAAAACGGGAACAGATAATATGCATATCCGACACTATATTCTTTACGAATTCCAACAAGCAAAAAATACTGCAAAAGCGTGCAAACTGATATGTTCCTTTCTCGGCGAAGGTGTTGTATCGTACGATGTGCGTGCACTTTGGTTTAAGCAGGTTAAGAGCGGTAATTTCAGTTTAATCGACAAACAACGCCCTGGAAGCCTTCAGAAGTACGAGAACGATGATTTGGAACAACTGCTTGCTGAGAATTTGGCACAAATGCAAAACGAGCGTACAGAATAGTTAGGAGTAACGCAGCAAAGGATTTCAAAAAGTTTACATAAGATGGAAGGTCCAAAAAGAAAGAAAATCCGCATGAACTCTCTGAAATCAACAAAAATCAACGAGTAGCAGTGTTGATCAATTTTCTTCTTTCCAATAAGCAGCACCAAAAGTCCTCATTATGGAAAATCGCTATGGGTGATGAGAAATGGATACTCAATGACAATCCGAAACGTAGAAAGTTATGGGTAAATCTTGGCGAATCATCAACATGAGGCGCAAACCCCAATCGCTTCTGAAAGAAGGTCCTTTTCTGCATTTGGTGCGATATCAAGGGCGTGCTTTATTATCAGTTTTTGGAACTAGGTAAAACAGTTACTGCTATCAACGTCAATTAATCTGTTTAAGTCGAGAATTGGAACAAAAACGCCCGTATACGGGCATATGAAAACGTCCAGTAAAATTGTTGCGTGAAAACGCCACACCACACATTGCTTTCAATACAAAAGACACCATAATAGTCTTGGCCAGGATTCCTTGTAGTACCCGGCGTATTTGCCAGATCCATCCGATTACCACTTGTCCCGGTCGATGCAACGCGTCTTGTCTGATATGCACTTTCAATTGGTGCATGCGGTTCGAAAATAGCATGACGACTTTATCCTGTTCAAAGACGTAACATATTTCGAGATGGAATTCATCACCTGCCAGAAAGATGGTTTAAAGTCATAGAAAGCAACGGCGAATATTTTCCTGGAATAATTTAAATTACTTTCTTTTAAAGTAAACCTTGAATGTAGCTGCAAAAAAAGATTGGACTATTCATATATTGCATTGTCACCTGTACGATGTGCATTGATGGTACAATAGCTATGCCTCTGTTGGCGTGCTGACGCGCAGACCCGCTGTCATAAAAAGGGTAAACCTTTTTTATTCAGTACAGTGTGTTCTATGTACTATACAAAAACATGAATAATTTTTTCAAACGTTTTGACTATAAGCGATTATTTATTCCGCACTCCTGGACTTAGAAACCTGAAATATATATGATATAATACGTTTTACATTGCACAAGCATCCACTGAGAACGTTTTTTGATATTCGTAATTTAAGAGTGTGAGAAAGGATAACGGGTGTTCTGAAAGAATTATCGATATGTCTCAGGTCTAATAAAATATTGACTTGGTTTTTGCTTGATTAGTGCATCATTATAAATGCCTCAAAATATAATTTATGATTTTGTCCAGATCAGCCCCGAAAAGAGCTATTTTGCATTCACAAATCATCAATTGACAGTAGTATCTCTCAGTTGAACATTGATTTAATATATTATTATCTGAAATCGATGTTGAGTGTTGAAAGAACAGCGTGGCAAATGTTCCAACTTCATATGTTTTATAAATTTGACATTGTTTGAAAAAGCTTTTTTAAAGGATGGCCATGTTAACGGCATACAAAGAATCCTTTTAGGACATAAAGTACAGTTAAATATGCACCAGCTAGTTTTATTATTTGCGCGTGTAAATTTTCTCAATCCAGAGCAGAAAAGATTATATATAAGACACTTCGACCGTTGGGAGTTCATGTCACGGTAACCGCAGAAAGCTGTTAGAGACACGAACCTCGATAATAATCCCGAACCAAACTAATCTCAGCGTAATAACGATAAAATCCTGCGTCTACTAATACAATTTCTACCGGGTGTTTCCTCAAAAATCAGTCGATCCGATTTCTGTGTCTTCACTTCAACTGACAATGCGATAACTGAATATGGTATTCTTGGTGAAAACGAAACTAAATATAATGGATTATTCGGAGTCGCTTTTATTTTCTTCGTTTACAGAACAAAGGATTGCATCCGAATTCTTTTAACGGGTATTTCCTTCATTTTCGACCATTTTTCTCTGCCTCAAAAGATTCTTTTCCCAACTGGAAAATTCAAGAAAAACGTAGAGGGAAAATCAATGGTGAAAAAAATAAGATGCAATGAACAATTTTCAAAGCAGTATTTAATTACAAGTTCTACTGAAATATTGATGCTTTAGCGTCATTAGGGTATGGATTATAATTAGAGGTACACGAAAACCCGAAATTTCGGGTATCCGATATTCGGTTCGGATCGGATCAGGTTAGGTCAGGTCGGGTCAGGTCGCGTCGGGTCGGCTTGGATCGGAATCCCGAAAGTTTGTAATATTAGCGCGGTTTTAGGTACCCAAAACTGAATTCCTGTCAGATCAGGACGCGCTTCCAAAAGTTTGTAATGTTCTGACATCCAAAACTGAATTGAGGTCGAATTAAAACTGTGTGCTAAAGGTTTGTATCCACGTAAACGTGATGCTTCCTCATGATTTTTTAATCTGGTTTTGTGTATAAACTTTTTGGTTTGCAAATGTTTTTGCATTTTGTACTGTAATCAAATATGAAAATGCATAAACAAGGAAAACTGTGCGTAATATGTAGTAAATGTGTAAGGTTATTAATTTAATGGTACGAATAAAGAACGGTATATTAAATTGTGAATAAGAAATCTGAATAAAATATTATATATTTAATGTAAAAAACACAAATTACTAATTTTGTCTTTTTACTTTGTACCTTGGCTACCGCTGACCAACGTTGTTCCGTTTTTCGACACTGGACATCTCGAATATGTATCTCCTTATTTTTCGTATATTTACGCGTTACACGCATGTTTTCATACATATTTCAATATAATACAAGATATGAAATAGTACTTCATCTTAAATTTGAATGGAGGAAATATAACCTTTATTTTTTGTATTATCAATTTTGTTTTGGTGGCAATAACAATGTTGTCAGCATTAGAAAATAGCCTTCTGCTAGATATTTGTATAGCACGAATAATAATATTTTTTCGCACCGTTTCTACCAATATAAGGAATCGCGCGCAACACCATTCCCATCAATATATTATATCTGTTTTTCGTGGAAGAGCCTTTGCTGAAAAATAGACGTGTCTTTCTTCATTTGCTTGGAAATGGAAAGTTGGATGTTTTCCTCTTTCCGTATTGCCTACAGTGTTACGTGAAAAAGTTACATTAATTTCATTTCGGTTAACGTAAAAAACAAATTGAAATTTTTTAAAATAGTATTATTTATATAACTGTAAATATTTCACAGTGATTTATTTATATACATAATTAGAAAGTACCATCGTCTTGACGACTAGTAGACATTGTCTGTGTTTCACCACTCTTACTGATATCCATTTAATTTTCTGTACTTCGAACTTCCTTTCTCAATTTAGATTTTGAAAGTTCTTTTGACATGTTTGTCCTGTTTTTTCGTACGGTCTCGACGGTGTTTGTATCGTAACTTTAGTCGCATGACGAGTATAGCTCATTATTGTGCTGTATGGAATGAAAAACCAATGACAAGCTATACTCGCCATTTTACTGAAAGGGATTAAGCAAGGTGCATCATTAAGCCTGCATCCTCAATGATATTATACGGCTACAAATATTGGGTCGGAGAAAAAGTTCATGACGTATTCTTAATAAAATTCAACTGGTTCTTGTATAATATGAAAATGAATCTATTTAAATCAAATATGCTGCATTATTATCGACAATGTTTCTATTTTTCGGGTAGTCTGGGCGATCTATGTTTTCTGAATTATTTGCAATTGACGCCATCTATCGGGAAAAATGCCACAAACTTTTTCCCAGACCTAATACAATCCTACCATACGTGTGATCACTTCAGTTAATTGTTTCGCTTTTAGACAATTGTTAGTTGAAGTAATATATTCTGTCCACTATTATTTGGTGTTGTTTTTGGCTTGTAGGTACAATTGTATTTATTTAATTGTGCTTAGATCGCAAATGTCACGAAAGATCACTGATATTCGCATATATTGTCTGAAACAATTTCGTACATAATGTACATTGAGGCTTTACATCAATCCATCCACCACATTCTTCGATAGGGTTCAGCATTGAAGAATATGATGGTACAAAAACTAGAGTGTGCCTTGTCTAATCAACAACATCACGCACTTCCTGTCTCTTGTGGATACTTGCGTTATCCAAAATCAACCAATCTTCGTCCAGATCATCGTCTTCCAATTTCTGAAGTAATCTTCGAAGAAAGTCGCAGAGTTTTTCTTTTTTCGCAGAGTTTGTAATCACGTTTCAAATTAAATTCACTCTTTTACAAATCAAGTACTTTTACATATATATTATATTTCAAAAACATCAAATGATTACAGACTTTCGGGATTTCGACCTGACTCGATTAGATCCGACTACAATTTCGAGTACTCGAAGTTTACGTACTTTTTGGATCCCGATTTGATCCTGAAGAAAATTTCCGAATCGCCCAGAATCCGAAATACAGGGAACGCATCCGCCTCTAATTAAAACAAGTTTTGATAAACTCTACATTGCAGAGTTTTGTTAATTTACGTCAATAATTAGAACAACTAAAACTTTATTCGGTTACACTGTTACAAAATTCTGTTACACGCGTTGTTTTTGATCGAAAGCGAACAATAACCTGAAAAACAGACAAATGAGTCCGATATACGAAAACCGCATGTGTGTGGGATACCATCTAGTGTAAATCATTTGTAAAGGACGTCATTATAACTTTCAAATCGTCAACACTCCTTATTTTGGAGAAATATTTGTTTCCCAGAAATGCTGATGTACTTTAGGATTTTGTGTAAAATATTTAAATTCGATTATTCAGTCCTTGATCGTAGATAACAAAAGTCGCAGAAAAGAGAGTAAGGAGAGTAACATGAACACATATAAAAATATTATACAATTACAACTCCTATAGAAATATTAGTTCTTTATGAATACTATAGAATTACATTCCTCAAAAATCTGTACGGAAAATTTCATAAAAAATGAATGATGGAATAAAACAAGGGTCAGAGAAACGGAGGTATGCAGTAACAGTAAATTGATCGATGACCCAAAATGTAGAAAGTAATTAACACCACTTTTTAAAGTTTTTGTCTTTTAAGTTATAATGAATTACAGGTTCTGATGAATTTCAAGTTCTATGCGAATATTTATATCTCAGAAAATACTTAAGGAAAATTTGATTAGAAAGTTAATCCAGGTAGAAACTAAACTTCAGTATGATTGAATTTTAAGTAAAATATCTATCCAGCAGTTCCATAGATTTAATCACAAAATTTATAAAAATATTTGGAAATATCGGACTTTAGTATAATAGAATTGCCTTACAAAAACTAAAATCGGCTAAAAAAAATAAATGGTGATAAAAAATATAGCTTCAAGGGATAGTTATTTCCAATAATGAGAATATAATTAATAGTCTCGTATTTGAACAGAAGAATTTATAAATTTGATTATATTGTAAGTTTGTGTAAAAAGTATGCTTTAGTAAACTGCAGGTTCTGCAGCAACATTTGTTATATCTAAAAATGCAAATCGTTTCTTATTTATACTGATTTATTTTGACGCAAAAATTAAGTTCTCAAGGAGTTTCTTGCCTATGAATAAAAGCAATGGAAATCTATATTATAGATTATATTACAGAATACAATGTATAATCAAAGTTCTTTCATTACCAGACGATGTGATATAAAGATTTACTTTCCTATATAAAATAAAAGAAATGGTACTGAAATGAACGTATGATATAAAAATCCATCGAGCGAATATGATCAATAATGAGACGATGATCAATTACTCGTGCAATCTAAGGCGATCTATAAACGAGTCCAAGTAGGCAGGTGTAACCTCGATTGGGCCCAATGACATGTTCCGCCGACTAATCGCGGGCACGTGCCGTCATTAATCACGCCGATAGATTGCCAGTTTCGGCGAGGATTCCCTGAATACAACTTCATTCCATCGAGGAATCCACGTGCAGACGGCTTCCGATTCCGACATTAATTAATTTATTACTTCATGTTGTTAGAATGATCCGTATGAACGTTAATTAATCTGCGAAGTTAAACTACGATCACTTCCACCTGATTCAATCCTTTGTTCTCCAAATTTGTTTCTCCGACACTATTGACTTGTCAATGATGTGAGCCGTTTATTTTGAAAGTGGCCTAAGTCCAATTGTCAATTATTTTTTATTGCCCATAATTACGTGTACAGCATGAAATTAGCTGTCATAAACGATATTTGCGATTAAGAATATTCAGAGTTTATGCGATAATTTTCGAAATATAAGTATACGTAGTTAGTTCAAGAATTAAAACCATCAGTTTGAAAGTGGCTTAAGTCCGATATATTATTTATAATGTTCCAAAGTGCGGATTTTAGTTAATTAATATATATTATTTTATTTCATTTATATTAATTAACATACTGTTTGCCCCCATGATTACTGTAAAGTTATCAAAAATTACCGGAAGGGAATAAGTTATTCCAAATAAAATTAAACAAAAGGATTCTATATCAACAAGATTTTTGGAGGACGCGGTTTTTAAAGGTATAAAGAATTCTAACGCAGAAGAATAGTTTGGTTAAAAATACCCTGCATGCGTTTTTTGTGAGATGAACCATATAAAATTTTCTGTAAGCTATCAACGGATAAAAATGCAAAGTTTAAAATCCTGGATTCACTACCACGTCGCGGTAGATTCAGAAAATTCGAAAATATTGTATTGACACCATTTTATAAAAATGTAAGGCAAATTACAACAGCGTAATACAAGCACATTAAAGATTTACTACGATATATACCACCGAAGCGCCATGAATTCTTCAAATTCCTCCGGCATAAACAAAATGTAGATGAGCAATAAATTGTTATATAATCTATATATTTAGATTTTCTGAATTGCATACATTGTGTTTTTGAAATGTAATAAAGAAATATAAAAGGAATTGAGTATCGTTTTTTTATTCGAAACATTTAAAATTATGTCGTATGGACTTAAGCCTTTCCAAATTCTATAATAAATCTAGTTGTTAATTTTTAAAGTGGGTTAACTCCATTTTTGAAAACAAAGCACGTATTATCCACTTAATAATTGCTACTATGTTAATAGAAATTGTGCATTTAATTCTCTTAGATACACTTATATGATGTAACACATTGATATCCGGTATGTATATTTTTAATTTTATTGAGACGCAAACTCCTAAATATCTGGGTTTGAATATAAAGAGACTTGCGCCACCTTCGAATAAAACAGCTCATATTTACTATGTTTATATTTACATTACATCAAGAGAAAAATGTTTTTTAATTTATAAGACTAAATAAAGCGAAATTATCTTATCTTGATGATGTTTTTCTCCAATAAACGTCATTAAGTATTGTCTTTTTTTTTCAATTATAAGATATCAAATTTTGAATCAATTCTTTACATGGTAAAATGAATCCATTGTGAATCGGGGCACAAAATTCGAACTTTACAAATTACGATACGTTCGTGACGAATAAAATCACCGAAATAACACAAAATAGGTCTGCAAAGGGCGGTAGTCATTACGTAACTATCTCCCGAATCAGATCAACGCAAAAAATGATATTCTTTTCCGGTACCACTGATATATTTATTTCACGTTTAGCGTTAATTTCAACTTAATTCAGCTAAAACGAATTATTTCGTAGCGAGTTTAATAGGAACGTATTTCAGTGATATGCTATAAAAAAGGAACATGTCGAGCTACGTAAACAGCTGCAATTTCTGTAAATGAGTTTCCAGCTAACAAATGTTTTATAATACTGTGGTGCCATAGCCTCCATACTTTCCACATTTTTAATTATGCAATTTTTTCTTTTTCTAAAAATCAAACTATATTTCAAAGAGCATTGTTTTAAAATTGTGGACAATATACAAAAGGGTGAAACCAGTTGCGAGCAGTTTCAATTGAAGAATTCTAACATAATTCCTAAAAAACAACGCTACATTTGACGACAGCTTCTTCACAGCAGTATTTTTAAAGGAACAATGTGCATTTTTGATAAAATCACATATAATAATTTTTACGGAACCACCTTCATTATTTTTTAACACATATCGTATTGCAAATATTTTATACTATTTGTTATTCATTATTATAGATAAAATAAAAATAGTTTAATAGTATAGATAGTGAAGAAAAGGAAAATTATTTTAACTTTGATAGGTTGGCAACGGCGTTGCAAATTTCTTTGCCATTCGACCGCAGCGGTACCTGCCTCCCGATACACGTTTTTTAAATTATACTTACTCACTTGCAAATAGAATTCACTTTTTTGCGAATAAAATTCACCTTTTTGCAAACCAAGAACTCTTACATATATATTATATTAAGAAAACATCAGATAATTTTAATTAAGTACATAGTAAGAAAACAAAAACTCTGCAACTTTCTCTGAAGTTTGCTTTAGAAATCGGGAAACGACGATTTAGACGAAGACTGGTTGATTTTGGACAACGCAAATATCCAAAAGACGCAGCAAATGCGTGATCGTGTTGGCCAGACAAAGCATACTTTAGTTTTTCTACCGCCATATTCTCCAATGGTGAACCCTATCGAAGAAACCTTTTCCAAAATTAAATTTAACCCAAGAAATATGTTAGCTGATCCTCTAAATCGGCAAAATTTAGTATATGTAAACAACAACTTTGATGATATTATTACATTTATAAATTGTTATAATTATTATACGAATATGTATGTTAAGTTACCAACTGCTGCTGCAGGAGAACCGTTATAGACTAGATTATATGTACTATATACTAGCGTGTGCATATAACTTAATCTATAAACGGTTCTCCTCCTTGAATTATTATTATTATCGAATTACTGAATTATCTGCACACAGTTTTCATACATACCTTCATCTCCATATGTAATTACGTAATTGTATGAACAGGAAAAAAATTTTCCATTTCTTACTACGTAATTAACATTATTTGATGTATTTTAAATATAATATATATGTGAAAGTGTTTGATTTGCAAAAGGGTGAATTCAATTTGAAAAACTTATATAACATTCAGGTGTGTATCACCGGTAGTCGCGTCGGCATCAACGTGTTAAATATATCTTATTACCATTGCAAGTATATCTTTGAAAATAGTTCTATGCACGTATTTAAAAATTATAAAATAGCAAAGCTACAAATTTGTGGTGTCAAATTTACTGAAGCAACAGAAATATCTGACTTGCTTAATAAATATTGTATTATTTATTTGGTGAAAATTGCTTGATACATATTTTTTAATAAATCTCTGTGACAAATTGATCAGCATTATTTCCTTAATGAGCATTTCTTCATAAATACTGCTCAATTAATGATTCTTAATAAATAAATAAAGAAAATAATATGTTACACTGAATGTACACCATAATGAATATAAAGAAATATTCTGTTAGTGTTTATAATGAAGAATATATAACAAGAAGTTTGAGACCATTTTTCCTTCTCTACGTTGCCTGAAAGTGCGAGTGCATCAATCTGTAAAGTCACGGTAATCGCACGTTTAGCATTGTTTGATACGGATTGGATGAGCGTTATTGCGCAGCTTGATTTTTTTCTATCCCGAATGAGATAAGCGCTATGGCGCCGCTTGATAGTTTTCGATCGCATTTCTACAAAAGACTTCGGCCTTTAAAGAATCAAGGAATTGCAATACAATTTTGTTCATATTCTGAAGTCAATAACTGTTTACGAAATTTATTATGCTTGGTTACTTGCAAGATGTATAGTATAAAATAATATGCAGTACTACATTGAAAAAAAAACGAGAACTAAAGACGGTTTATTTACCGTTGACGACATTCCCGGTAGAAATCGGCTTATTATACGCCTATTAAGGCTCCTCGCCGATTGATTTATCATCCCAGATATCGCTTATCGATATGGCGTAATTGTGCATTTTGCAATTTCCTGCCAGAAAGAAATAGACAAAGATGGAAAAGGAGAAGGAAAGAGAGAGGAACAATCTGCCGATAAATTTACGTCGGACGCCATGATCAAATGACATTTATCAGTCATGACGTGCCAAGCAGCACATGCCGCATCCATTTTTCAACCTGCAATTATATTCTACGGAATATCAATATATATATGGTACATCTGAAACATTCTTAATTATTCTAAAATTAATTTTTATATTTATTCTTAAATTTTTCAGGATACTTGCACTATCGTAAGAACATATTGTTCAGAAGAAGCTTCGTTGTACGGTTAACCTTTACTGACTCTTTAAAAATATATAGAGTCATAAAAGAAAAGGGCTTATAAGTTTTGTGATAAATAGTAGTGTTACTATGATGACAAAAGTTTTAATTGTAATGGATAAAAAAAAATACCTTCATAAATACAGCGACGGTCGGACATCAGCCAGGACAAGATGGTGCTGCGCCAAGCGTCAATTCCGTAGAAACCTTGGCAGAGGAATTACAAGAGCGACCACGACGAGTAACGCGTTTTCGAAACAGAATTAGGATTAGCAGTATATGAAAGGACTATTTCGCGAGGTCCTAAACATTTTGCCCCAGATGAGCTAAGAATAACTCATGCTTGTCCAGATTAGTCTGATGGCAATCTTCGTGGAGATCTTCAGTGGCTACGATCCTGCAACGCAGACTGGGCGATGATATGCTGGCACGTTCAACAGCAGCATTGCAGGAACGAACCCTTCCAGGTAATTCTCATGGCGTTACATATCTCGTACCAGGAATAGCAACCAGGACACACCTGGCACGTCGACCAACATCCGCAAAGCATCTACACCGGACTGTTAACCCTTTCCAGTAAGATTTAATAATGAAAATAAGGAATGCTTTACATCAAAACCGAATTAATCCCTTAAATCTCCAAACCGCCATTCTAAACTTAAATTTTCTAAACTTAAACTTTCTAAACTTAAATTATCTTGTATATAATAATTTACTCTATATTCTTAAAAATTAATACTTCTACTGAAAACTTGTAGTTAAAATCAATTTCCCGCCATAATCAACATTTGACCAGTAATCGTCGCAACGTTCTTTATACGTAGCTCCCTACCAATTTTGAATTTGCCCTTTTCTGCCATATTTTACTGGAAAGATACCACCTACAATATCGTTATTTTCATAGACAATTCACATAGAACAATTTTTTATCTTTTACTGAGGTATGTTTTAAATTCATGATCAATCATCGTCATCGAACAATAGCTTATCACTCCTCTTCTCTTGGTCATCTCTCCTGTCAACGCTACCATACATCCAAAATAACAACCCAAACGTCTATTTTGTTATTCAGTGGAACGTTCATTTCACTCACATTCAATTATCGACAGCGATCAAGTCCACCATCTCTGAACAACATGGCGCACATTCCACAATTCTCTGCGCACTTTTCTAAAATGTACTTTAATTATCTAACCTGTTTTATACTTTTCTACAATGTACTTCTTTACACAATTTTTCTAATAATTCAGAATTAATGTAATATAACTTGTATTATGTACTTACAATGGAATATATTCGATGAGCACTCATGACCAAGTCGAAACGTCGTAAAGTACCTATTGGTTATATTTACCATCCATTCCAACTTGGATTATTACTGCTCGCAAGGATCAATTTTTCAAGTGATACTTAATAATGAAAAATTGTGCGTGAAATAACCATTTAATATTTATTTAAAATAACTTGTTTTATTTTATAATTCTTATATATGTTAATTAAAATTATATTATTGACATGGATACAATTGTAATTTGTTGTAGAATATCAAAAGCGGTACAATTAAAAAAAAATCAAAGTAAAACTTTAATAGTCCTCAAGCGTGTGATAACTTTCAAAACATTGGTAGATATATAGGAATCCTGCATTGTTTATACTACCGGATACTACCAGAGAGTCTCACTTCCAATTTTATTCTTATGGCAGAAGGGACATCTGTTAGTAGGTTTTCTTTTATTTTGAGTCG
This sequence comes from Ampulex compressa, assembly GCA_038496175.1. Classification (NCBI taxonomy): domain Eukaryota; kingdom Metazoa; phylum Arthropoda; class Insecta; order Hymenoptera; family Ampulicidae; genus Ampulex; species Ampulex compressa. The sequence goes on from JBCFXI010000005.1 coordinate 663,628, forward strand.
AAGGAATGTATTCTGGAAAACGTCCCCATCTTTTTATTTGTAACCTAGTCGGGGTGTCACTATACGAAGGACGCCCACGAGTTTTATAATCCGGTACTGTAATATTTTGTAGAATTTGCTCTGCTACGTTCAATCGAAAGCTCTCAATTCCGATTTTGCTACTATTGTGGATTTTTTAAAATAAAACATATGAATTGTAAAGTGCAATGTTAATCATATAAAAAAATAATTTTTTATACCCTTTCATATATTTTCGCGTAGCAGGAAAACATGCCAACTGTTGATCATCGATAAAAATTGACGCTTTCCATTCCATTATTGTACTCAATCACACAACTTGGTTTTAAAACATTCTCCTCGTCTCCATCTTTCTTCCTTTTCTTTTCCCGCATCCAAATGTCAGCATTAAAATGTTTGCTACTGAGTATATATACGTGCCTTTTGTCAAACCATCTCGAAGCCAGTAAACCTCGACTGAAGAGATTTCGAACTTCCCCTTTTCTCAATTTAGATTTTGAAAGTTCTTTTGGCATGCTGTTCCTGTTTTTCCGTACGTTTCCGGCAGCGTCCGTATCGTAACTTTAGTCGCATAACGTCATTTTTTTAGTCGCGATACTCGTCATTTTACCGGAGGGGGTTAAGAATTTACTACGCTTTCCAACTCCACTACACCGCCTTACACGAGGATTGAACGGCGTTAACCCGCGTCACAAACGTATCGCTGTTCCCTACAGAGTCATAACCAACCAGCAATACAAGTTTTAACTGCGCTACGACGCCGTCATTCGCCCCAAGTATACAATATGTACAGCACGGGAAATAAACGTCTTATCACTGACAACCTATCAAATTATCATTATTTCTTATGGGGAGCGAAGTAATTGGGAAACAACATTTCGCATCGTCCCTATATAAATATACGCTTGCTTGGGATAAGGTTATATTTTTCAGCGTAATTCGTCTTTATAAATACAATGCAAATAAAAAAATGCAATACGTTTTTTTGGAATAATGTGATGTTATTTTTACTGCACAGTGAAAATTTTGTATTAGTTTTACAAATTGAACTGATGCCGTGTAATAACGTAAGCCTGTGTTATGCTACACGAATAAAATAAAAGGATGGGCAACCCACTGTCACCAAATGATATGACAACTTTCAAAGTGGGGAAATCAGTCATTTTAATAGAAATAAAAAATTGTAATGGTGTAAATATTAATTTTTAGACTCACGTTATTAAGATATTTTTTGCGATTTGGTGAATACTTTATAATGTATCAGTTTTTTTTTTAATTCTTCTTTAGCACCAACTGCTAAGGTAATTTGGCCTAGGGCTCACTGTTTAAGGTGAGTTCCGAACCACCAGAGCTGCAATACACATATTACATGGAAAAACCAGAGGTGATGGATTGGATTCGAACCTGAGTCTCTCGTGTGGAAATCCGAGCTTCTATCCACTACACCACTGTAACTGTACTTTATAAGTTATGAACACTTTTTTTATCACTCCTATAGAAATTGTGGATCTTCATTATTTTTCGTCTGATTTTAATGAACATAAATCCAGGTTTTCTAAAACAATATTGGGTTGGAATTTTTTTTGTTTGTGTCTGTTAAATATGTTTTTTAAATATACAATTATCTTTTTTATTTTGTTCACAAATTAATCTGATGCAACAGATAAATCATAAATTCAGGTTTAGTTTATACTATACATCTCTCCGTAAAGAACATTATAATGTAATAAAGAAATCAAAAAGTATTTTATCTACGTATGAATAAAAGTTCAACATTTTCGAAAGGCATTCCGGGTTGATAGCTAATACGTCATTGAAATGTGGAGCATGTATAATTTATGCCAGAGGCTCTGTGTTCGTATAAAGTCTCTGTTTATCTCCGATCTTTGCTGATCCTTGACACGTGCACCGATGAAAGCGATTTCTGTTTGACCAGCATTCGTGTTTGAGGCAAACACAACTTACGTCCTCGAGGATGATCAAGTATTGGGTCATCCGAAAATTTCTGTGATTTTTAATATTTCTTCCCGTATCTTCTTGAATTTTAAATTAGCGTTTCAGACGGTGGCAACGATTCTCAGTTTTTTAATGCATTGGGTAATACATTTGATTTTGTCGAGCCATAAACGGTCACAACCAACGTTTTTGCAGTATTATACTTTTTTATCTTAAATAAGACTATAACTGAGATAACGCGCAAAAGTGAAGATTTTGAATTAAATGTCCTTTCGAACAACACAGTTAAAGATGGTTTCTAAAGTTCAGGCGATCAGGAGTGTTTTGTAGGCGTTTCTTTCCTAAATGAAGGTCTATCAAAGAAAGTTGTGACGGACGATCTTTATTATACGATGCAAGAATCAGTTGAGGCACGAAGCATGAGAAGAAGCACCATGCATGGTTATTTTGAGAATACTGACTATGTGAAAGCTGAATAATCAAGCATGTTAGCTAATAATCCGAAAATAAAATTAATTCTTTACACACGGAATTTTCTTGCAGAGCGGGGCCCAGCAACTTAGCAGCGCCTGCTCACCCCAAAAATTTACCCTTTTGCAAATCAAGTACTCTTACATATATATTATATTTAAACAAAATCAAATGGATTTAATTACGTAGTAAGAAGATTCTTCGAAGATTACTTCAGAAATTGGAAGACGATAATTTGTACAAAGTTTGGTTGATTTTGGACAACGCAAGTATACAGAACATGCAGAAAGTGGTCATCTTGTTGGTCAGACAAGGCACTCTCTAGTTTTTCTACCACCATGTTTTCCAATGCTTAACCCTACCGAAGAAGTCTTTTCCAAAATCAAGTTCAATGCAATAAAAAATGTCTTAGTAAATCCTTTAAATTAGCAAAATGTAGTAGATGTAAATAAGAACTTTGTTGATATTGTTACATTTATAAATTGTTATAATTATTATACGAATATGTATGTTAAGTTACCAGCTGCTGCTGCAGGAGAACCGTTATAGACTAGATTATATGTACTATATACTAGTGTGTACATATCAGGTGTACCGGTATGAAGTGAGCGTTAAGATACAAATGTATCAATAGGGAACATTTGTTGTGAACGAACCTTTATTTTTTTTTGTTTGGTTTGTATGACATCTGTCAAACATATTTAATATACATCAAGTCATTGAACAAATAACATCATATTTTTTCATCGTGTTAAAAATGCCGTGTTTTTTTTACCAGAAAGTGGTGATTTGCGGAAAGCATTAATTTTTTATTTTCATTTGAAGAAAAATGCTGCAGAGTCGCATCGAATGCTTGTCGAGGCATATTGTGATCATGCTCTATCAGAAGCAACCCGCAAAAGATGGTTTCAACGGTTCAGAGATTATGATTTTGATGTGAGAAATGAAGAACGTGGAAGACCACCAAAAAAGATTAAAGACGTCAAATTGCAAGCAATATTGAATGAAGATGATACTTTGAGTCAAAAGCAAATCGCAGCAATGTTAAATGTTGCACAATAAACAATTTCTGACCGTTTAAAAGCAATGGGAAAGATCCAAAAGTGTGGAAAATGGGTGCCACATGAATTGAATGAAAGACAGATGGAAAACCGAAAAATCACTTGTGAAATTTTGCTTCAAAAACACGAAAGAAAATCAGTTTTGCATCGAGTTGTTACTGACGATGAAAAATGGATTTATTTTAAGAATCTTAAACGAAAAAAATCATGGGTTAATCCAAGACAACCATCAACATCGACTGCAAAACCAGATCGATTTGACAAGAAGGCAATGCTCTGTGTTTGGTGGGATCAGAAAGGTGTGGTGTATCATGAGCTTCTAAAACCTGGTGAAACTGTTAATACTAAAAACGACCAGAACGGGCCAGAAGACACGGCAAAGTAATTTTGTTACACGACAATGCACCTGCACACAAAGCAAAACCGGTTCAGGATACAATCAAAGCACTTGGCTGGGATCTGCTACCCCACTCGCCGTATTCACCAGACTTGGCCCCTTCCGACTACCATTTGTTTTCATCGATAGGACACGCACTGAACATGGGACACGAAGAAGTCGAAAATTGGGTGTCCGATTGGTTTGCTTCAAAAGACGAACATTTCTATTGGCCTGGTATCCACAAATTGCCAGAAAGGTGGTCAAAATGTGTAGAAAGCAATGGTCGATACTTTGAATAAAATTTTTTTACTTTCTTATTCAAAATTGGTGTTTCATTTTCACAAAAAACGCTCGTTTCATACCGGTACACCTGATATAACCTAATCTATAAACGGTTCTCCTTGAATGATTATTATTATTGAATTACTGAGTTATCTGCACATACTTTTCATAGATATGATCATCTCCATATGTAATTATGTAATTATATGAATTCTGATAAAATTTTTGATTTCTTAATATATAAACAACATTATCTCATGTTTTTTAAAAATATAATATATATGTAAAAGTACTTAATTTGCGAAAGGGTGAATTTAATTTGAAGAAACCGTTTCTCTCCAACGTGTAAAACAGTAATCGGCATGCATTGTAGGTTCATCAATATGCGTTGAACAAATCTAATCTGTTTGGAGTTTTCCACCTGATATTTTTCCGATACTGTGGCAGACACTGCAGTGCCGTTATATCATGAGTTTTACTCGTGCGTTTTGTCGCGTTGTCAATGTTTTGGAAACTGAATAAATACGCTGAAAATATGTATTTGCAAATTACAAAATTACAAAATGAAATTTATCAAAAGAATGTTTCCAATTTTACTTTTCTGGTTTAGTTGAGATTTCTATCTGTACCGCTTAACATTTCAATAGGAACTGAGCTCAGTTCCAAAAATCTTTTTCTATATCCTTAGGCTTGATTGTTTATTTTTCCAAGTTTTACCGTATTGTACGAAGTATACTTAAATATTGATTTTTCTTACTTATAATCTTCATGTATTTGTTTTCGATATAATACCGGCTGATTTTCTTTTACATATACAATATTTTGATTTGTTTTTTTTGTGCCATTTGAACAGAAAACTTTAAGGAAATACATTTTTTTTTTATTTGTGCTGGTATGAGTTCATCCTGCATAATCACTAATAAAGTTTTATATACACTGAGGGGAGACATTCGAGTACAAAAGATTTATGTTTTGATATATTCCTGGGACACTATGCCCGAGTTTTCATGCATAAAGGAAAATCGTGCAGATTTCTCGGATATTCATAATTTTTAAACATTTTTTGAGATATCACCGACAGATTAAAAACTAAAACTTATTATAAAGGAGTAATAAATATTATTTAATAGGGATCGTAATCCTCACCTCCTTGCTCGTTGGCAGTTAAGAATAATCTATGATTTGTCGTCTTAGCGAGCAACTTATCCGCATACTATGTGTTTTTAATTTTCCATCTAGTCTCGCGGAGTTTTCAGTAGACGAAATCGGCTTCTTATTTGTGTGAAATCTTAATAACTTTGGCCACTAGCGCGAGGCTTAAATAATTAAAAGGTTACTAAATTAAGAACTAAATTGAATTTAAAATTCAACAAATTTTAAGTTCGGTTCATACAAATATATTTCATACAAAACCCGCGTATGGGATTCATTGACAAGACCAAATTAAAAATTCTAATTTAAATGCGATGGGAAAAGAATTTTACCAGAGGGTCTGGGTAGCTCAGTAGTAAGAGTCGGCTTCCCGCAAAGGAAAGGTTCCGGGTTCGATTCCCGGTTCAGTTAAGCTCCTAGTATCCGATTTTTTTCCAGATGTGTTTTCCTCGTATGGCTTAATTCATTATTTCAAACTTAAAAATGGTCTAATACTAATTTCAATTTAACACGTTCGCAACAGGACTTAAACTTAATGGCCTTCCGTGGCACGGGGTTTTTTTCGTGCTCTCTGTCACCTGGCGGCACTGATTTTAAACGAATCTTATTCTATATATTTCAACATGATCCATCTTTTGTGAACATAGAATAATATAAATACAAATACATATTGTTGTTTCTGTCGAAACTGCACTTGACTATTGTTTATTATCCAAGAAGAATAACAAAATAAATATTTTGCTATAATAACACACATAATATTTTTGTTCTGTGATAGTGTTCCATATCTCATAATTGAGATACAGTTTTACAGTCTTATTCTATACGCCAGCTCCTTACTCTCGCTCTCTGACTCTAACCCTTCACTCTGCCCCTTTAACTCCGACTCTAACTTTTCTCTCTGTACTCTGCTCTATAACTCTGCTCTTTATACTCTCCTCTGTAATTCTGTTCTCTATGCTTGGCCCTGTAACTCTGTTCTGCTCTCTATGACTCTCTGTGACTAACCCTATTCTCTGTACATTGACTCTGACTCTGACTCTCTGTACTCTGCTCTGCTCTCTACGATTCTCTGCTCTCTTCTGCGCTACGCCCTTCTTCCCTAGTGCACGCATCCCCTCTCATTCGTACACATTCACACGCACATCGGTCACTTGCATTCTTCAAAATATACGTCACCTAAGAGTAAACCAGGCACTCTGTCCCAATCGCTCTTCTTTCATCGCCTCATAGCTCAAACACTCTTCCTTCGGTTACACGCACTTATACTCTTTAAAATATTTATCCACTCTCGCACCAGACTATTTTTACATTTTCGCAATAATTTTGAATTAATGCAACATTCGTATATGTATTAAGGCTTTGATTCAAACTATTTTGCATTTAATTCAATTTCTACGTTCATCGCAGAAGTATAAACGAATAATACTTATTTACAAAACATTAAACTTTTTGATGATTTAAAAGCCGTTTAGCTTATTGTAATATAGTATGTATCTCCTTTACATATATCATTTAACTTTCTTGTATACCAAATGTAAATTAATATATTGATCTCGGCGTGTACCACCGATGACTCATCATTTCGCATGGGACGGACAAGAATGTACCGCAGGTGGTACACTTCGTTTCGAACGTGTTAATTCATAATTTAGTAACCTTTCGTTTCGTGAATGATAATAAAAACACGGTCTCTTTCAGCCAATAGATGATGTATTAATTCCTGTTACGTTTTGGGTCGCGCCCTCTTCAGACATTCACCATCAAATTTTGGTTGCAATAATCATCGAACGCTTACTTCGGACTTTTCTTGGATTTCTGTACGACAAATTGGTGTCATGGAGTAGAAATCTAAATAAATGTTAGCATTTCTTTCTCTTGTGAAAGAAGTGCGTATGAAAGATTTAAATATTGTACAGAATATTAAATCATTGTTTGGACAAAGAATAAAAATATGGTTAAAAAATAGTATAAAAAGTGTTGACGATGTGTAACAATCAATTGTTAAAAAATGTTTGGATCAGTTCTTACATAAAATTAACAACAAAATTATCAAAATAGCGTCAAATTTATCTACGTAAAGTTATAGTTATAATATATAGTGTGACCGTAAGTATTTGAAATTCTCCATGATATAAAAATAACAACCAAATTATCAAAATAGCCTCAAATTTATGTACGTAAAATTATAGTTAAAACATATAGTGTGACCGTAAGTATTTGAAATTCTCCATGACGCTGACTTGCCAAAAGGTAATTAGGTCAAAAATTTAAAAGAAGGTCACTTAGAGCTGGTTCAGATTGTACGAACAAAGGGGTGTTAGCAATGCATTAAATTTAAAATACTGTACATAGGTCAAACTGTTCTAATGAGACAGTAAATTCAAGTGTAAAGGTTTATTTAACTTTATTGAACAATATTTCACATTTCTGGTTTAAACTGATTGTATCATTGTAACATTGCACATTTATTGTAACATTTATAGATTTAGGATATGGTCTGTGATTTTTATTTGGAGTATTTCTGAAGTTAACCGGCTTCTGTAACGGGATTCTCAATTTAGAATTCTAGTATGAAAAAGTAAATGGTTTACTTATCACATTAAAATATTGGAAATTTTCCAAAAATGTATTGTCACACATTCGGAGAATATTTTGGAGGGAACTACAGTTCTTTTATTTTAACCATTTCTGTAGTTTTAGTATTCAAATCACGGCGACATTATAAATATATTATAATATTTATGTTTATGTTATGTTTATAAATATTTATAATGTCGATAAATATAAATAATTTAATTAGCTACTTTTATAAGATCAATATATAAATGTATCCCCGAATTTAGAAGGTGACACAGTCGATACTCCCTGGTGGCTATTTATAATACCAACACATTATATAGCAGCATATCATATTATAATAGGCAGTGTTAATTGTCATTTTAGAGTAGAACGTCCGTAAGGGTGGTATATTTTTGCTACTTGGACAATATTAAAATGAGTAATAAAACATTTCATTTTTGATATAGTATGCTATACAGGGTACAGAAGAAGCAAAAAGGTTGGAATCACTGTAAAAATCACGCAGATAATTAATCAAAACTATGCATTAACCCAGAATACGAAAAACACAAAAACATGTGGCTCTACCATGAATAATGACTATGTGCCATGTAATATTTTAATAATAAAAACTACTTTTTATCGATAAACAGGATTATTATTAATTGTGATAAGTATAATTTTTTTTATTCGGTACTTAAAATCAAAAGGCCGATTACTTAGTTGGTACATTGGGTACACTATTTGATTGTCGATAATAATAACGCATTAATAAAAATACTATGGGCCCATTTCATAAAACTTACAGTTCGTGCATTACAAGTTCTTTATTTAAAATTTATATAGGATATTTGAAGAAAATACTTGTAACACATGAACCGTAAGTTTTATGACATGGGCACTTGATATCTCCCTGTCACTTTGTTACGTGACTCTGAAGAGAAGAAGCGGTGCAAGGATCTGCACAGGAATCATCTTTTCAAACGTTATGAGTTTACAAATTTGACATTATAGAGGAGAAAGAAGACAATCCAGTACATGGAGAGTGTTCAATTTTTTCTATTATATATTATTAATTCATAATTCTACAACAACAAAGTTTTTGTAAATTTGGCTTTGAAAAAGAAAAGAATATATTTTTCTACTGCTGATATTTGATTCTTGTGACTGACGAGTTTGCCGATCACTGCAGCAAACATTAGAACTATGGAGAAACTCGTGCAGGATTTTGTTGTATTTATTTCGATTTTACGAGAGACCATATTCGGGACGCTTGATTCAGGTAGATGACAATCCTGATCCACAATTTGGACGACACTAATTCAGGGAATTTGATGTATTTCAAAAGCCTTGGATATAAATAATGTGCCTTTATTCATTATGACACCTAAAGAAATAAAGAAATATAACTTTTCTTGGAAAGTCGTTTACGGACTAATCGACTGAGCGAATACGTACAATTCCCTTTAAAATAGAGTATTAATGGATACAATAACGGTACAATAAGTGATGGCTACAAGGCAATATCTTATTACTTAAAGAAATAATTTAAGTAAATATCGAACGATAAGAAAATATTCTAGTCATCACACTTGATTTGACGAACCAGTATTCTTCAGTTTTGTATACATATACATATACATTTCCTAAGCAGATCGTAGTTTTTTAACTCCTCAACTGCATGGAGCGTTTTCAAGGTAAAATCACTGTACTTTGTCACTTTATGTCTTTAACGTAATTGGTTAAAATACTTAAGTTATACCCTATTCTTAAGTTTACACAGTTTAATAAATGTACTCTTAAAAAGGTCTACGGACCAGTGGTCCAAAACGTTAAAAGCTGTTTCTTCATCGATACCTTCACGCCCGACATAAGATTAACATAAGATTTTGAAGATTGCTATCAACATCAGGCACCTATACTACCAGATGTTAAAGAAATAATCCCTTTTTGATATCAATATACTAGACCAGTGATCAGCAAACTCATTAGTTAAAAGAGCCAAATATTAGCAGTAGAACAATGTTTTTTTTTTGTAAGCCAAGTTTACAAGAAATCTGTAGTAGAAACGCTCCATGTACTGGATTGCCCCTTTCCTCCACTCTAATGTCAAATTTGTAAACTCATATCGTTTGAAAATATCTTTCCTGTGAAGGTCCTTGCGCCATTTTTTTCTCTACAAAGTCACGTAACAAAGTGACAGAGGGGTACCAGGTGCTCATGTCATAAAACTTACGGTTCCTGTATTTCAAATTTTTTCTTCAAATATCCTATATAAATTTTAAACAAAGAACTTGTAATATAGGAACCCTAAGTTTAATGAAACGGACTCATAGTTTTTTAAATATTGCCTTATTATTATTGACGATCAAATAGTGTACCTAATGTACCCACTCTGAGTAATCGGCTTTTTGAATTTAATCACTGAATAAAAAAAAATTAGATACTTATCACAGTTAATAATATTCCTCTTTATTGATAAAAAATATTTTTTATTATTAGAATATTACATGGTACATAGTCATTATTCATGACAGAACCAGATTCAAGTGGCCAAAGAGCCGCATTTTGCCGGCTCCTGAACTGGACAACCATTGTTCGTAAATAGGGTACTAATGTATTGATATAATACTATTCCTAAACCTTATATATCGTAAAACTCCAATGAACATTTGGAGATTGATGGATGGTACTAGTAATTTACATCATTTATCCGTAAGAAGACGTAGGTGAAGAAGTGCGGACTCGGTTTAAAGACGCCAGGTGGTATTTCCTCGGACCCGGTGGATCGATTCGATGAGCCTGTAGATCGCCCTTTATTCCTTTCCTTGCTTTTTTGCCACAAAAACCCTCGTGCAGAGGAGAGGTTGGGTATCTAACACCCCAACGGCCGTGAAATCCATTAATCGGAAATCCAGAAGGTCTTTGAACCTTGCCTTCTCTCTTTTAAAATAAGACCTTTTATTTTTGTATAAGCGAGATTGTCGATTAAAATTAGCTGATATGTATTAGGGAGCATAACTTCTGTGTGCTTTGAATGCATCTGTTTATCTATCTATCTATTCATCTGTGTACCTACGTATTGAAGGTAGATATATATTAGAATGATAATTTATGAAGTAAATTAATAATATTATAATTTAAATGGGTATGCCATGTAACATGTAAACCGCAAGATTTAGTATATTAAAGTTATTACGTTATATTATATTATATTATATTTATATATTGGTAATTATTTTACAATAACTAATAAAAATATGACGTTTCATGTATGATAAATTTCTCTCAAAGGTACCTAGTAGTTGTAATCGAAATATACCTTATAGATATAATCCTTGTGCACTTTGTAGAACATCGGTAGTAATTTTATGCTCACTGCGGAAAATGTGCGATTTAATGCAACATATTGTGCAATTTTACATAAAATAAGGATTTTTTCGAGTTACTTCTCGGTCATAATTGCAATGTGCCAGTGTAATTTGTAGAATATTGGTTGTAATTTCAGATGGTCTAACTATGCTAGATAGCCGGCCGGTATCCCCGTTAAAAGGCCTACCTTATCGAAGCCGGTTTACTGGTCGTCCCAATCCGATTTTTCCCGGGATAATCGTTACGTCTGGTCTAACCAGTCCCGATAAGATCTTTCCCATGCTAAATATACCATCTTACCGGCTAAATCCGTACTGCCATTTCCGGCGCATTAATCGAACGCAATTTCTGGAACAGCAGTCTTCCCCCCCCCCTCTCCCCCACTCTTTTTTCCTCTGTCTCTCATTTTTCTTAATTACGCGCAAAAATAATTAGTGCTTTAATCACTTTGTATTGCAATTATATCTGTCAGACAATATCAAGTGCGCCAAAAAATTCTTTATCGTTTTTACCTTGAAACTCTTATGTCCTGCTGGAGCTAATGCATATTTGGATTTGTAATGCTGAAGAATTATTGTAAACTGAGGCTCGAAGCCTATATTATTCAATCTTGAAACATTGTCAGAAATGCTGCACGATTTACATCTTGAGAATTCTCTTTTTCTTTCTTTACCATTTTTTCCGACCGCTTTTAATATATTTCATTTCTTTTAGTATTCGAGAATGATTTACAAAAACAATCTATTCTTGTTAATTTCCACGTATAATTTATCAAAAGTCTTGGAGAAATTTGATATTCAATATCTTTGACGTTCTTATATTTTAGAATTCATTCTTGCCAGTTTTATGATTTGGGAAAACACAGCATCCTGCCATAAATTTTACATCCAATTCTGAAAGTTTGTCTGAAAATTTCTCAATAATGCTCACTGCTCTATAACATGAAGTTTTTTCATTTTTTATGAGTTCTCTGATACATGGAATTTTTTATACTAGGCAATGAGCTAGAAAGTTTAATATTATTCTCCTAGGATAAATCATATCATTCTGAATACTTGTATCCGATTTTGAAAATGTTATTAAAAAATTGGGAATAGACATACTTCCTCGATGATTTATATATTTGACATTCTGACTTTTTATCAGTTTCAATACAATATATCACCTGGTGCACAAGCTGCTAAAAAAGTAATGTTTGATGCTTGAAAGGCTTATACTACTTATTAAAGTAGTAAAAGATGTCTAATTAACAAAGATTCTCAAAGGGATCCTTTTGAAGTAAAATAAATTCTAATTATGTAAGAACTTTCGATGCTGTAAATCAAGACGCCCGCAGCCCGCGGCGTCCTTCCGTGCTGCACGCAGTCATATACCGAGAAGTGTGATTTTTTCTAAGTACCGGCTATTTATATTTTTATTTTATGTTTATTGCTATAAAAATACATTTTGTTGATTGTTCAATGCCCGTATTTTTTTTATATGTTATTCTCGTATTGTTTTTTTTTTTTTCATTTACATTGATCAAACATTTTCAGTATAATTATGCATTCAAAAGAATCACATGCAATAAAAACTAATAAATAGGAAATTCGTTGTAGAGCTAGATTTCGAAAAAGATATTGGAAAAAATTACTGGTATTCTTACATATGTGTGATCAGCATCAGCATTAATGCGATATTTACGATATTTACAAGCACATTATTTCGCTTCTAACATAGAACACAATTAGCTCAAGACTTAACCGGTCCTTCAATGAAAATTGACTTTTGATAAATTCATCTTTAAAGTTGTTGGAAATATCTGTTTTACATTTTAATGCAAAACTCGCATATATTGTACGACATGCACTTTCTATCGATTGACGTAAGTCCAGCACATTATTTATTGTCGATACATGAACCGAAACTTCGAGTATTCTCACTAATAAAAATATAAGCAAATTAAATCAGGTTATCGATTAGGTACCTAAACAATTAAAGTTAATTTTACATCAAAAGGTTTTGTTGTAGTATCTATATTAATTGAACTACATTTGGCCTTGAAAATTTCTTAAAAATTATTTTTTTTTATTTTTAAGGTCAAATATCGTTAGATAGTTATACATGGAAACTAGTTAAGAATTCTTTCTTTACAAAATTTTCAAGCTCGAATATAGTTAAATAGTTATAAATAGTATATATATTGGAAATTCTGATTCTTTATTAGTTTTTCATGCTAGTTTTACTATATTATCCTATTTTCAGCAATCCAGAGTAATTTACAAAAGTACATCCTATTACCGATATTTATATTACTTACTCATATGACTATTCTTCAACAGCAAAAAGGAAAATTTTCTGACACGGTTTCATATTCTCACAATTTTTGCTCTCTTCTTGAAATGTCGGAAAAGTTTTTTCTTCCTTTGGAATGTGTCGAAAAGTGCCCCAGGGAAAGAAGCAGATAGAGAGAGGGCTCATTGACCTTTTGAGGGATTTTACAACGGCCTCAGGAGAAACAGAAACCGTTTGAGCAGAGCAAATAGAGAAGATGGATCTGTGATGAGGCGGAAGTCGGATTCCCGATGGTGACGAAACAGGACGTTGACATCGGGCCACGAGTGGGATACAAGTCTTTTGACGGAAAAGCGAAAGGCGAAGATTTAAACGAGGGCAGGAGAATGTTACTACTCTCTTTATGCCCCCTTCCTCCATTTTTTCTCTGACACCTTGTTCTTTCCTAAATTTTATTTTTGGAGATTTATTTTTCGCTTCATTCCTATTTCTTACACATCTTGCAATAACGTCGCGTGCTTCTTCTATTTACATTTTAAGAAATTCTTATAAAAAATGCAATGCCTGTTTTATTTATACTTAATTCTGATATAATTAAGAGATTTAATCGTCGTTTTGTATATATTTTCGGAATTATGTGCACAATCATAGAATAGTTGTTTTGTTCCTATTTTCCCCATTTTTCGTTGGAATATGAAATGTCTGCTCTGCATATATAATAGTGTTACAAATCGATCCAATTTTTATGTAAGATAATTAATATAAAAGTATAATATAATTATATTATTCATATTATATGAAAATTGGATCAACTTGTAACACTATCGTACATTTATAAAGGTTAATATACTTGATGAGGACTAAGTCCAAACATCGTAAGCCTCCTATGGACTTTTTGTATCCATTCACTCCGTCTAGAATTATTTGTTACTCGCGAAGACCAATTGTTCAACATGTATACATGATCACCGAGCAAGAAGCTCGTTAAGAGAAAATATGTTTTTTATATTCTCTTTTATATATTTTTATATTCTTTTACAAGAGAGAAAATCTTTTATATTTTCATTGTTTACTTCTTACCTATATTTTCTTCATTTTCCCTATATTTACATATTTGCATTCAATTCCACCTTATTTCTACTTGAAAGCTTACGTAAATACCGCGGAGAAGTGTCCACTACCGTTCGGTGTTTCTTTGGTTCGTTAGCATATCGGAATTACCGGGATGCTTCCCGAAGGAAGGAGGAGACTTCGGGCCGACGTTTGATGAATTAATCGGCCGGCACGATCGTTTGACCACTAGCAACGATCTATCGACGGATCCAGGAAGCCTGTAGAAAATTTCAAGGATTCATTTATGCGGCTCCGACTACCGTTCCGTGGATTAATCGCCGGGGAAGGATCGGCGGAGTGGGCTTCATTTAATCTTACGCCATTAGATCCTGACTGTTTTAAACATATTTATTCTTACACTTTATCCCGAGAATTATCCTGGGAAATTTACAGAGATTTACGATATTCTGATATTTTAACACCTTTTATTATGTTTAGCCATAATACTTGTTAACATATTGTGTAATGTTCAGCTTTGGAGGAAAATTTGTGAGATGCTATCGTCGATAATCTTCACAACCGGCCTTCAAAATTTATGTCAAAAATTCCGGAAGATAATGAACGGCTTCTGAAGATGTTTTTTATTACTTTTATATTTAAGCCGTTTATTTTGAAAATGGCCTAAGTCCATTCGTAAATTATTTTTTAGTAATTTTGGTAACGTATACAACATTAAGTTAGTTGTCATAAATAACATTTTGCAATTAAGTATATTCAGACGATACGATCATTTTAGATATATAAATTAAAAAATATTGTATTTTACACCATTTTATAAAAATATTAGACGAATTAGAGAAGCGAAATACAAGAAGCACCAGGACTTTTTAAAATTCGTCTCGCATACCACAAAATGTAGATGAGCAGTAAATTGTTATGTAATTTATATTGTCAGATTTTCTAAATTCCATAAATTATGTTTTTGAAGTGTTGCAAAGAAATATAAAAAAAATTTAGTATCGTTTTTTCAATATAAAGCATTTTAAATTACGTCGAATAGTTTTGGGTTCTTTCAAAATCTATAACAAATCTAGTCATCAATTTTAAAAGTAGCTTCACTCTATTTGTGACAAGAAAACACATATTATCCACTTAATAATTGCTATTATTTTAATAGGAATTGTACATTTAACTGTCTTAAATACACTTAAGCAGTGTAACGCATTGATATCTTATACGTATATTTTTAATTTCATCGAAACACAAACTCTTAAATATTTCGATTTAAATATAAATGGACTTAGATCACTTTCAAAATAAACGGTTCATTTATTCGATAAGAACATTTGACACCGCTTTCTGGTATTATATACTGCAAACTGCTGGAAAATGGAGAATGTAGATCGGGTGTAAAATTTTGGATTGAGTTAATCTTAAAATATCGATGCAATTGGTTCTCCAGATTCCTTCGTTCACGGAGGATAAGTCTTCCTGCTTTGCCTTCCTGAGGTGGCTGAAGCCGAAGTCTAGAAGAAACAGCAGTAAGGAGCATTGATATATATTTAACTACTTCGCATGGATGTAACAGAGAAAGATGTGCCCAGATCAAAGAATAAATAAAGAGAGAATGATAATGTAAAAAGGAGACTTTAAAGAAAAATAGGAGGATAATAAGAAATAGCAAAAGTAAAGAAAAATGAAAAGAATAATAAGAAATTGGATTGTAAAAATTTCAGACTGCAAAGCAGTAGCAATATTTTCGTTCTTTTTTCATCACCTTATTATTATATAGAGCATACATATAAACAAATAATGTACTAAAAAAAAAAACAGTATCTTTTGATCCGATTTTCTATTACTTTGCAAAAAGAGGTTGTCTATAAAGAATAAGTAAAATGCATTAAATTAATGTCTCGATCATAACGGTTCGTATTGTATCTATTAGAATAAATCTGGAATTAAATAAATTGCACCAATAATTTTAAATACGTTTAAATGTTAGAGTGGCCGTTTTTTTATTATATTATTATGTATCATTTGGACGAAATACTTATAGTTAGCGAAAAGAAATGGCGTCTGTGAACGTACATACATATATGTATGGTCATAAACACTTCATAGTGATGAATAAAAAATAGGGAAAGCGGAACTCCCCCTAAGAACAGAATCTTGGGTACGTCCTTGTCGTATCGATGCCGATCCAGGCTATTAAACTTCTCCCACGCGAACGTGGGTGTTCGAACCATTGCATAACACGGCTCGTTCCTCCAAAGGACTGCTTATATTATCCCCAAATGGTTTGCAATGTGCTCCCTCCGTAAACTCAGTTTGGGCGCATTGCTTTTAAAAAAAAATCAAGTTGATTTTAACGTTGATTTTAATAAAGCCAGAATATTGTGATATTAAATATACACTTACACGTTAGATTGCAAGAATATGTGAATAGGATTATATTTTATATTTTCATATTACAATGAGCACAGAATATTCAAATTTAATATCTTTGCCTTGCACTGTAAGTTTATATGAGATTAATAAAAGACTGATCATTTTCATCTGTCACGGTAGGATTAGATATACATGAAGTGTCAGTAGATTTAGTGTAAAACATTTTGGCCATCTACTTTACAAAGTTAAATTTTATTGTATATAGTTCGTGGTGGTGAAACATACACTCGTATGCTATGTAAAAGATTTGTTCTTCGTTGGTCATCTCGAGAACTATCATAAGGTAGGTAAGAATTTATTGTTTTTTGGTTTGCTGGCCTTCTTTGGATTATTTTGATTTCTTTTAAACTATTTTCCTATACCAAGCAGGAAGCAAATATTGCGATTTTAGTAATCAGAATGTGAACAATGATTTTGCCGTCGTGTGAGTATATAGGCATTCTCCGCGTGCCTTCTAATGTCAGTGAGCGTTGACTACTTGCGCTGAAAGGGAGTCGGGCGTTTTCCGCGGTCTTTCAAAAATGAACTCAACCCATTATATGCCAAAGCCAAGTGCAAACTTTAAAAATGCAGTAATTAATTCATATCCTAAAGAAAGCCAATTAGAGAAAAATTATTTGTATTAAGAGTATCATTTTTATAGCAGTCAGTATGATATTTAGTAATAACAAATCAAGCTAAAAGTTCCTCTGCTTAGATAAAAATAAATAAAACATAAGCCTTCTAAAATAGGCACAATGGTAAATAATGGATTAAAACACTAAAATTGAGATTCCTTACGATCCCATATACAAAAAAGCGTAGGGTGTCACTTGACCAACATATTATTTTTACAATTTTGGGATTAGGTAAGTTATAAAATTGGTTAAATTGCAAATCATGTCTTTTTCTTTTATTTTTATTATAATAGTCTTTCTATTTTTATGCAGTACTTTTCTAAACAGTAATTTTATAGAACGGATATGCAACGAGTTACATGATGATTAATAATGTATTAAATGTTAAGAATGCATAAAAAACTATTGAAATAATTTGTAAAATCACTATAAAAAAAAAGCATTCAGTTAAATTGCATTCCAAGATTCACGAAAGCATCGAATTAATTTGAGATTAAACTTTTAAAGCAAACGTATCGAGTTTTTTCCATTAATAAACCTACTCAAGTAATAGCCTATTTAACCCTATAATTCGATTTTTCTTTTCAAATAAAAGTCTTAGGCTTTTATTTTGGCGATCAAATCTAATTCTGCGTATATTATAATTATTCAAAATGTTATAAATACCACAAAAATAGACTCAGTTTGGAATTATACTCTGACTAAATAAGTAATAGGAATAATGTAGAATTTCAAATTGTCTTCAATTTTGTAATATGTAATCATTAAAATAAATAATACATTTTATTTTAAAATCAATATGTTTTTGTTAAGAAACCTATGATATTTCTATTTGGGAACAAACTGAGAATTCTTAAAACGAGAAAACGTAATATAAGCTCATGGGTTTTTTTTACGGAAGATCCCTTAAAATTAACCTACTTCATGAGTAAGGAAGTTATGAACAATCAAATTTAAACTAAAAGGCTCAAAAAGGATTATATCAATTTGCGCTTTGTTGGCTAGAAAGACGCCGACTTTAATTATGCTCGAACGTTTAAAAGTTCTGTTATAGTGGGATATTGCAAAAAGCATTCAATTAATTCGTATTTGGACGTTCAGTTGGTATAGAATCTATTTATTTTTGGAAGCTTCAAAATATGCCAAACTAAATTTCAATCGAAGGCTTGTCCGGTTAGCCTATTTTTAGCCAGAAAGTAACCAGTGAAACTGATAAAACTGGTATATTCTTCAATTTTCAAATGTTTAAAGTGCTAACAGTCTATAGCTTTGTGTTCATTTTGATTTTCTATCATTTTCGACAGAAATAGTTGTCAGATGCTATTTGACCCTTTGATATACAAATAGAACGCAATTTGATGCCTCCAAAAAATATTATTTAATTTGGCTCAACATGAACAGTTATGTGAAATGAATGTGTTAAGTAAGAGAACGTTTTATTTTGAAATTTGCATTGTTATATAACATTTAATCAGGTTGATACATAATATTAATGGAGAACAATTATTTATCATTTTTACTAAACTTAATTCACTGCTATGCTATTCGCCGTGCGAAATTACTGCGATACTAAATACTGCTTTTAATGTGCTTCTTTCTGATTTACTGATTTGTGGATGCAACTTTGTTATTGGTACTGTTGAGAAGGTAGGTGGGTGGAGCATCTTAAATATGGTAAATAAACCAGAATCGACGCTCGAATAAAACAACTAAGTAATCTAATAATTCACTGCACTGAAATAGAAATAGACGAGATAAGTACAAAGTTGTGTACTTCGTCGGATTCGTTTTGACCGTTGCTATGATTCCATATACAAAAAAAGTTTACGCAGTACCATTCTAACATAAGAGACATTTTGCTTCTTTAGTTTTTGTTTAAGTAAATTCTTTTGTCACACAAGCGAAGCAAAATAAAATTTTATTTATTTGCCATTAAATTATCGAATAACCAAAATTCCCAATTCCTCGTAATACTGGCTAACGTTGAACAGACGAAAAACAGAATTGCGGAATACGGGTATCGAATATTTTCATTTTCCAGTAATTTCATTGATCATGGACTATACAAAGATTTCCAAGTTTCATTGACCCAACTTTCCTTTTAATGTTGAAATATTGCCATTTACCATAGACCCGATTTTTTTGTTGTCAATTTACATTTTTCGTTGACTCGATTTTCCAACAAGGATCGAGATATTTCCATTTTCCATCGACGAATATATCGCGACTATCCTGTTTTGCTCGAGGGTCTCCGCCGTGGTATTCGGGCTGAACTCGGGCAGAAGAAACGGCAGATCGAAGATAGAGACGATGTATAACCCGAGGGAACAGTAAACACTCCTCTAGGTCCCGTGTTCCAGCTTCTTCAGCCTTCCTTGGATCGATACTGAATCGGCACGAACTTGCATACCGATAAATGATGGTTAAGCAGAAGGAAGGACGTATAAAAAAAGAAAAGGAGGACCTGAATTATCGCAACCGCCTACTTTTCGTTTTGTAAACATTTTTTACCGATAACCCCGTGATTGGATAAACCCAAGCTTCTTCGATGTTTACTTAAACAAGTTTTGTATAAGATTAATAGAAATCGCGTTATAGAATTTGATTCATCTCTTAATAATAACTTCGGTTATTATTCAGAATTTTTGCTACAAGTTTTCTTCAAATTATAAATGGTAATTACTTTAAGGTTTTTTCATTTCTGTTCAAATAATTTTATATATACGACCAATATCGGTAGTGCTATAAATACATATCGTTTATTCAACAATAATTCCATGATCAATTTTATTTAAGATGCGAATGGAATATTATATTATGATCCTTGATCTTTTTTAATCAATTTTTATGTAAGACTAATAGAAACCAATTAAAAATATACAATAATTTTAACAATAACTCCGTGATCATGCAAAACATCATGTTTGTTTAATATCAACAATTTTTTCTTAAACAATTTTTATATACGAACAAGAAATTAGTTACACTAATGTTAAACATGTGCGAGTGGCACGAACTTGTATATTAACGAATGATATCTATCTAGAAGGAGGGATATATTGTGTATAAAGGAGTGCCGACCATAAAGTATCCAGATACTACCCATTCTACATACAACAATTCTTTTTTTCAACTGTAATTCCGTGACCTAATAAACTACAATTCTAATTTAAACTGCAAGTCGTAGCTCACCTTGATTTCTCCAATTGGACAACCTAGTAAACATGAAGCAAAGGGCGTAAATGATCTTAAAAGACTTTTAAAATTACATTTGTCAAACATATAACATAAGATGATTTTGAAAGTTTCCGAAAAGCACAGAAGCATCTTTTAGACGTAATAAAACGTAGGTGGTTTTAAGGTTCTTCGAAAAGCAGAGAATTAATTTTTCGCGTAGATAAATTGATATCACGATGAGTATGAAACGATCAGGATGAGTATGAAATGAATCATGTAACACGATATTACAAGGTCTTAAACAGCACCAAATTCATATTTGGTGTGGATAAACCAACATTACGATCAATTGAGAATAAAACAAGAGTTGTCTCGCAATTTTTAAACGTTTCGAAAAATACAGAATTAATGTTTGGTGCGATTAAATCAATAGCGCGATCGAACGAGAGTGAAACAAACGCATTTGAACTTGTGTGTTCAGCACGTTCTTGGATCGTTAATGCTCTTCGAAAGCAGTATTGTCAGTGAAAGCCGTCACGAACGGAACGTCTATTATGCTTCTTTTTTGATAATTATGCTCGTGTCGTCGGTGGAATGCTTAAAAAATGCCCAAAAACTACGTGCTTCCCATACCAACCTATTTGGCCTTTGTAACACAGAGTTTCGTTTCCTGAAAATTAACGAGCAAAACTTATGCGGCCGGTTAAATAATTCCCTCCGCTTTTGGCAATAATTATGTGGGATAGAAGCTTTGAAATCTCATTATCTTAGAAAACTAAGTGTTTTCCATATTAACCCAATTTCTCTTTATTATAGTGAGTCTGACTCATTCCTCGAAACTTCATTGATAAAGATTTTTTGTCAATTATGTTTCTCCTTACTTTGAACAATATATAATCTTTTGCATTTTCAGCATATCGACTTATGTTGATCCTTGAATATTAACATTTCTTAAGAATATCGTCGCACATGTACAATTCGAGAAAAAAATTCAAATAAATTTAGTTCAAAATAGATCGAGCATCGGGAATACACTAATAAACCACAGATAAACGGGTTAAGTTTATATTATTATTTTCTTCTCGTGATTATTTTTTGGAGGCGCCCTCTTGAAAATATGGAATCAAGAAAATACCACAATCCACATTCGGATTTTGGTCTCTAGTTTGCTCGTGGGCATTCTCACCGAATTCCTGATCTCACGTTCGCGGTGGTCCCCCATTTTTGCCGGGCCTCGTCATACGAAACCGTTAATCAGCCAGCACGGCAACGGCAACTGGTGAACATCCAGAACCTGGAAATCCACGGAGTGCCGTTAATAGAGAAGTAGAAAATCGGTAGGCTGATCGTTAATGAGGCCTCGATACTCACCTATGGTGCTTCGCCTTTATTTGCACACAATGTACGTGGGAGAATTATCGTCTGGCATTCTTCATGGACGAACAGTGAGTAAGTGAGAGAGTCTCATACATAAGAGATATGCTGCTTGAATAAAAGAAGCTTCGTCTCAGTCAAGGCAAAGTATGGAAATAAAAGTGACGAAAATGTCTTGCCGAAAATTAAGTTCGATATGCTCGTACATTTGTTGCATCTTTGCCTTTTTATTATTTCCTTTTTGTGACTAAAGGAAGTTAAAGAAAGGGAAGAAGGAAGGAAAGAAAGAAACTTCAATACGATTTTTGTGCGTAGAAGTTTTACAAGCTGTTTTGTGCAAGTAAACACTTTGCAAGTAAAAGTTTGATGCCGTTTACTTGTGGATTTGAAAGCTCTTAAACTATTTTTTTTACCAATAGCAACTTTCTAACGTCATAATTTTTAATGACACCATTCCATTCTTTGGGCAAACGTAAATTGTATTTTCAGAATTGGATTATGATTGATTTGTTATAAAGTCGGCGTATCCATTTTTACATGCGATAAGTTTCTTGCACGTCTTCTTCAAACTCAATGGCAAATCATCATTTATCGGGTACAGTTAATTTCAGGATAGAAATTGGATTTTTAATGTAGGAAAAATTCGACTTTGATATTTAGAAAACTACATAATCGACCATGGAGAGTTGACAAACTACAATTACGACAGAGGAAAAGTTACACTTCATGAAAATCCAAAATTTTTACATTCATATAACGACGATATGAAGTAGCAAAGAGATTTAATCTGGACCATCCTACTGGCGCACTATGCATCTCAAAGATCAATTATAAATTTATGCTCGAACGATGTAAAAGATGTGCAGCAAGGTAAAGAAAGATATTTTGAAAGAAGGGCTGTGCAGAAGAAAGTATGATAACAGTCGTTGCAAAGACGCGTAAAAGAAGTTCTAAATTAATTATCGTCACTAAATTTTACATTGTGTTAATATATTAACCCTTATCATTTGATCTATTAAGCTTGACTCTTGAGCAGCACTTCCTACTTATATTCGATATATACTTTCCCGTATGAATTTAAATCTCATAATGTAAAAACGCAAATAGCATACAACCAATAATCCTTAAACGTTTTAAATGTTGCCCTCTAAATAAAATTAAATACAAAATATTAGCTGAGATGCGAATAAAGAGCATTTCCATCTGGGAGATGGAACCGAAAGCGATAAGACATCAGCTTGTCACTAGATTGCCTGAAAGGAATGCTCGAGGTGCTAAGGGTTAATTTATCATCATTATCTGAGATAATTTTATACACATACGCGCATGCGTAGATGCGCACGCGCACACGGGTATGTACAGGGAAGAATTTACGCGTGTGAGTCATGAGCATGATGGAAATTTAAATATTGTAGGCGCCACGGAAGGATTTGGGCCGTTGGGTTGCTGTGAACTGGGACTCGAACCCGGGACCTTTCGCTTGTCTAGCCAATAAGCCTGTTCTAGCCAATAAGCTAACCAGGCCCTCCGCTCAAATCTTCCCGCGAATGCTTTTTTTTTTTGTGTTATGGAAGAGTTTCGTTCCGACGATATACTAGGTTGTTCAATAAATTTGCGGCGCGCCGTCTATTCGTCAATAATAGAACTAAAACTTCGATGCCATTTTAATATTTCATGTTTCATAAGAAATTCAACGAAAATGTCTATATTTTTTTTGCAAAATTTTGAATCAAGCTTTGGGTTTTAAACAACTGTGTGTACAATACTGCATGTAACAAAAACACATTCGAATACGGATTTGTCAGCAACATTTGGAGTGTTTTTTAATGTTTACAGTTTTCTAAATTTAAAGTCTTTAACGTTTGGTTTAATTTATTAGTTTAAAGGCATTTTTGGAAATATAATTTCGTATTGTGCATTTCATTCGACGAATTCATTGAACAACTTAGTATTGTGCTTGAGCGTTGTTGTCAGGTAAATAAGCAATCAGGGTAGTTTTATGTGGAGCCTAAGCAGAAAACATTTTGTCCCAGTCTTAATAATTTATGTTGTTGATAGCACACTTTTTATTTAATGTAATTAACACTAGAACTACCGAAGTAACTAAATTAACTGATTAGTTACTTCTGAGAAAAATGTCCACGTCTCTCTATTTTATATGCTTTCTCATACCCTTGTCGCGTCATGCATATGATTATATCGATCTATTGATATTTTAGCTTTTTTAAGGATATATGTGGCATATATTAAATGTTAATAAACGGTTAATAAACCGTTTACTTTGAAAATGACTTACGTTTATTTATATTGAAATCGAGATATTTAAAAGTTTGTGTATTGATAAAATTAAAAATATGCATATAGAACACCCATGTACACCGTTTTAGTGTGTCTAAGAGAGTTAAATTTATAATTTCTATTAAAATAATAGCAATGATTAAGCGAATACTATGGGTTTTCTTGCCACAAACGGAGTTAAGCCACTTCCAAAATTAATAACTAGATGTGTTATAGATTTTGAAAGCGCCCAAATCTATTTGACATAATTTAAAGTGCTTCTAATTGAAAAAACGATACTCAATTATTTTTATATTTATTAAGACACTGTATGAGAATTCTATTGATCACACAGGAGTACTTCTAATTCTCACACTTTTCTTAATAATTCATATTAGAATTTCTGCACCTGGTTCTGTGGAATAGAATTTCAACCGTTGGAACGATTTCTTTATATTTCTTTAAAACACTTCAAAAACACAATTTATACAATTTAGTAAATCTAACTATATAAGTAACAATAATTTACAGCTCATCTACATTTTGTGTATGCGAGAGGAATTTGAAGAAGCCTGGTGCTTCGGGGCTACATATCGCATTAAGTCCATCATTTTCGGATATTATTAACAATGGCTTGGACTTAAGCCGCTATTAAAGTAAAGTTTTAAGTCTTAAAGTAACTGCAAAAAGGTGTGTGTCTAAAGTTATCGTATTGTCTGAATATATTTAATTGAAAAATATTGATTATGACAACCAACTTAATGTTGTACGTGTTAATACAGTTAGTGAAAAATAATTGACAAATGGACTTGGACCACTTTGAAAATAAACGGCTCATATATATATGGGCATTATCCAGGATATTTTACATTGCTATCTAGAAAACTGCAAAATGTACCGTGTAGATCAAATTGGAGCGAAGGGAAGAGTGGAGGTACGTAGAGCGTGATAAGGTGGAGAAAGGGAAGAAGGATGGTCTTGGGTCCTCGTCGAGGGTATAAATAGAAACCTGCTCCCTTCAGGGGCCGGTATTCCCCTTCCCTCTCCTCTTCATCTTCTTCTTCATGAGGCCCGATCTCCTCGAGGCAACCTGTTATTTCAGGATTGCACTCCGTTTTTGCCCTCTTGCTATAAATATCCCCTTCACCCCCCTATTTCTTTCACGAAGAAGAGACTTGCAGGATCCTCCATCGATTCAAGAAAAATCACGAATTGTCTATCTCATCGATTTCTACCCTTATCTCCTTTCGTTTTTACTTCTAACCGACATTTGAGTAAAATTCCCTTCCGTCGACAATCCACGTTTCTGTACTTTCTATTTCTTTTATCCTAAAGATATTAGACAAAAGTATTTCAGCGATTTCAGTGGTTACAGCATTAATCTTTGAGTATAGAGTAACAATGTATTGTTTTCCAGGACTTGCGAAAAGTACTACTATACCCTTGTACTTGGAAATAACACATCTCAATTTTGGTTTTTTTATTATAAATTTGAATAAACATTGAAATACTTCATTCCGAAAATCCGATTCTTTTTGTTTCATGATACGTCTTTTTGAAGCTTTGGGCTCATTATGAAAAATTAAATTTTTAGAATATTTTTATTAAATTGCATGTTATACTACATGAATTTGGTTTGATACTTTTTACGTAGGTTTTATTTGTTTGGTTGGTACTAACAAAGTTAAATATATTCAAATCTCTGCGCGGTACTATAGTCTGCCAATTGTGAAGAAAGCAGGACTTTTCGCAGAATCTTTAAGTTTCATAGAAAATACACTTAAAGTACACTTGGCACTAAAAGCTCTAATCATTTAACCTTTGCCTTTTATCCTATAGGCTTTGCATAAGAGTTTTTCCAACGAGGTTGATATTAAACCTGAGTTCATGTTCACGATAACTTTGTAGTAACATTTCATATATCCGTTTCGCGTCATTTGACTATCATTTTGCCTGATACTTATACAATTAGTCAAAAGTCGCCGTACATCGCGCTCAAATTTTCTTAATGTTATATATTACCAATAGGGTTGGTAAAAGGTAAATAATTTTCACATTATTATGTTCTGCAACGTATTTATTATTAATGATCGAAAAAGAACATTCGCATTTATTTGTTAACAATTAATGTATAACAAATTAATAACAAAAATAATGTTAAAAATATAAACCTTCAACATATATATTCAAGCGTTAACTTAAAAATTGAAGTTAATATATAAATTTGTTAATCACCTAATCATTAACGAATATCGTGCCATGTAATTTGCTTGTCACGCTTGATTGAATATTGTTTCATTCAAACAATATTTTAGGCTTTAACTTTTTTTTACTTTTAATTGGGTATTTCTTCGATTTTCTTTGAATTTCATTCTATAGGTATTCGATATGATGCATATCACGGAATTGGGTGTTTTATAGGGGCATTATATAACAGCCATTTTTTTTACTTTTATGTCGTGTGTGTATGTTTATTATCTTGTTGAAAGATAAACAACACTTCTAGATTTAATGTAGTTACACTATAGTCCAAATTTTCTCTCAATACGTTAAGTTATACAATACCAGATATAAGGCAACAATACCATCAATAAATGTTAAACATCTCACTCTCGCAGTATGAGAAATGTTTCCGTGTTAAACATTGGACACAGATTTTGATATTTGATTTGTGTATTTGGCTTTCTTTAAATTTTAGTGTTTCCGCCTGAATTGAAAATAGTAGATTTGAATTCATCACTGAATATAATACTATTTCAAAAGTGTTGATCCTTGTTTGCATGTGATTTTGCAAACTATGTGTGCTTTCCTTTATTAGCTACGATTATGAAAGGTTTTCTTCTAACTGTACGATCATTGCTTTTCTTGTTACATTGCGAACTGTTTCCGGTACTATTTGTATATCATAATCAGTTTCAATTATTGCTGTCAATTCTGAAGCACTTGTTGCCGGATCACATTTAATTGTTCATAGAATAGGACGGTTGTGATATAACACAAAATTCGAATTTTCGTAGTCTACCCCGATATGCTAACAAATCCAGGATTTCAAACTTTGCATTCTCATTGCTTGATATCTCATAAAACTTAATGTTGTATACTTTACCACACTTAGTGAAAAATAATGAGCAAATGGACTTGGGCCACTTTCAAAATAAGCAGAATATGTATCATTACGTTTTTTATTAGTTCCTTTTACTTATATAAAGTACAAGCACTAGTACTTGACACTGTATCAGTACTTGACACTTAAAAAAAAAGTATATAAATAAGAAAACCATAAACTGGAATATATCAAACTTTAATAGTCTATATAGTGTCGCTCTTCAGCGGCTTAATTGCGAAATACTGCGCATGGTCCGTCATTGAGAAGTGTCATAACGACCGGTTAATGAAACGCGTGCGCGACTCTTACGTTTTTTGCGTATTTTCTTATATAAATCACTAAGGACTTCAAATGTAAATGTTGCAAGTTTGTATTATTTATATTACCAAGACTAGTCCATTAGTTGGTTTTTCTCTCTATGTCAACTATTGAAAGAAGAGGATGTCAAGTACTACATTTTTCGTTTTTATTGGGCGTTAACTATTGAATCCAATTTTACTTTTAGAAAAAAAATTTCTTACAACCACCATCAGGAATGAATATTTGTCGTAATATAATAAAAGATTAGTTTGTGCGGCGACTACTAATCATAAGTTTTCCATAAAGTGAACTAGCCTGAGGTATGTGAACAAACAGATAAAAAATTCCTTAAAGTCTCAACTACTGGTACCTTTACCTTATACGAGTTCAATATATGTGGACTTGTTTAAATTCTATACCAAATCTGGTTGTTAATTTTGAAAGTGGCTTAATTCCATTTGTGGTATGAAAACATATATTATTCGCTCAATAATTGCTATTATTTTAATAGGAATCGTAAATGTAACTCTCCTAGATACACTTAAGTAGCGTAACACATCGGTATCCTACATGTATATTTTTCATTTTATGCAAACGTAAACTCTTAAATATCTCGATTTAAATTTAAATGGATTTAGGTTATTTTCAAAATAAACGGCTCATTTCTTTTGCAACATTAAAATTATACGAAATGTTTAAATAAAGTGTGGTCAGTGCACGTACGTTAAACCAATAAATATGGTCAAAATACCAGGTGTGTAATTTCTTGAAAATATTCTTCAAATTTGTGACAGTGCTTTTTCAAATACCGTGCATAATTTTCACATCATTTGTGACCTACTAAGTGGAATCATTTACTTTTTCATTTTGTAGTCTTTTTGCCACATACATTAACCCTTTCTATTTCAAATACGCTCGTGGCGCACAGACAATATCAAGCATTCCATTCCAAGTGTACTTCTCAAACACTTTGATGATTAGCCAATGATATTTACCGATTTTTACGGATCATATTAAAAACTCAATAAATATTTATTCACGGAAGTAAATAAAATTAATATCAGCTTCTTTTGATGAAGTTTTCCTTAAATAAAGAAATTTCATTACAAATTGATAATTGCTGCACATTAGTCCGCAAATACACCTATCCATCGTATACTTATGTCAATTAGTCCAAAATCAAGCTTCAAGAGGAAATTCGTTTTAACCTGTTTTCGTAAATTAAACAACTAGTTTTCAACCTTAACACCTATGTACCAAAATTGTTAACTTCTTATATTTAATATGCTATATACGAATATTAAATATATAGCATAATATTCGACCTATGAATATTAATATAAAATGATTTTACGATTCTTATTCAAACCTAACACTCACATTTAGCATTTGACACTTTAAGTCTCGCGCGCATAGGTAAAGTTTGATCACAAACCACTGAAATCACAGGTCGACGGCTGCTTTAAAGTGGCGGAGCGAAAAGGGTTAAAGGACATTTTCAGTCACAAACGATCATGCTCCATGGAGGCGGCGTGTTTCGCTTAGAAGGATCGTTTAACCGTTAATCCGCATCCCGGTTACGCCGCCTCCGGTCGGCACGTGGGTCAAACCGGAGATTAATCGGACCTCTTTGTCTTGGCGAGCAGCTCGCCGCGGAGATAACATTGGCGATAGGAACGATGGGAAAACACGTCACTGATTCTGTACCCATCCTTCTGTATCCAAGTTCGTTTGCTGATTTAAAAACCGTTCTCGCTAAAGCTTTAAGAAATAGAAAATGTTCCTCGTTGAATATTTGGATAATAGAAAATTGTGATTGTGGTAATGGCGATGGTTGAAAATCGCGCCTTTTCGAAGATTCGGGTACTTGGAATTGTGCCGATTAAAAACCGTGTTAATAGAAGATTCTATGATTGATGGTTATGGCTAAAAATCATCTTTACTGAAAATTGTATAAATCATTTAAAATTATGTTAACAGCACATTGTTACGCTTGTATTTTTTAAGCGTGTCTTAATTAAAAAAAGCGATAATAAGTAATCGTACTCCTTGAAAATTTGGTCAATAGATAAGTGTATCGGTTCCGGATTGTCCTTATCTAATATGCTGAAATATCCAAAGAACGAGAAGAATGAAAAATGGTGATAGTTAAAATCGTGATAATCGCGGTGTAATTTATCAATAAACCATACATACAAAATCAGCTCTAAATATATGAGCTACAGTGTTATGTTAATTCGCTGTGACATTGGCACTTCGATTTATGCATCGAACCAGTATCGCATCCACTTTACACGATACTAGCGATTTATCGGCAAAAACATCGCGAGTATAGATGTAAAAGTGCGAAAATCAATTTGCACGGGTTACGGGCACGAGGCGGTGACCGAATGATCCGAATCTATTTACCTAGTTTCCCAGAAAGATCAGGAGACAACGGCACCGACAAACTGGTCAGTCGACGACGATAACCGCCGGTTTGTTAAAGCAGGTACCGCTGGCTAGCGCAATAATGCCATGAAAATAAAAAAGGCGGAGGAGGAGGAGAGAAGAAAAGGAACCGCTAGACTGGAGGAACGGCTATCTAACTGGCACATCGTTTTCGGCCTAACCGTTCGCCAGATTCCACGGACGATCGACCCTGGCTCGGCCAATCCGACGACCAACTCGCATTAAAACTTGTTTCTCTCCTTAGCCGACATCTTGAACTCTATTATTCCTTCATTACGAGTAAACCTAATTATTTTTTTCTTTTCACCGCAGCTGAGTTTTTTCAAGGTAGCTCCTAATGATCATTAGATATGAAAAAAGTGAATGGAAGGAGAGTAGTTGAAGAGATTAAGAAATTGGAGATATCGAGAAAATCAAGGGGAGGACAAGCTGGTTCCAAGCGGCGACTGCTGGTGTCACCCACACTTCCGGTAGCGACTGGTTCGGCTTCGAGCACGACGATCCCACGGTCAAGGTTAGGCATAATTGCTCAGCCGGCTCGAGTCCAGCACGTGGGTGTGGTCATCGGGAATTATTGCGCATGACCTTTTCAATATCTCTTTTCAATTTGAATGTTTATGTATCCGTTTACACTATGTTTTGCACTAGCATGATAAAAAAACCTGGTAAAATATTCTTACCAAATAAAGTGGGTATTCGTATTATTCTTAAGAAAATAAGAAGAACATAACATAAAGTCTGCGGGTCGCGTGCACTACACGGATCTCAACCGTTAAATCAAAAGAATTTTATTTTTTCAATCTAACTTGGTTAGGTTTCTCTAACAATTTTCATTGTATAAAAATTATTGCAAAATATTAAAAATTCAAAACTGATATATTTTGGGTTTTGATAAAAGACAATTGTTTCGTGTGTATTAAAATTTGATTTATCTTTCACTAAAATATTCTGACAAGCGATGGAATTTCGGTCTACATCGAAATTTGATTCATTAAATTAGTGCAAAAGCAATCACGATATTTGTTATTAAAGATAATGGTTTATCTATGCAACTTATTATTCGCGTAATTATTTTTACTTTAATCTAAATCTTTAATCTAATCTACTTTAATAAAAAATGTTGGCCGCTGGTAATAGTTAAGTGTATTGCTTACTCCATAATTTATGCGACTTGCACATCGCTAAACAATGTTTTAACTTGTTTTTGCAAAATCAAACCCTTTATAACAAGTTATATTGTAAACAACTGACATATGTAAAACAAGGTGTTGATAAAAAAAACGTGTGTTAGTTTACAGAAAGGCCGTATTTTTTCCTCATGACTGCGCACGACCTCATACACCGTGAGAAACATCCCAAGTATTAACACAATCTGAATGGGAAATTATGACTTGTCCACTTTATTCATCTGATTTGGTATCGTCGGATTATTATCTTCTTTGAAGCCCCTTAAACCACACAAGTACAACATTTTTGTGTTTAGAATACGATATCCGATGAGAGCTCGGTTTATTCTTTGCCATAAAATCCAAAGATTTCTCTTACTGGATTATTAATACTTTAATATTAAGATGAAAACAAGTGATAAATAGTATTCATAAGTATATATTGGATTCAAGCGAAATATGTTGGTATCTGTTGTTTCAAATTTTATTTTATAAAATCAAAATAAAAATTTTAATTTACCCTAAAAAAAACCACATTACACGTAAAATGACCCTATGCATCGAAAGATTATTCGGTCAGTATGTGGCCTAGAGTATCGAAACCGACTGGTCGAAGTTCTTACCTCAAAAAAGACCTGTTTGACCAGCGGACAAAGGAGCCACTGTCCAAAAATTTCTAGAAAGTGCATCGTAGGGTATTAATTAAAAGCACGAGGTTGTTAATAGCCCGTATCAGCGCTCACTAATGGGACACTTTGTTTAGGAGGACCCCTCCTATATGAATCTGCCCTTTTTACAAGGGTTTAGCAGCGGAAGGGCAGCTTGGTTTTTGCCAGTTGCCAAGCCACTTTTGAGACACGTGCGTCCAGATTTCCAATGAAAAAGGGGTGCAAATGCAAAATACTGATGTCATTAACGCTTCTGTTATCCGATGTTATTTAGAAATTAATTATAATGCTCCTGGATAAAATATATTAGAGTATTCTAATAGATCGAGATTGCATCAATCGAAATAGCAGATATTCGATTTAATAAATTATGAATTTGCACAATAGTAATTTTCTATTATATTTAGCACCCCTATAATTGGTTCTAAGACAAATTTCATTAATAAAACACGAGAAGTTGATACATTGTTGCAGGGAAATTATTATAATTAAACTAAGAATTGTGGAAAATTGAGGAAAATTTCAATAAAAACAATAGGTGCTGATTGATACCTAAAATCATGATAATTTAGTCATACAACTGATATAATAAATAATCACCAATTATTAAACGACGATACAGTTATTGAACCAATATAATAATCGCTTTATTTGTGTGGTAACGATAATACATGTAGTTAATCAATTATTATATTTATTATATCACTAATTGATAAGCGTCAATATAGTTAATAGAATAATATAAAATAATCTCGTCTATTATCGCTTCACAATTTTTCATGCGATATTTACTCTGTACACCTAGAGCTTTTACCGTAAAGTCATAACTAAAAAGTCCGCGCAAGCATGAAACTCAAAGTAAAGCCTAGGCCAATGTACGAGAAGATTATAATGACGTTAGAGTATCTATTTTTTACAGATCAAGAAAATAACAACCGCATTTAATTCTCTTGGACAATTCCTAGATCCGCTGGAAGTCACAAAAAAAAAGAAAGGAAAATAAAAGGCCACCTCCGTTATATCCCTCTCCTAGTGCCAATTTCTTTTCGTTGCATTACGAACCGCGGAAGGAATGCCGCTTATTAAACGTCTCCTTCCACGTTCCTCTTCTTTTCTTCCTTGTCTTCACCTTCTTTTGTTTCCTTTTCTCCTTTTCTCTCCACATGTT
Source organism: Ampulex compressa (assembly GCA_038496175.1). NCBI lineage: Eukaryota > Metazoa > Arthropoda > Insecta > Hymenoptera > Ampulicidae > Ampulex > Ampulex compressa. Next base: position 696,960 of record JBCFXI010000005.1, read on the forward strand.
TCACCTTTCGAGATGTATGATCTTTGCGAATCCTCACGTAGGCTTCGGAGAAAAATTGTTTATAGCTATATAGGATACATTTTTTAAGGCATTACGCATGGTTTACACAAATATTCGATGAAAATGTTAAAAAAATTATTCAAAATTTACTTCCTTTGCATCAATGAGCTTGGCGAATTTAAGGCAATGATCAAATTCCCATATTTAATATAATATCATTTTGAAGAAGAGAAATGAATTGCTATTTGCTTGTTGCAGGAAATCACTTTTTTTAAATGTAATTTACAAGATTTTTCTGCGAATGATAACAAAAGCTTTACGATAATTATGATTTCCTCGAAATGCGTATGCAACTAACCATTTGATGAAACCTTTATATTGCGTAAGAAATTTCTATCGGTTTTTTTGCGTATTTTTTTGTATTTTGTTTTTCTGTTTGTAAGGTGGTTTCGTTTGGAAATCACGATTTGTACTTTAAATAAGTTTCTGCGCAGAACAAAAATATTTAGCTATGGATATTATTCAATAAACGCGCGTATGCAACACTAGTTCCTTTTATCTTATAATAGATTACTTTTGTCTTACCTCATGTAATCAGTCACTTTCTCCACAAATCATTTTACCTCTGTACTAAAATAAGTTTCCTATTCTTAGAATAATATATTAATTTATTCTTAGAATACATTTTTCCGACATGATGCACATACATAGTGTGTAAAATAACGTGAATTGAAAAAAAATGAAAGGTCGATAATAAAGTTTCCTCGTTACACCAAACTTTTTAGCATTTAAATTATGAAATTATATTGACGTTTTCCATGTTTTAAGGTTTTAAGAATACACTCAAATATATCTGCTTTTTGCTCATCTTTTGCATTAGACTTTATATATCTCTGACGATTAGTTGTAATCAGCTTTGATGATTAATTATTCAGAAAGTCATTGTATAATGTATGATATACTTAAACTGCGTTTTTTGAACATTTTCAACAGCCGATAGCACAGTCGACATTCAACTGGAACAAACATTTACCGCACTGCTAGGTTCGCTTTATCAGTCTTTTGTTCTAATTTAAAAAAATTAAAGATTTAATTTCTTCTCGTTCTTATCGGAAAATATTTCCGATTTTATATTCTCAGTGATGATTTTAAAAAAATAAAAATGATACAAACAAACCTTATACATTCACCATATAGTCCGTGGTATGCTTGAGAATGTAATTTACAAAATTGTGTTGGCTCAAGCGTGGAAAAACAATTAATTTTTTGTTCTGTTAAAGATACGTAAATCGGATACTTATCTTCGAACGGAGAGAGTATAAAATAAGTTTCTCTATAAACAAAAAAGTGTTGCCAGGGGCATTATTCGATGGTAGCAGGTAGAGACGAGTCGTTGGATGTAATCGAAGGGTAAGGAAGGGCGGAGGGAGGAAGGGGAGGGTAGACGTAAAGAGGACGAGGGAAAAGGTGTCCGTGGGGTATCAGCGTCTATAAATACGCGGGCAGAGCCCCGGGCAAGGACGCGGTTCGAAGGAAGGATCATCCTGGTCGATCTTTTCTGAACGATTACGCTGGCTGCCGTATTAGAAAACGGCGCCGTGAGACGCACGTTTGCCTGGAGTTGATAGACGTACTTACAAGATCCCTCGAGGCCTCTATAAAGGCTTAGAAAGGAAGGAATCGCTACTCTTACAAAGTATGTCTGCTACTCAGAACTGCCGACTAGTTTAAGATTCAGCCTTTATAAATATGTGTTTATAGGTCTAATTTTATGGATCTGTTTTTATAAAGGATGTCTGCTAAATAGGAAGAAATTTGCAGATATTTAGGCTAATTGGCTCGTTCGTGTATCGTAACTTTCCAATTAGATCTTTATAGGCTGACATCTATGCAGTCTAATGTAATTGATAAAGACATTGCAGTGGGTAATGAATAAGCAGAAATTGTTACTTAGTTGGAAATAGTAGCAATTTTATGTTTGTTGTAGAACAAAGAAGTAATTGTAGCAAATGATGGATACAAAAAACTATGCATTAAAGACATAAATATTGTATACAAGAACATTGCTGATAAACGCGCAAAAATGTTTTGGGGTTTTCGTAAAGGCTTCTAAGAAAATTGTTGCGTTTAAAATAGATATCTGCTACTTGGCATAGTTGTGTATTTTAACACTTTAACTAAGGGCACTCTTTGCAAGTATCCGTTTTTTATTCCGGATAATTTCAACTGATATCGACCAAACGTAGTTTTGAAATAATCCGTATTAAAAGGCTTATTAATCTGGAAAGTAATTTGCAAATTTTCAGAATATAATTTAATACATTGCACGGTGACCAAATACAAATTGCTGTTTGACGAATGAAATTATCGATATTGTTGGACACCTTAGAGTGTATATTGCAAAAAACATATTAATTTTTATGGTAAGATGGGTTATATGCATATTTTCTTATATATTATACAACTGCTACGTGTATATTTGTATATCTACTTTAAACGAACAAAGACATTTGGCACTTAGTAAATTAATATAGCCACATTTTCAGAGTCTTTGTAATGTGTATCATAAAAAGAGAAGTTTATCATGGCAAATGACAAATATACACGTAGCAGTTGTATAATATAATATCTAAAGTTTTATCAATTTAGCAAGCAACCCACATTTTCTTACACATGCCAGTGCATAATGTATACAAAATCTTGCATGCATTACTCTATTATTAGGTTATCCAAACATTTTCGTATTATGTACATTTCTTCTGCATTCCTTCAATTTTCTGATTAGTCCTTCAAGTTTCTGAAGGTAGCAAGGATAATTTTTATTTTCTGGAAAAGATTACTTTCTTTGGATCGAATTAATATATCTGATTGATGCCCTCGAAAATATATTATACTTGACTCCATCCAGCTTGCAAAATGAAGAATAAAAGGCAGGATATTTATCACATTATGCTTTTCATTATTTAAAAGTCAGCAATGCAAGTAACGCAATACATGAAATTTGTGATGTATACACTACTGACCATTTCCAATAACATAGTTTGGCACTGTATTATCAAGTTCAAAAACGACAATTTTTTGCTTCAATGCAAGAAGCAGACTTATTCTAAGAAAAAGATCTATTTGAGGATGGCATTATATAAATATTTGATTATATAATACAATGCGAGAACTGATAGAAATCTAAGAATACGAATAGCAAAGTGCATGATAAACTTGAAAAACATGGCTATGTAAAGGCCGCAGATTTCTTCGGATTACAAAAGTACCTGTATCGATAGGAAGAAGGAAAGGAACTTCATACATTTATAACTCACGATGATTTCACAGCTCGGCATTAAATTCATTTCTCCGTGCTCGCGCAGACATACATTATAGCCAGTGCAATAAATAATTTTTCGACTGACCTTCCGCCACTACATCCTCCTTGATGGGTATGCCATTAATGTATTTCTGCGGAGAACAGAAAAAAAAAAAAGAATGATCGGTCAGCAACCGAGGTTTATTAAGTCGATGACGAAAGACGGAAAATAAGAAAAACAGGACATTCATTTATTTGGCCAGTGTTATTAGTAATATATCGACAATATTTTTTAAGATAAATTGTTGCTATATAATAATATTTCGATCTACATAGATAATGAAATATCGAAGTTGAATGAAATTTTATCAGTATAACTTTAATATTTATGTCTACGTAGTTATATTTATATTACATAATGATGTATATATATGTATACACACCATCAGTGATATTACGCATCAATATTTTGTTATAAATAGGCTGACATATTTACTATCTGTTAGATATGCAATAAATATGTCAATAATAATTACTCACTGACGTTTTATTATTAGTACTGATCATCTATTTAAAGTATCGATCAGATAGTGTATAGAAAATTTAGATTCAATACTATAAACACTAGTAAGAATTTAGTAAGCATTTGCTTAATAAAGGAGGGAGAATGGCAAGAAAGGGGATAAGAAGTGGGATGTGGCAATGATGTCCTATTGTATATTTGTGGTAAACGTATTCACTGTGGGACACAAAAGTCACTTGCCGAATAAGATACATTATTTCATTAATTTACATTTTCTGATTTAATGTATACTACGGTTTATCGTTAGATATTATTGAGGAACCTAAGAAGATTATGGTGAATTGTGATTAATATCAACCGAAAATCGAGGACGAGATTCCAAGCACTATTGGACAGCAAGTGAAAATAGTACCGTTCTACAAAGATATTTCTTCCAAAGGAAAGTATTTGTCGTTTCAAAATAATATTAGTTTCCTCATTTAGGGAAAGACTATGTTTCGTGTGGTATGTTCATTTACCGTGAATGCTTAACGGGATATTATTGTCACATCCGCCTTTTTATCCTCGTCCGCTTTCCTTCTTCCCGCTTTTTTTTTGGTCGGTACTTATTGAATTAGCATTTTTCCTACTTTGCCGGACGATATTCATGATATATCACCTGGCCGTAAGTATTGTATTCAGCAATACAAGAACCTTCAGTACTGTTAATATATTTTATATTGATATCCGAAATAGACAATAGGTGTATTATATAAATAGAATACATGGCTCTAAGCATTATATTGGTCACTGCAAAACTATTGGTATTTCTGATATATATTTGATGAATAGTTTAAGCATTTTTTTTTAATATTAAAAGCTTTCGCCAACCGGCAAGTGCTATTTATTCTCTGTACATATTTGCTTGCGAGAAATAGATTGTAAATATTACATTTATGTTTAAATGCTAAGTGTAAAATCATTTTTTATTCACTTTCATGTGCTGTGTTATATAATATAAACTTAACAATAATATTTAGAAGATTAATGAAATATAAATATATTAACTAAAGATAAATAACTAACGATGCATTTGCTGTGATCTTTGGGAACAATAATTTTTTGGCTACTAATGCGTGGCTCTATAATTAAATGTTAATCATAATACTTAAAATTGAAAAATTGATAATATGAAATTTATGATATGCAGATGGTGAGAGAGAAGATAGGAGATAAGAGAAAAAGGCATAGAAAAAAATGATTAATTTAATTAGTTAATCTGTTGAATTTCACAAAACGTTGATTGGGATGCAATTCGTGTTTGCGCTAACAGATCTCAAAGTGGAAAGTTGGTTCTTTAATTTAACCAATTGCTAAAACAATTTTATTTTGGAAATGTGCGATAATTTTTAATTCTTAATGACTTTTTTTGGGGAGAAACTTTGTAGAGGTCAGGTGAGCATCACTTAGTTTCATGAATTAATTGTTTGACTTATAACACGATGCATGAAAAACGATAGATATTTATGGCAATGAAAGTTCAAAGCATTAAATATGCGGTCTTTGTAATAAAATAACAGAACGTAACATAAATAATCAAAATTATATTGATGAATGCAAAAACTAACGGTATTTTTAATATAACTTTTATAAATCTTTAAAAAATATATATCTACATATATACATAAAATAAAATATATATACATGGATGGTATCGGATGATGTCACTGAGCATGATTAATTGGTTAATACCGGGCTTTAAACGTTTTATCCGTACGGGGGATCTAAGTAAAAACCAATTACGACGATGATCGGCTGCGGTTTCTTGCTAAGCGGAAAGAATAGGAGGGAGGAGTGACGTCACCAACCGGTCGAAGATCGATTATGCTCCGACGATAATGAAAATAAAAATCGAGTTTCGTATGGATGACGCACTGATCTTGGCATTCGGTGAAACAACCAACGGACAATTCTTTTTTCCTTCCTCCTTTTCCTTTTTTTTCCCTTAGTCTATACTTTTATCTATTTACACTATATTATTGTTAAAATTCATTTATAATTTGCAAGCATTTTACAAGGTACATAAGTGGCGTGTATGTATACGTATTGTACCGTAATTTATTGATCATTAGGAGTAATTAAGCACCGATGTCAAATCAGATTTTGTCCGTTCCAATGACTTTTGATCGAAATACGTTTTACGCACGCTCTTTCAAACTCACCGCAACCGTTGATGGTTTCCTTGTAAGAAAAGTAATTGCATCATTTTTTATGGGCGATCTGCTTCGCTAGGAAATATTTTCAACACGCCTCATTCATATTACCATAGTCACTGATAGTTTTCTTTCATGAAAATAAATGTTAGGACTTTTACATCATTATTTCATTTTTACAGAAACATTCTTTAAACGTTCTTCATTAATATTACTGCAGACGGAGATGAATTTTTTCCATAAAAAATAATTTCCAGGTCCTCTTAACTGTCCTTTATTTTTGTGAGAAATTATTATTCACTTTGTTATGAATATTACTACAAACGGTAACGCTTTTTCTCGAGAAAAATAATCTCTATGCTTTTAAAAATTAAGTTACTTTTCTAAAAAGACTTTACAAACATTTAAAAAAATATTATTACAATCGTGGATGATTCTTCTTCATGAACACACAGTTTCTAACGCTTCTAATGTGTTGTTCATTTTGGCGAATATATTTGATAAGTGTCTGGGACCGGAAGTGAAGCAATTGTTTTGGACATGTAGAAAGAAATCGAAAGGACCTCTTCTCGTATCTCGGGCTTAGGGGTCAACGACACATGCCGGTTGCAGAATAATGGTTATTACGGTAATGCTGGTCCTTTCAAAGGACCCACGCGCGTTAACAAACCCGAATCTCGGGTTAACGAACCTAAAATCCGGATTCTTAGAATTCGCACATCATCGAAGGAAACTCGTTCTGCAGCATGAATACTCGAAATGAATTCTCCAATTACCCTTGCAGATTTTTACGTTATACAAGCATTTAATTTTTTGGATTTATATATTGCGTGCAAATAAGATGATTCCCATAAAAAAAAGAAAGATATATAGCTTAAACGCTCTAAATAAATTCTAGAAGCATCGTTGCAATTTTTTACAGGCTTTTAAGGATTTAATTGTTGATATTAAAATCTGAGTCTTTTAGGATGAAAATAGAATAAGCATTCAATTCCTTAATTCGATCGTTCAATGATTTAGAAGATAAAGTAGTACACTTTGTGTTGGAGTACACATTTAATCGAAGGAAATTTGTTCCACAAATACAACTCTTAAATTGAATTCCCTATACCTCTTGCAGATTTTATTGATCATGTAAATAATTATTTTTTCTACGAATGTCGAATTGAATTTTGCAATGTGACAGAATTAACTATAGTTGGATGAAAATGTAGTATTGAATTTTTAGAATTTATATATTGTTAAAGGAGACTCATTGAGAGCTTGATCTCTTGAAATAAGCTCTCCAATTATTCTTGCATATTTTTATATAAAATGCAGGCTCTATTTAGTATGTCGCAGATTATTTTTATACAGCATATTAAATTTACCCTTTTATCTTCTAACTTTCTAGGATTGAATGTGGTTTACCATATAATGTTGTGGGAGTATTAGAATATGTCAACAAGAATCGTAAATAATTGTGCGAGCGAACGGTAAGAGAATATTTAGGATATAAAGCAGTGGAATGAAAGCGATTGGACAGACGTGCGTAACTGAGTTTCAAGTGACACATCCCTTCAAAGAATATACATAAACGGCCATTGTGTGTGCGTGTGCGGATGAAAGGGTGTGAATGTAAAGACAGAAACAGAGGAACGAGATAAGAGTGTAGAGTCAGAGAAAAATGTAAAGAAAGCAGAAACGGGAAATAGAAAAGGATAGTGTGTTGTTCGTGAATAGAGGTACGGAGAGAATGTCAGAGTATAAAGATTAATAAATAGTTAAAGCGTTTTCTTAGTAATGATTAAGTATACTTATATCTATACGTTTTCTGTTGAACGCGCGCTTGAATTTCCATTCCATCCAAGTCAAATATCTCAAAATATAAAATATAATTGTACCAACTTTATTAAATACATTTTGATCAAATTATGGTAATTATATCTGTGGGTAATCTATAGTAATATATACTCAAGGAACACATTTCTTCGTATACCGCAAGTTAAACAAAATCTCTTATACGTTTTATTTATTTGAAAGCAAGAAGATTTTGCGTGTAAAGCAACGTTCCTCGTGAACAGGATCACTTTTGAATCTTCATAGTTGTGAGATCAAATCGAATAACATCGTGTTAGGTGGAAAGTTTATTCAAATAAAATGAGAATAATGATATTTGTGGTTTACTTAGAAATTATTAAACTAAAAACGAGCGACCAGACTCTCCGTCCAACTGATTTCAATCTGTTTGCATATAGTGATTGGAGTCAGTTAAAAAGGACTCTTGCAACTGGCTTTAGTTAGCCCGCATTCTTTCTCAACAAAATTGAGAACAAAATCATGCAAAATGACGTCTAGTAAGTAAAAAGATTCACCGGCGATATTTTCTGTGCATCATTTTTCTTTACTTTTTTCTTCAGAACAGTTATTTTTGGAACTGAAGTGCTCGAGAGTTTTAGACAGGTGTGTTACTTATTATACTACTACCACATTTAACTTGGATGAAACTCTTTAGGTGCTAAATTCAAAATCGATTCAAAGTCATTTGTCCGTAAATTTAACCTTCATTTTCTTGAAAACAAATGTGTAATGATCTGATCTCTTTCAAAGAAGTTATTTTTAAGTGACCACCGACAAGGATAATAAAGAGGATCGAAATCGATAGAACGTAGAATTTAGTTTATCCTTGTTAGTTTAGCTCTTGTTAGTTATTTCTGGTAGTTTATTTTAAACTTACTTTAGTAAACTTTAATCAATCTTACACTTATCTTAGATTATTTTAAACGTAACTTAGTCAAATTTGGTTAATTTTAAAGCTATCTTAATAGGTATTTTCATCAATCTTTAACTTGGTTAATATTATATTTACCTCAGCTACATTTTTTTACAGTAATCGCTTCTATATAACACCTCAACAGTATTTCATAGCAGATCGAAATCGGTTCTACGTAGCGTCGAGCGTCATTTTATGTCTGCTATTTGATCAGCACATTTCCTGGCGTACCTCTAATCCAATTAAATATTTTAGCTCCAAAATGTCTGTAATCTTTAACATATAATATCAGATGCAATTACCTTCTATTGGATAAAACATTTAATACCGAGGTTTCTTACTAAAGCAGCACATGTCCTCGCGTGCCGCCGGTTAAAAAGAATCTTTTTTCTCCGTAAAGAGAAAGATTTCTCATGCAAAGGAACGTTCCTCGTGAACATATTCGCCCTTAAACCTTCGTGCTTGTGAAATCAAAAGAAATTGCGCGGCACTTCACAAGAAATGATCTCTCGTAATCCTGAAATAACAAAATTTTGCGTCGGTAAAATTTTGAATGTCAAGTTTACTGCTCTAGCCACACATTTCTAACATAATGCGAATTGAGCTGATACTCTCGCCTTCAAGCTTTCTAGGATATCGAGTATTTATGCGTACAGTATCCCATGAAACTGCATCAAGGTTGACAAGAAAGTCCGCCTAATAAATAAATATGTGAATCATACAAGATTCTTTGTATCAAAACGGTTATAAAAAAAACACATTTTCTGGCATGACCATTTGAAGGTATAGCATTTCATTTAGTTTGTAGCGCGTTCAAGTTCTTTATGGAAATACTATAGTATCAATTGTAACTGTATCGAGATCAATATAATATTCTATCCAATTGCATCTCATTATATTTTGATATTATTTCAATAATAAAGTCTATATAATGGGTGTGTTATTCAAACAACACATTGGTCCGAACACCGCAAGCTAAAAAAAATCTTTTATCGCTCAGAAAGAGCAGATTTCGCATACAAAGTATTGCTTAAATCTTCTTGCTCGTAAGATCGAATGGAATTGCATCGAGATGCAGAGTGCAATCCAAGTAAGCCTCGTTTCTTTTCATGGAAGAGGCGGTGCATGGAAACGACAAGTTTCTTGCTGCTCCGAAAAATTCTCTCTTTCAGACTGGAAACGACGGTTTAAACGGCCATTTTGCAAAGTCGTAAAGGAAACCAGCCTCTCTATCGGCGAAACACGGGCTGAATTCGCGTATAAACGACCAAAGATCGTCGATGAAGCAGCGATAATCTACATCTTAAGACAGTCGTAACTCTCTTTAAAAGTGAATTCTGTACATATGATAGGTGAGATTTTACATGAAATTTTGGTACTCTGCATTACACTTTAATTTTTCTTTCTGTATAATCTTAATCCTATAAACAATTATCGGGGATAATAGTAATTATTAAATATAATAACAGAATTATTGCTCTTGGAAATCGATTTTTATATAAATATAGAATTCGTATATTATCCACAGATATATACATAAGCGACTCATAATATTTTGATATAAATAATTATCTCATTACCGCCCGTAGATGTTATTATGTATTATTCGATATTGTACAAAATTTTATTGCCGAAAATCGAGATTTTAAATTAATTAAGGAAAATATAGAAATGAGTTTAAGAAAATTCAGTAATTCGATTAACTGAAATCGAAAAATGAAACTGAGATGTCCCAATCGTTGTATTATAATTCATCTAGAAAAATTAACAAACCCTTTTACGGTGTAAGTATGAAAAATTATTTAATCGTCGCTCGAAAATAGACATTTTTTTAAATAATAGGAATGAAGAGATCATGATTCAATCAATTGGATAATATGTACATAAATATATATAATAATATATTTACGTCGTAATGTCAAAATAAAATCGGTACTAACCTACGACGTTTATTGCAATTATGAAAACGTCCCTCTGAAGACGTAATGTGTGTAGTACAATACATACAGAGACTATTGAAACAATTGTTGATAGATAAGAGTTGAGGTTTAGTGTAGAACTGGTCATCAACTTCTTAGCTTTCCACCAAATTCTCTAACAAACGCTCTATTCGCAAAATTCAACATCTTCTTCACAAAAAGTCTATGTAAAAACTTGACTGAAATCGCTCTTTCTAAAATCTTCTCTCAATTGAACTGCTAAACTGCTAATATTCGACTTTTCTCGCGGTGCCCTAGATAGTGCCCAGTCTCGCATTTTCCCGTACATAGACACACGTATAGACTTTCATACGTTCAAGGGTCTAAGACATTCAAAATTCCTATGCGTCTTGTATATGATTTTTCTGCAGCGGATGACGCCGCTATCCACCACTAAGATTATTGCATTATTCTTACGATAGATTATTTCTATCCTATATTCGGCGCGCGGGATATCCCCATCCCGAGCAAACACCCTTAGCACCGTTCAAAATTCTCGTGCACCACATATGTGAAATTGTTAAAAAAGGAAACGTATTAAATCAAAAATGCTTCAATCAATGATCATGTAGTGACACTCTTTTTCCAGCTTCCAGAAATACAGTTTTCTTGAAGATTGGATCATTTCTTGAAGAACTCTTGTAATATTTCATTACATAATATTGGTTTATAGGTAGTTATATACGTAACTAAATATTTTCCAATAAAAGCGTTATTTTATTATATAATAATGCATTGAAATGGTTCCTTGCATTTGGCGCGGAAATTAAATCGAGCTTCAACCATTGCGATCCACAGAGAGGGATTAACAACCCCCGTTTCTTTTAGTGGGCATTTTATACTCTAACCATAAACAATTACCGCATTATCGCTCCCCGAGATCCGCTCGTGCCTTGAATAATCTCTGAAACCCGAAGGCTGAGGCTAATAATAGCTTCGCCGGCATAATTTCTCGACGCCGCGGGGAGAAAGGAGAGAGGTCGTCATCCACTGGACTTTTATAATTTCCATAGTAAACAATTACCGGTTCGTTACTCATTCGCGAGAGACGCGAGAGACCCAATGGCCATATCTGACCCTCTTACATTCTATCTGCAATAATAAGGAAATTATGAATATTCAGGTTTTCTTAATAATATCAACGAGCGTGACCAATCCGGTTATTGACTTTCCAAAAACCCCGATTGCCATTTCATCCTTATTTCATTCAATTTTATACCGGTTGCGTTTACTGTGCGTTCGATGAGTACACCCGCCATCTTTTAATTTTTGCTGCAGGCTGTAGATTTTTAAAATGGAATTGCATAGTTAATGGGTTGATTCTTTTAAGAGTATTTGCAGAGAAAGTTTGCTGCACTTCAACCATCGAAATTGACATTTCTGTATAACCAAAAATATCTTGCCAAATCCTGCGTTTAAATCAAATTCTGAATTCCTTGTACGTGACTATTTTTTGTTAATAGGTTACAAGAAGTCTATAGGCAAATAAAGAAGTGCTAACATAACATTTTTAAAAAATTCTTTTTTGGAAATATTGGATTCTTATTATAAGGAAAAAGAGCATAAGATAAAAAATGTAACTCTAAAAAGGAACACAACAGTAGATAATGAAACTGGACGAAAAGTTTATTTTCAGATACGTTTCTACTTGTCTTTATAGCTGTGAGCCACAAACAGCGATACATCGATGTGCATAAATTTGGTACATTTGATAGAATAAAAAAACTGTAGGTAAAAAATGAATATTACTATATTTGAACAGTAATTACCGTGCATATTTACAAGTTTTGAATTTACCAAATTTAATGTTACGACAATCGACATTTTATCTCACTGTTCTAGCAAAACTGTTTTCAAATTTACTTTAAATGTATCATTATATAATTTTTTTTTACAAACAATGGTGATTCTAATCGTGTTTGGTGACTGTAGCGGCGTTTTCAAATACTTTGGTGTGTTATATAAAATCTACAGCTTTTTATTATATACGGAATAGTTTGAATAATTATTGTGGGTAAAGATACAATTGTTTTTAGTCCCATTTTGTTTGCATCAAAGTGAAAATGGTTTCTAAAAATGTCGATAGAAACTTTGTGACACATAATGGCATCAAAGAAATGGAATGATCCTGCCTCAGCTTCACGCATGCAACCCTAGTTTAGTACAGATCCTCCGCCATGCTTCATCGTAAGATCTAAATTTTCCTTTCTGAACTCTGCATTTTTTTATCTTCAGATTTTGAAGTGCCTTTGGATCTAAATATTTCAAACTTACTTTTGTCAGTAAAAATCACTTTGTTTCGATAATGTATTGGAGTGTTAATACGTTGAGTACCAGAAGTTTTATTGCTATCTTTACTCAGTGGTCAGCTATGTTTTTGGCCGCACGTTAAATTACAACAATGCAAATGTAAGAATTCTTGTTATTGGCCACAAGCTCTAAAACAGGAAACACGAGAATTTTCGTGATCCATCCGCGATGTGTTAATATGTTGATTGGGCAATTTTAATCGTTTTTATTGATAGCTTCCAACGAAGTGTTTTTTGCATGTAACTCTTCACCACTTCATATCTAATTACGCATGAAGCTAACAGAAACATGTACGCCATTGTTATTTTTCACCTTTGTCGGAATTTGTTGGGCACTTTTGGATGGATTTTATATAATTTTGCACGTAATTATTCGCCGAATATGCTCATTTACCTTTTGTGAACATCCAGATTTTCTTTTAATTTGAATCATATTTTAGGATCTAATTCTATCAATAATACTTTGGCCAGTAAACCTTGGTTTGTTTATTCGCCGAATATGCTCATTTACCTTTTGTGAACATCCAGATTTTCTTTTAATTTGAATCATATTTTAGGATCTAATTCTATCAATAATACTTTGGCCAGTAAACCTTGGTTTGTTCATTATGTAAGTAATTTCTTTAAGAGATTCACATTGATTATGCAAGCGGACAATAATTTTCCACTCTTCTTCCGCTGTTTCGGTACCTTTACAACTCATTTTGACGAAGGATTGAAATATCTTTGTTGATTTTAGAAGTGCTTCGTGGGAAATGACAAGCTTTGTTATTTGTTATATTTGAAAGGTTATACAATATTTACATTGCAATTAATTACAAGAAGGAAGAGATATACGAATACTTCCTATGCGTCCATTTATTCACATTTATTTGTTTTTTGTTGATATTTTTGTAACTATTAATAGCAATACAATTTTCTTTACACATAAGATATTCTGCATATAATTAAGAATATTTATGAATAATTATTTTCCCTTAAAATTTACGACACGATTGCACAGTTTTATTTTATATTAGTCACTATACGACTACTTTCTACACCCTCTGTTCATGTATATAGCATAATTATGAAACACGATATCAACTGTGAATATTGTGTAAGTAAATGTTATAAATTAACCATTTATTTTTAAGTCACTACTGTTATATTAATGGAAGCACATCTGGAGGAAATCGTCATAGTCGAATAAATGTGTATCATAAAATATTATGTAAAGAAACATCATAAGCTTACACATAAGAAATAATGTCAATTACGTTACAAAAAATGGTTTATCTAGTTATATTCTTGATATATTATATTGGAGTTGCTGCTAGATAAGATAAAAAAAACTTTCCGAGTGCAAAGATTTAGAACTGTTATGGTAAATTATAACCCAGAATGAAATGCCTTTTCTGAGTACAGAATCATATACTTTACTACTTACTATAAGACAGCCTACGGACCGACAGCGTTCTCACATAAATCGCGCATAAATTCTCACTTAATCAACGTATATGCTTATTAGATATGTACAAAAAATTAGCATTTAACAGGCAAAATTGGTTCTTCACGCGTGAAGTCGACATATACAAGGTTATCTGTAGATCCAGAACAGTGGACATTTTTATTTTAAGATTTCAACAAATAATGCACGCGCACGCTCGCACATGTATGTGTGCTTACATGCGTGTGTATGAGTGCGCGTGTGCACACACACATACACGTATACATAGATACATGGATATATATACGATAAAAGAAGAAATTGCAATAAGAGCAATAAATTGCATCGCAAAAACTTTAAACACAATTTTGATTTCGAGTATACAAAGGTTATTGACCAAGAACCTCATTATTATAACAGATTGACTTCTAAAATGCTATACATAAAGGCTGAACAAAATCTTATCAACTTACAAATCAACACACAAAGTTTGTACTCACGGTATTATAAGTTGATGAACAATGTTTAATTGGTTTGAAATGAATATAAGAGTTTTGAATCTTCCAATTAGATGGATAAAGATGACCGACCCAAAGTATATTTACTACTATAATATAAACTTAATGAATACATATGAAAACCCTTTTTCGACGACGCTTCAAATAATTTTAACGATAATTCGTCGAAATGATAGCAAACGATAAATACCATAGTTTGACATTTAAACATTCGTCTTAAAAAACATTGTGGAGAAAGGACATATAAATTGGCACAAATTAACCAAATAATGACGCTTCCATAACTAAATGCCGCAATCTGACTTCAGGTGCATGAAGTATATAAATGCAATATGCACTATTACCGTATTCTACGGGCAATGTGTCCACGAGCATGTACAACGAAGAAATTGTTGCTTAACTATAACAATTCTTAATATTATTAGTAATGTACTCAATTTTGGAATATGTATAGATTAAATAAAAACTATGACAAGAAGCCATACCTGAATTAAAATATTGGTACTACTAAATTAATTCGTTTATGTGATTATTAAATTAAAAAAATGAAATCTTGCTTATATCAGAGGATATGCGTTGGTAGACAACAAAGATTAATCTGCGTGTGATATTTATCTTTAAAAAAATCCAATCTACTTATCCTTTAAATTTTTTATTTAATTTTTTTAGGTCTGTATTTTGGAAACGTACCATTCAATCTCTTTTCTTTAAGTTCATCTACGGTCACCATTATTTACTTAATTCATATAGACGTGAAAAAGTTGTCAAACAAAACGTACAAAATTGATTTCTGAGTTTTATTAAATTGATGTAGAAAGATTGACATTTTAGGATTTTCTTCTGAATCAGTATAGAATTAAAATCACAGTTTATAATGCAATATCCCATAAGTAAAGCTATAACTTTGTATAATGATCGCCCAAATTTATAGTGCTGTATATTTCGACGGACTTTAATTAATTTGCTGCATTATAGAATTCTATTTTCTTCATCCCTCCTTTTTTTTTATTTATGAATATTTACAGTACACTTAGGTATTTTTGTTTGTACTTTTTCGGATTTTCCATTTGTTTCTTACGGTATTTAACGGATTAAACCAACCCATCTATATTACTTTCTTGTCCCTTGTCGATATTGTTAAAAGAAGTATTGAAAACAAAATATGAAAAATCAATTTCCGTCGTTTCTTTCGATTTGCACTTTTTCACGAAACCACATCGGAGTGAACGATCAAGTGGTTTAGGATCGGCCTGTACGATCGATCATCTAGAAATCGCGGGGCGTCCAATAATCCCTATCTTTACCGCTCTATCTCCCCGGTTTTCTCCGGGAATATTAATCTTTAACCGCGTACGGTCCTATTTGCCACCATATTTCATCGGTAACTACTGAGTATCCTACCCGTGGTGCATCAATAACGTACACTTACTCTCAAAATTGAGGCAACAACGTTTAAGCTACTGCGATATGTGTATGCGCGCGCGCGCATCCGTACGTATGTGCAAAGCAGTAGAAGTTTGCATAATTTTAGTACAAAGAGTAATATACGTAAAAACGTAAGATATAGAGAAGCATACGCTCTGTATCTATTTTTACGTATACAGAGAAATATAGAAGTAGTTTGGCAAACTTTGATGTATTTCATTCATCCTACCTATGAAAACCTACCAGATGAAAGAACCTGTAGACGGAGGATCAAAAACTCGGTCTAGGCTAAATTCTTCGAATAATTGTTTTAATTGTCAAACATTTATATTCCGTGTAACTCTTTTATTCCGTGTAACGGATGAAAAGTATGGTTAATACTCATAATTCTACGTGTAAGAGGTATTTATAAATAATGTTGATAAAGAAACGTTTGATAAAATAAACATTCATAAGAAATTGGATGAATAAATAAGGTATTCATAAAAGAGTTCCAGAATCTATGTTCAGATGACTTCTTTTCCTCGCTGAATGTAATATACAATACTAAAGTTTGGGCATCGATTCCTGAAGCATCCTGTATGCTTATTACAATTTTCTTATGCGGTATGTAATAGAATTTTGTTGGACGTTACACGATGGTTTTTTTAACCGCATATCGCGCAATGAGAACTACTGCGAGTTCCTAAGCATCGACCGTTTTCATTTTTTTACCTCATCCACGTCGAAACTGTTTCGAAACGTTTTAAAGTGCTGAAACGTTCAGATAACGAAAGGAATTC
The DNA here is from genome assembly GCA_038496175.1 of Ampulex compressa. NCBI lineage: Eukaryota > Metazoa > Arthropoda > Insecta > Hymenoptera > Ampulicidae > Ampulex > Ampulex compressa. The sequence goes on from JBCFXI010000005.1 coordinate 714,170, forward strand.
GAATTTTTTGGATCATATGTACGATTCGATTCTCGTGTTTTTGCGGAGGCACGAGCGTAATGACCTCCGCCTTCTTTTCAGCTTCCCTTTTCTTTTCTTTCCTTCTATCCCCCCACCAATCTTTCTCTCTCTCACTCTCTCATTTTATCTATCTATCTATCTATCTATCTATCTCCACCTCCATCTCTATCTCCTCATCGAGAGGAACACCGTTACAAGGAGGTAACCAGAAAACACGGGGAGTACCGGTGCTCCTAGAATTGATTTCGTCCTCCAGCACCCATCATCGATTTCATCATAAAATTTCCAGCACGGAACAGTTTTTTAATCGTTTTACATTACGAAACATATTTCGAACAATTTTACGAAACAACATTTTTTACATAATTTTTACACAGCAAGATATTTTAAAAATAATATTGCAGCTCGATCTATTTTTCTCCGATACAACACATTTTTTAAGTTATTTTGTAGTAAGTAAATTTTTCGCATTTGACCATCGATTTTTCCTGATCTTCTCAGGATCGTTTTTATTGATAATTAATTTAAGTTATGCTAAGTGTATGTAATTAATTCCGATCTTTCAATAATAAGGCAGAAGCACAGTAATCGGAAATCCCGCGGAGTACCGATATTTCTAGAATCAATTTCGACCTCCAACGCTCGTCATCAATCTACTTAACTTCCTCCACTTCCGCGTCTGCGCCTATTTTCCTCACTTTACAGTACAGAACCATCTCATATTTATTCATCAATCTCTTTTTTGTTATATCCAATACGTAGTCGTACCGTTTAGTGAATACATTTAATTTTCCAACAAAGAATTTAGTTAACAATTTAATTTTCATTTACACGTTAGCCAAGGTAATGTTTTACGAAACGATGATCACGTTTCTCTCTTTACGCATATTTTAGTAAATTGAAAAATATATTTTAGACGTAGTTTTGGAAGATTGTAAAAGAGAGTAAGACTCGTAATTTGAGGCCAAGGGGTTAAGCATTATATTCGATCTTCGTAAGATGGACGTGAGCCTCGAGGTTTGCCAACGATCTAAGGATCTTGGCATTCCTCCTTTCTTCTATTTTCATCTTCGTGCTAACCAATTCTACGACGTTCCAGCTAACTTGGCACGTGTCGTAGAAAAATGCTCCTTGGGAAAGCTTTTTCCTTATTCGAGGATAATATACATTTGACAGTAATTGAGACATTATCTGCGCCCGCCTACTTTTATTGCTGAACGGGGTTTCCTTCTATTATATTGAAAATGTGAGGAGTAATTTGGTTGCTATCTGCTCATTCATTGGTTTTTATTGGATAAGTGGCAGTAAACATTTTTTATGGATGTTTTAAATGAATAGACAATATTTGTAGTGAAGTATTGGTATGTTATATAAATGATCAGTATAACGTATTCAGTACAAGAACTGTCAATAAGATTAAACCTATTTGATCAAGATTTTAGACAATTTTTTTACCGATATTATGTATGGGGGGGACTGAAGTCAAAAGCAAATTTTTTTTTTGATGTTGCCGCATATTTTTGACATTTGTAATAATTAACTATAGATGTTCATTGAATACTCTTTATTTGCTCCACGCCAATCATTTAGTACACGCAAATTGAACTGTACTATTTATGAAATGTTAATGTGCATATATGTGGAAAATGACGTACTGTCACAATCGTTTCTGATGATGGGTCAAATGTAATATCTATCAAAATAAATCCCTAGTCTTAAAATTATTTTTTATTGAAATAATTCTCTGCCAGTCAAGTCGCTAAACATATTTTAGTTTACAAAATAGAATGTATAACCAATAGTCATAATACAAATTTGCAGTAATCTTTACAGAATCTTTTAATATGCCCCTTTTATGCAATTTGAAGACACGGTTATTAGGATCCTGTTTCCTGATTCGGATTAGCGTATTTTGTCTTACAAAGGTTATAAAAGTTTCGACATTATAAATTCCTTGGCCAAACACTTCACCGATATGTTATTTTTTGATACTGTAGAAACAGTAGATTGTAAAGTGCAACATAGTAAATAAAATACATAACAACTAATGCATTTAGCGTAAAGGCCTATACATGGAAAGTATAGTTTGCGCAGGTTTGCTTGTAATCGAAGTTAACCTTATTACATGGCTTTATTTAAACTAATCTTCCGGTTATATCTAGCATGTATGATAATAAAATTACCTAAAACATACTTATTGGCATACTAGTGTGAATTTTACTTACTAGTAATAGACTTACTGGCGTGAATGTTACAATTAGCCTATGCTACTTTTAACCCCGGTCTCTCCTACGACACATTAAAAAAAATTTGTTTTTTCTAACACGTTTCTTTACTAACAGAATGTAATTCCAATCCTTTATTAGAATGTATCGTACTGTACATAAATACTTTGTGCCGTTATTTTTTCACTTTTAGTACTTCTTTTATCACTGTATAAAGTATCACTTAAATTTGCCATTATTCTCCCAATTTACTTTGAAAAAAAAATGAGTTAAATAGATGGTTCCTAGCGTGTAAATTCAAGGACAGTGTTAATGGCGTTAGGGGTTGAAAGATTTCTTTATTCCTTTAATGAACTTGTATACTCAATGAATCTTAATAAGCAATTATAATGTAATATTTTGCAGAGCAACATTGCAAAGTAAAATAAGGAGTGAATAATGTCAATTATACGAACAAGTTTAACATATTTTTGATTCCTTAATCAATTTATGCACCCAATAATTATCAAAAAAAAAGTCGTCACGATCAAATTCAGAGAAGAACGATTAAAAATTTAGCAAACCTTTCTTGGTAATATCTCATTCTAACACGTGTAAATCTTAGAAAAACCTTTTACACTTCATAATCTGTAACTTCTAACAAAAAAAAAGATATTCAACTAAATCAATGTAGAAACAATTTGAAAGTGTACGTCTGAGATAACAAAATGGCGTGTAAAGCCAATAATACCGATAAAAGGTGGAAGAATATAGGTGTGGGAGTTTCGAGGACAAAGTCGACAGCGTCGGAGGTTGAACTTGCTCCGAATCGAGATTAGATGCACCGTTGCGGAGCGCAAATGTGTCTCGCATATTTCTGTCACGCTCGGCTGATTCCCCTGCCTCCCTGGCGCCAGTCCTCGACCCGCCTTCTTCAGCCCCTTTCTCTTTTTACACACCACCTTCTCGGCCACAGAATTGTAGAGCGTATTTTAATTCCCCCTAGAAATTAGGAGTGCAATGGAAACGCGATCGGTTTTTAACTTCTTTCCTTTTCCCGCATCTTACTTTTTTTACGTACTTCTTCTTTACAATTTTTCTATCGTGACAAGAGGATACTTTGGGGGTAACACCATAAAGTGTCTATAGTATATATTGTTTTAGTCCCCCTTGTTCGTTTCTTACCAGCCCTCGCCATGTTAATCCACGGATCTACGTGTGCAGAGTTTATTTTAATTCTATCTTCCTTGAAGAACAGTTTGAAAAAAATGCAAGCTGTTCTTCGGTCTTGTTACTTTTGCGGAATCTACTTTATGGAATTCTGTAAAGGATTTTTATGATAGAAAATTTTTGTTCCGATCCTTTGTAATTTTTTCGTAAATTCACCACCAGAGTTGCTGTGCGTATTTCAATTTTGATCAGGAATAAGATGAGGAACATGCATCCGATTTTTATGTGTTTTTATTTTATTTTCTTTCCACGCAGAATTGCAGAACGTACTTTAATCTCACCATGGTAGAAAGAAAGTGCAAGTTAATATCCTTTTAACCTCTTGTTTTTTCTTTATGGTACTTTCTTGCCACGATGGAGAACAAAACTGCAGAGTCAACTTTACGTTTCGACACCAAAGGAAAAAGTAGAATTAGTTTATTGACTTCCTACCTTAATCCTCACGCAACTTTCATCGACGGAAAAACACTTTAAAAGAAAAAATATAATTAATCTTTCGTTCCTACGAGATTATTATTAGCGGAAACGAATTTTTTAAGGCTTAACATAGTTCATTCTTTTGCTCCTCGCACACTGGTACAAAACGCATTGGAGAAGAAGAAAGGAACTTCATCGGTGTTAAACGGCACGGCGGTAGGTGATTTACTCCCCTTAAATCCCAGGAGCCGTCCTACCATGGACGTACCCAGGATTTCCTTTATAGGCGGAGGTGTTCTATTTTCCCTACGATTTTATTAATTAAATATAAGTGTTTATGGCTGTGTAACTACATATATATTTGTATTATTTTTTCCTTACTAAGGATAAGTATTTTCTGAAAATTATATGAAATAATGGTAAAGTAGTAAACTTTTTCTTTAGCATCAAAGCGTACATTATCTAAAGAATAACATTAGGAATAGTATACATTTGGTATACATTGTGGATAAATGAATCGATAAAGAGAATAAAAAATAACATTTTGGGCTGTAATGTCAGAAATATGTAGTATTCGTTTTTTTTTTTATTTTGATGCAAGGGAGTGTTTTGAAAATCTGAATTTTTACATTTAACAATATCCTATTTATAAAAGTTTGGGCTCGCAAACATCTTATTTATAATAATTTATTTTTGCAAATATCCTCTTTATAGTCATTAATTTTCATAAATATTCTCTTTATAGTAATAAAAAAAGTGGGGAAAGAATACAGTTTTTGCACACGAGGTGTGGAACTTTTGTTATCAAGGTCTTTGTTTTGTTTTTGAATAATGGTAAGAATTTTCTATCTCTTAAATTTTACTTTCTCAAATGCTTCTGCCGTAAATAATATTCGTTATCGTATTATCTTACTTTCGTAAATGCACTAAATATATTATTTTAAAAGTGATAAAATAGATAAGAATTATAGGAAATGTTTTGATCATGGAAATTACAAAACAAATAATAAACAAAAGAAATGTTTTATTTATAAAATTAATAAGGGAAGCAATAATCAAATCTAAATATACAGGTTTAGATTCGAACGCGCCATCCAATTTTCTAGTTTCCTTTTGAGGTTATACCCCCTGTCTACGTCCATGGGTCCTAGGAATCCCCTACGGTGGCAACGCACCACGAAAATGACCGTGGCCATCAGCCGGCTGTGATTTATCCTCAGGCTTAACGAGGATCCTACGTGTCCCCTACGTGGAAACACGCCTCTACCGCGAATTGTCACCGTGAGAAACCGCCTTCTACCTTTTATCGCCGATTCTTCCGCCTATCGGCAACGTTGCGCAGGGTACATTCTTTTGTTTCTCCTCTTTTCTCCATTTCCACCGCCCTCCAAAGGAATATTACTGGAAGAATTGAACCGTTTATTTTAAAAGCGAACTAAGTCCATTTATATTCAAATCGAGATATTTAAGAGTTTACATTTTGATGAAATGAAAAATATACGTATAGGATATCGATGTGTTGCACAGCTTAAATGTATCTAAGAGAGTTAATTTTACAATTTTTGTTAAAATAATAGCCATTATTAAGTGGATAATATATGTTTTGATTAGCAACTAGATTTGTTATAGATTTTGAAAGAGGCCAAGTTTATTTGACGTAATTAAAAATGCTTCGAATTGAGAAAACGATAATCAATTTCATTGATATTTCTTTACTATATTTCAAAAATACAATTCATGTATTTATATTCATGTATATATTCATCTATTCATGTATTTGCCAATAAATGGCAAATGGACTTGGGTCACTTTCAAACGGCCCAATTCAATTATTTATGTTGAACGTGTTGTAATAAAATTTTAGTGTAATAAATGTATATTAGTCAGTGTATGCATTATGCATACATTATTTATTTTATTTTCTATTCACCTTTATTAAATCAAACGTGAAAATGTATAGATTTACGAGCAAAGATTTACATTTGATAGGCTGAAATAATATTCAATTTACACATTTGTACGTGTTTACGCCGGCTAATGAGTATATACATTTTAAGACATTTTTTCAAAATAAGAACATATCCACTAGATTTCAATACTTTTTGCATCATTATAAATAAATACTTTACCGTAAAAATGGCTAACATCTCAGCCAAAATTTTGGTTCAATACATAACTTATTACGTTATTGCGAGGAAAATATAATTATCGCATCAGATCTTGGGAACAAATACTCTGATAGATCACAAAAAAATTTTAATTCATCATATGCATGAGCAAAAAGAAAAATAGAAAAAAATATGTTATTGAGAATTTGCTTATGAAGAATATGTATTTGGGTAATAGATACACTTTCATATATTTATAATAAATAATTCATTATTATTAGTTAATTTTTCCACCGTCTGCTAAGGTCATTTGCCTGGAACCTACTGCTCAGATTAGATTCCGAACCACCAGAGCTACAATATACATATCATATGGAAAAACCAGAGGTAATGGGCGGGATTCGAACTTGGGTTTCCCACGTGGAAGTCCGAGTCTCTATCCATTATACACCACTCTCTACGATATATGTTGGAATAATCTTTAATGCAACAGATTCGACAACAAGAAGATCGCGCTAGATAGTAAAACGTTGCATATTTTCCATTTTTTCTCTTTTAAAGAACAAACAAAATTATAAATGTGATTTCGAGTATATTCAGCTCAATATTAAATGATCAAGGAAATTTAATAGTATAAATAATTATTTAGTAATTATACAAATAATATAAAGTAATAGTTAAATTGCAATTAAATATCGCTTTTATGTATATAATGTAATATAAATCCAATGTTTCAAGAATACGATTTTGTATAGAAATATATTATAATTTAAGAGCCTAACTAATGCGATGATGGATAAAACAATATTGAACATGTTTATTTTTTATACCCTTAAAAGAATATGTTTGGTTAAATTTTCTTAGTAAATTAAAACATTACATAATGCACTTTTGATAAATTGCTTAGAAGTCATATATTGGGAAACATATGTATTGCAAAACATTTTTTGTTTTTATTAAAATGTAAACTTCACACTTGGAGAACACAGTTGTAAATGAGTATGTAATGTAAGAGACTAATTAATTATATTTTAATATGATTTTATATACATAAAATATGATTTTAAAGACGTTTATAATTTCAGAAAGCCTTGATTACCATTATAAGTCGATTTAGGAAGAATTTAAGTAATACAATGCATGTCTATTACAATATGAAATTTTTTGAGGGGTTTATTATTGGAGAAATCTCTATTACGGGGTAAAACTGCAGTGGTTCGGTCCAGCGGGAGGGGTAGAGACAGGCTGGAAAGCCAATATACCATAAAATCAATACCCAGCCACCCGCACCCTCGTTGTCATAGGTCCAGATTATACTCTATTTTCCTTCAATCAAGATGCGTCTTAGGAATAGGAAAACGGAATCAAAAACATTGCTTTGTAAATATGTACAAATAGTTTTGTGACTCTTTTCAATAATTTTAAAAGACCTTTTGAGTTTGGAAGATGTTTATGATCATTATAAAGGAAGTTGTAATAACTTATGTTGTAAAACGTGTTATAGTCTGCTAAAACCATCTTATTTTTCTATGTTCTCCTGAATTAAATTTTTTTCCTAACATTTGATGAAATACGTTACATTTTCAATCAGTTAATCTTATTATTTTTCTCGTAACCAAGTTTTTTCTTTATTCAAGTTCTCTGAAGAATGTATTTATTTAAAATTCATAAAAGCAGTCATGATTACATTTAATCAGAGTTTAAACAAAACAATTTACCACAGTCTTGTAAATTACATCCCTCTTTGCAAACGTAACATTTTAATCTATGAAAACGTTACTTCAATTTTAGTCATCTCTTCTAACCTTGTCCCCGGGCTTAACTGATTTAGTACGAAATAACGGTTCTATTGGCCTCCAAAGTCTATCAAAAAATTCTAAGTAAATTACCTCCGTTTTTAATACGTAAGAACAGTTTTTCAAAGTTTGATATTTCTTCTAACGACTCTTTGCTTCTGAGCTCCTGGAGAAAATAAAGGCTCATTAGAAATTTATTAAAAAATTCAGAAGTTTTAGGACATTGATTTTTTTCAAACGCTATTCCTTCTACATTTTTATATTTTTAGAGGAAATGGATTATTCAATAACCAATAAAAATCCATTTAAAATTAAAAATAATACATTCCAAACGGTTTTCTGTTCTTTACTCTTTTTTTATCACCATTTCCTCTGTACTTTACAGCTTTCGAAGAATACAAACGCTGTATCAGCGACCAGTAAAAATCACAATGAACTGTATTAAATCTTTTAAATACAAAACTTCATTTACAGATATTTATTCTATTTTTTAACATCGTCCTTTTCTTACAATGATCTTTCAATGGAAAATGGAGGCTCTACTAATCATCGGATGCTCATATACAAATCGGAGTATGCGATTTATATATTTTTCTAACACGTATTTCCATCTACTGATTTTTATTCTTACGATAGTTTTCTATTTATTTCAGTATCTTCAGAGAAAACCGAGGCTGCGTGGCCCCAAAAATTCTTCTCTCACGTGCCCCCGGAATGGTTTCCAAGTCCGTGGAGCGTTTCCAAGTGGCTTCTAGGGTAGGGTCCGCCGAGGAGAATCGAACGGTACCGCGATATCATCGTCGTCTGCCGCTCGAAAGGTGAGGTAATCGAGTTGTATGGGTGTCCAAGAGGAAAAGAGGTACGAGAGGGGAGAGAGGGGACAGAAAGTTAATTACTTCTCGGCGATGGAGTGAGCAATGCGTAAATCTCGTGGCTGTAATGAATGAAACTGGTCCTCGATACGGTTTCGTACCTTCCAACGGTACCTTGTCGCTCCTTTTTTTTTTTCTTTCCCCCTGCTTTTTTCTCCATCCTTCTTTTCTTCGTTTCTCATTTCGGCACCGGACTCGATTCATTAGCCAAGTACGTGACGGATGTGCCGCGCTGAGTACCGTGAAATACGAACGATTCTGTGGACTATGAGTAATATAGGACTGACCAGCGTTACTTTGGTAATTATGCTTGCTGTTAAGTATCATTGGAGTAGGTTACTGCTAGGTGTTTATATTAATTACAAAGGACTGATCTGTGAACTGACTTATTTTATTCATCTAAATATCAATAGTTACTATTTGTTTGAATATCAATAGACCACTAGTAGGAGGAATATAGCAATATACGGTAGACCAGGCTTAATAAATATTTCCGTTGGAGTATGATGCTCTGTATAGTATTTATTTCTTATTATTGCATATAGCAGACTAGTTGTTTCAATTCTAATGAATTGATCATATCTGGCTATTCTGTTTGGCATCTGTTATAATTAAAGTAGACTATGTACTTAGATACGTCAACTTATTATTCGCTTCACTATTAGTACGAGAAATATTCATATAAAACTGGCCAACATTATTTTGGAATCTTTGCCTGATATTTTGCGTGGTTGGCGTAAGTTTTCTGTTTCTGTTGACGTAAGCCTCGATATTTCTGTTTATTAATTATTTTTATTATAATAGATTATTTGTTACTTCTCCTTATTATTCACTCTGATTATACTACAATATTTAATTAGTACAAGATTGCATTTGTTTCAATCTGAACAGATTATTGACATAAGGAATTCATAAGTCATATCCCACCGAAATCAATTAATTTGTTATTTCTACTTAGCATTTATTTCTATTACAATAGAGTTTCTTTGTCTATTACGAACTTTATTACAGATTTCATTTATTCTCATATATTTTTTCAACTTCAACACCTTTTTACTACTTGTCAAACATATTTTTATAATTCATAATTATTTATATCATCGTTACAACACAACGTGTTTTTTTACCAATTCTTTTTATTGCTTTTGTTTATTAAGATATATTTGAATCACAAAATACTACTCTTTTTTGATTTCAAGCATATTACAATAATATCCATTATATGTTATTCATTATCATCCCCAAAATTTAGCGTTATTTCTACATTACTACAAATTTCTGAATTACAAATGACGAATGACTAGACATCATTGGATCCAGGGGTAAGATAGGTCCACCCTGCATTCTGTATTTCGGTATGAATGCACCGTCCAGACGTCGTTTAATTCCGCATACGCACGTTTCATCGCCCTTTGTGGATCCTTCCACACACATTAACGGGCCAGATGTCGGTTAAATCGGGCCTTTCATCCCCCCCGCCCTCCCTCCTTTTTCATTCTCTTCCATTGAAGGAAAAACGACCTTCTGCTCTGTCCGGAAAATCCTATTCTTCCCTCGTGCGACGTGCCAAAATTTTGTGGTATAGGTTATTATGCATACGAATATATATTCGTCGTATATTGAATACATGGGTAATACTGGATAATATTGAAGATTATTAGACAATCTTAAATAGTATTGAATAATATTGTATAACAGTGAATAATAGCAAATAATATCAAATAATAACAATAGCATTGCACTATTTGAAGACATTCCTCGGAATTGATATTAATCTGATTCTTGAAAAAAATATTTTTTAATACGAACAAGGACGAAAGTAATGGTATTCCATAAGAAGTATATAAGAAATGATAATCAATATAATGAAAAGTTTTGTCCAGAAGAAACTAAAATGAAGGGGTAAGAAATATACGAAAAAACTCTATAAGAACCATGAGTGAAAAAATAGCACATTTGTGACAAAGATTTAATATGTAATAGAGAATAAACAACTTGAAATAAAGTTTTATGAAAAAAAAACGGGAAAACGATCATTTACATCATAATTTCCAGGAGAATTGGAATAGAATTAGATAATTGATTTAAAATGTATCTTTTACACGATTTATGAAATGTTGTGTGAACTTTTACTACTTTCACTTAATTTTAGAAATATCATAAATGAACTCTAACAACATGCAGAAATAAAATGGTAAACAATGTAAGTCAAAGCTTTCCTAAAATTCACGGTAGAAATAATAACCACTTAAACACAAGAATTGTTCAAACAATCAAGAAAGAAATGAGACGCGACATAAATCCAATGATTCCATACAGAGAAGAGAATAAACGATTTAAAACAATGTTTATGCAAAAATTTTGGGAGACATTTTAAAAAATTACATCTAAAAGGAATATGAATGAAATGATTTGAGGCGATGTACTTACAAAAATGGTGAAAGAAACAATAGTCAATATGATATAAAATAAAGCTACCGCAATAAACGGAAAATAAATTATTTCAGATAATTTATACACATATACATACAATTCGTACATATACGGATTTTTATGAGAAGCAAGGAAAAGAATGATGACCAATTTAAAACGGAACTTTGGTAAGAATCGCGGATGAAAGAATAAAAGATTGGAGATGTAGCTCCTGCAAGGATGAGGGTGTCGTAGAGTGTTAAGAATTATCCGCGCGTGGGGGGATGCATCAGCTTTAAAAGCATCGGCTTGCCTAGCAACGCTATTGATTTCCTTGCTCCCCCATGCGGGAACTATCTCCCAGAATTTACCCTCCTTCTTGGAAACCGAGGATCTCCGAAATTCCTTATTGCCTTCAGAAAAAGAAACAATCGTCATCCACACATTTCTTTCTCTTAATGAATGCACTGGGTCAGTCGGAAAGATCCGCGGTTTCTAAAATTTGTACCCGCATTACATCATATTTGGAGATAGCGTCAGGGCGAAGCGATGATTCTTACTTTACGAAAAAGATTGCTTCTCTCACTACCAAGCTCATCTATCTTGTTGGCAGTTCGAGCGATATTCCTTGATTATGCGCTGTCATTGTGTTATACCGTTTCTGTCAAAAAAAAAAAGGCAGGAGTGTAAGTCAAATAACGTGTGTAATTTGTAAAGTGTATGGCACGCATGTCATTTCGAATGAGACGGTTTAGAGGTGGTTTGTAACGTTTGACAGACGAGAAGCATTCTAAACGTGGAATTACTTCAAAAGATTTATTGTATAAAGATATCGCAGAAAAGCCTTGTTATATAATGCAAATAGTTTTTAGGTGGTCGAAAGGATTAATTCTTAATCAGATCTACAGCATAGATTCCCCTTAAAATAGATTTTTTGATATTCAAGGTTTAAGGCATGGAATGTGTGTGTTTATAAACAAATCGAATAAAAACCAAGCAACTTTTCGTGTAATCTATATTACCAGGCAAAACTGTGTACACCCTGTAATCGCCTATATAAGCAAAATTTCCTTTAAATTTCGACACTTGAGATTTTGACCAGACAAATCTGTATTTTTCTATTAATTAGTATTAATCCTAGTAATCACATGCTTTTAAAAAGAAAGAAGGAAGTTAAATATAAGTACTGGATTATTCGAAAACTGCAGAGTGACTTCCTGATTTATGATACCAAACAAATTTAGGAAAATCAATGGGAGAAAGCATATAAACGATAAGTTACTGTAAAGTGACCGTTAATTATAGAGAGTTATTCCTTTGATGCGCTGGAATTTTAAAACAAAACAATCTCTGGTTACAAAGAAAGTTTATAAGCAAGATTAGTGAGCGACAAAAAGAAAAAGACTTGTATTCAATTTTAAGTAAGTAAATCGGTTTTTGAAAATTTACCCCTCTGATTTGCTTGTTCAAATCTCTTCATTGTAAAAAATTTACTTTGGTTGACATCTGTTTATAATGGATATTAAGATTACTTTTCAGAAAAAGGAAGTGAGTTACGAAATTTTATTATCTAATATTTCGCGATCAAATATCAGTAAGAGAGAGAATAATGAAACCTGTGAGATCTGCACTAATTGAAAACAAACCTTTACTTAGATTTTCTTTTATGGATAAATTAGAAGTTGCTTTTGAGAAAAAAGAAGAGCTGCTATTTCTATGCTTCTTGTTTAGTCTTTCATCTAGGACTTTGAACTTAAAAGGAGGACTACAGACTTTGTAAAGCGATTTTTCTCTCTGTGGAATAAGTCCTGATTGGTCGTCAATAAGAAGAAAGAACACTTACGATGTACCTATATAAAATATTACTTTTCTTTTATATCCATCCACTTTTGTTTCTCGCGTCGTCAATTTCAGGGTTGGATGTGACTAAAGAAAATTGTTGTGGAATCTACAGAATGTGCAATTTTTTAAAATCGGATCTTCTTTGATGTTTTTCATGCAAACTAGGGGTTAACTTTACAGAAAGAGGATAGCCGTGAATTCTGAGAAAGGATAAGGAACTGAAAGGGAAAGTGCAACCGATCTGAGGGGCCCGAAAACGAAAGTAATTTCCTCCTCGAGGCTCTTTCTCCTTTCCACGATCATTCTTTCTCCCTGCAGCCGGATCCGGGTCAAGTTCGTCGCTGCTTTCCTCTTGGTTTCGCTTTCTCCTTGCTCGGTCTTCGCGGCCAACGGACGATCCTTCATCCTCCTAAGAAACTCGAGCAAGTTTTTCGAACTTTGAACCCGAGTGATGCTGCTCATCAGTTCTGCGATTTTATTTTCAGTCGATTAAAAGTACGAGACAATTTACTGAATGTAAATGGTGTGGGTGCAAATCACTTTGGTTCCTTTTTACACGGAGATTAAAGTAAAACTTAATTATCATAGTTTAAAATATATTCTATCATTTCATTTTCAGTTATTTAATATAATGATATAATATAATAAATTGGCCATATTCAGTTTGCGTATTAATTTAATAAACTTTTGTAGGGAGATTAAAGTCCAAATTAATCTTCATAATTTTCGATCATTTATGATTATTTTTTTCTGTGCCGATTTATTTATGTTTATCAATATTCAGACTAACACTCTTTTCATTCGAAAAGGGAGTGCTGCGTTTCGTCCACTTTGCTTGGTTCTTTTCGTGTTAATGGGGCAAAAGGGAGAGATCAATTATTTAAGGGGCGCATATGTGAAAACTGTACAATAGTAAACTTAAGGATGTAACATGAATATCCTTCCTAATTATGATTACAAGTAAACATTACGAGTGTACAAGCTTTCAAATGTTCATTAATAGAGATTAGAGGTGTATATGATAGATATACGTAAGTATTTATCTTATCATACCAACAAGGAAAGCGATATTATTTTTCGAGCTAGGTTTGCGGCTAATTTTTCAGTGTTCGTATGTGTAAAATTCAAAAGTAAAAATAAAAATACATTATTTGTACAATACTTCCTTTAAAAGAAGAAGGAAAAGATACATTTATCTGCACATGGCTTAATCAAAGAGGTTTTTTTTTTTTGGAAAACTTACAACTAGAGCTATCGGTACACTAATCTGTCCTCCGCAAAACCGTAAGAATCAAAATATTAGAAATCTTGAACACGTATAATTTATAAGAATAATTATAATTATATAAAGTATTCATAACAATACATTCTTGTGGTTTTCCGAAGTAGCCTATTCGCACACTATCACGATTAATTCTCCATCTGGTCTCGTGGAGTTTTTGGATTGCCACTGAGCAAAAGAGGTTAGGAGTACAATATCTATAAATAAAGTATTTATGTTTTATTTTTAGCTTCACTACTATACCCCTTTCATACATACTTTATGCGGTTAATTGATCGCTGCTTTACACACCATTAGCGTAAAAAGAGCGACGCAAAGTGGTCGAAACGACACATTTTTTTTGCGAATTAAGAGACTCTTAATCTGAACGTTAAAATATACGCTTATTACAGAAAAGTGATCAAGATTCTTTCATTTATGTTGCTTATATATCAGTTGATCTAGAGAACGGGAGAAATTACTTAATATGTTAAGTGTGCAAATTAATCCGGTGCCTTTGCTTAAGGGGACTAGAATCTGATTTAATTTATATAAATACTTGTTTTGGATTTATTTGTTACAATCAAATGCTTCGTACTTTACTCTGATAATCTTAAAATTGTATTTATTAACGTTATGTTACACATTTTGTATAGTATCTATATTTTATCCTACAAATCATAATATCTTTTAAATTAATCTATATGGCATTACTTTTTCGTTGAAAGGACGTACTCTATTTTTAATACTTTAAATAATTATATTTTGTACTCTATTCGAAAGTACTCAAAATTCATTCCATTAATTTTGTACCTCATCTAGCTCCCTCTTGAATTTGATTCTTTTATTATAAAAAAAGTATTTCAAATAACACAAAAAACTATTTATTGCATCTTCTAATTCATATCGACCCATATTCCACCACTCCTTTTTCGAGAAAAGACATTCTACTCTAAATATTCCAAGTTTTATTCAACATTCCTTTCGTCAATCTCATGTTCGTTTTTACTCCAAATCCTACTACTATTTTCTCAAGAATATTTTACTCGAAATACTTCGGGTAATAATCGAAATTCATTTAACCAAGCTCATGCTCTATATTCCATCTTAGATTAGCCTCCGTTTTTAAGAGGCCACGGTCTTTCCTCTTTCACGAAGCGCTACTCCGAAGTAGCTGGTAGCGCGAGAGGTAAGAAGAAAGAGGGAGGCGGAAAAGACGGCGGAGTAAGAGAGTAGGAGAGAGGGAAAGGTTTCCACCTGGGTTCACTTTGGCTCACCTTGGCTCACTCGCCGTGGGGGGAATTCGGTTCAGCGAACCAGCCGTTGAGTACGTAACTCCGGTTTTGCAGCCGCGGTGCCATTGACACTGACATAATAACGAGCCCTAGCAATGCCACGAGCCACCGACAGAACCTCCGGATCGAGTTTATCTCGAGCTCCTATTCAATTGGTTTATTTGATTACCGTAAACCTGCTGCTATTAGAACGAGGACCCTTTTTCCTATCATTTCACTCATTTATTTTAAGTCAATATTTGAAACTCCGGATCAAGTTTATCTCGAACCGGTATGTACCAGTCAGTTATGAATTGCGCAAGGATGAGTCGATCATCTCCTTTGCATTTGCATTGTAATTTTCCTCGTTTAGTTTGTATTATTGATTTCCGTAGTAATCTGGACCACTGAAAGGACCTAGACCTAATAAGAGTCAATACGGATCATTTTTTCTCCTTCTATCCATTTTTTGCTAGGTTTTTCTGTATGTAATTAGTTGATTAAAGCCTTCGGGTTAAGTTCATCTCGAATTCGTATTTAGTAATCGGTTTATTCGTATATGATATTCCAGCTTTAAATATTATTATGATACTTCGTATAAGTTTGCTACCTATTTGCTATCATTTTTCTTGTTTACCTTGTGCTAAAAGAGCTTCTGTTCGCTATCGGAAGAAAATGGCAAGGATGCAAACATAGATGAAGTTATTTTAAGAAGGTACTCGTTTAAAAGTGCATTTACTTATATATAATATTATACAATTTTTAGCTGTGTTATTTTATCTTTTTTCTATTGATCCAGTATATTAATAAAATAGCATGTATAATAAAGACTCTATGGAGTATGAGAGAGCAGATATATCAGACTATCAGATTCACTCTGAACTGGAATATAATCGATAATATGTTAAAGTACCATTGGATACTGAGTACTAAATATATTAAAATATATTACAATCTGTTAAAATATTAGCATATATTACAGGTTGTTGGAATGAAATGCAATTTAAATATATTCTACCGAATGGCACGTTAACATAGAACATTGTATCTAGTAAATATTTTTAAAAAATAAATGTTAAATTTTCCCGAAAAATAGGATATTTTTCTAATGTTGCTGAGAGTAGGTCGTTAATAAATCAAGGAAGCATGAATCAAGAGGATTCGAGGAAGGTCTCGCAGTTCAATTTTCTGGGAACGGGTTTCGACCGGATGGGAAGATATTTCTTTCGAGCTACGTACCCATGGTGACTCAGCTCGATGAATTTCCAACGGCATTGGCCAATTATTACGGCGAATGTGCGTGAAAAAAAGAAAAGAAAAAATAAAAAAATGTCCTAGTCTTTCGACATTCTTCCCAGTAACCTTAGTCTTAATTTTCCTTCATTCAAAGGCGTACACTTTCTTGAATGAAACCTGCGTATGATTCTCGGGAATCCTTGGCAGAAAAATTCAAGGATAATTGATTGACAATCTGAACTTGCAGAAGATTCAATAAAAAAATTGGATAATCTATGTAACTTTGTTAGGTGTTTCTATTAAATTCATATTAAAAAATTGGAATTACCTGTAAGTTTAATCACAGTTAGAATTAACAATGAGTTTCATTAAAAATTTAGATGTCTTACGTAGATTTTTTTAAGGTTCTCGATTAAAAAATGCAGTAATTAAGATTAAGAATGTGGATTCATAAAAAATTTAATAAACTACTTAGATTAACAAGTAGTAACTACATAATTGTATTTATTATTTGTTGTCATTATTTATCTGAATAATTTACGTTTTAATCTGCGAAATTATTTAATAGCATATTCATATTGCTAATCAATGTTTGGAATTAGCTAAGACATACAATCTACTCTTAGTAAACCATCTTCCACGCATATTTACTAAAACGTGGACGATGTACTAGACCGATCTCGAATATTTTCAAATTCCTCGAAAAATGATCTAAAACGCATTCACAGTCAATCGCATGATAAAAGATTACTTTTTCCTCTTAAACACAATCCACAACCTCTATCGATATCTCGATAATAAACAAAAATTCTTTCAAATTTTTAAAACCTTACAGACACTTATTATAATACGTTTACATCAATCAGGTAAACGTCAGAAGATCTCCTCCACTTTTAATTAATTCTAATCCATATATCCACACCAATATCAGGGTGATAAAGAAATATTTCCAAAAATGTTATTATAACACTTTAGCATTTTTTCTGATCAACCAAGGTTTATATCCCAGTTTTACCTTACGAATATAAATCTATATATCTGTATCAACATTAGATGATAAAGAAATGTGTTTGATATTGTGAAATTCCACCAAAATCCGTTTAAATCTTTGACCGCTCAACCAACCCCTTTTCAAAATTCTTTTATATTCTATTAAACCTGAATTCATATATCTGCATTCATGGGTCAATAATAAATAGAAAACATCTTTATAATATCCAATCTTGTCTACAACCTTTTATAATCCTTTCTACATTCAATCAACCTGTAGACGTTATCCTTCATTTCTAGTATATTATTGTTTATACGCTTCTATCGGTCGACAAAGCCATGATAAAAAAACATATGTAAAATTCGGAAACACATTTAGAACCCCCTTAAAACCTGTCTACAACTAATTAGTCTTAGAAGATCTCTTCTGCTCTTTTAAATTTCGATCTGTACTTTTCAGTAATATAAACAAATATCGTTGAAATCCCAATACATCTCGACAATTTTTTGATAACCTTTTTCACAACAAACCAACCCCTAGCAAAATTTCTCTCTTCTCAATGAATCTTATTTTATACTACTTTAAAATCTTCCTACAATCAATTAATCCTCCTAAAATCTTCATTATTGATAACTCATTCCCCGCATGCAACTCTCAATGCATCAGTAGTGAGAAAGCATTTGTAAAATTTTAAAGCCTCTTTGGTACCCTTTCAGATCTCTTCGATAATAGAAGCTGATTGTTACCAGCAAACACTTATGTCGCTACTGCGCCCCAGACCACACATCTTCATGTCTTTATAATAAAACCTCTGACAATATCGATACCTTTTCGAGCTTTCAAAAATATTTTCAGCTACAATCCAACTCCTACAATAATTCTTTTGTTCTTAGTCACATATTTTATACATGTCTTCACCAACGTATTGTTAATAAAAAACGCATTTGTAAAATTCTCGGAAATCCTCCAGAACGCTCTCGATCATAAAACAAAGTTTCTGAGATACCTAAATCTCTACTGCAACTCTTGATATCTCCTAACAATCAACTAACCCCTTTCACAACCTTCTTTACAATCAGCCAACCCCAACACCCTCATCCTAAATCTTCTGTCTTAGACCCCAAACCATAATCCACACTAAACTCTCAATCTCAAGTATCTCCCTATGCGCATCCACGTCCACGCAGGTTAGTCCAGGAGGTCCCGAGGTCCAGGACGTCTCTTCTCCCCCTTCTATTTACCACTGGATGCGCGCGCAAAGCCGCGAGGTGGGGGAAGGGCTGGAAGGTACTTAAGGAGGCAGCGATCCGCGGCGCACGAGTAGTTCAATTTCTCTCCTGTGCGGTGTCCGCGTTGTTCCTCGAGGCGCAAAGAGGGAGACATTCTCGGCCCTGAAGGGATAAGCCGAGAAGAAGGACGATAAAGTCGAGGAGAAGGACTATAAGCAGGTAAGTGTCCTTCGAGGATCATTCCAGTGATTTTCAAGTGTGATTATCAAGAACAGTGCTGGGGAAGGTGTGCATTTTTGGTTTTGGTTTTCTTCCTCGTCTCGAATCCGTGGACTGTGATCTATACGTGCGTGAACGTTTATTGGGTGGGTTTTTGTTTCTTTTTCTGTGATCGATCAGCGGATGAAGGATGCTCGAGGGGATTAGATGTAGTGGAGTGCTTTTAACTCAAGGGATGATTACGAGGATGATCTGTAGGTTAATTCGATGATAGGGGTTGTGAAGGAGTTTCATGCTGATTAAGTGATTATTGGATTTCTTGGATAATTGTTGGAGAGTTGATTCCTTGCAGATGATTTTCGTAAATTACAGAGATTTTTGTGTGCAGAATTAATTATAATATCGATAGGTGCTTTTCTTAAAATCGATACTGCTTTTCTAGTAATTGATTAAAGATTTGAGTTGTTAAGGCTAATTCCTATGAACGGCGACAAATTTTTTGTATAAAATATTTACATATATTGTACATATATTGTTCTTGATGGTGGTTCATTTATAGTTTGAATCGATACTGCAAGATATGACAGAATTTCTTGTCATCGAGATGGATGTTGATTTTTGTATTTCAAGCTGATGAGTCTTTCAAGACTGTTTCTGGATGTTGAATTTTCTAAATAGGTAGTGGAGAACTGAGTCGTTAGGGGTGACTTTTCTGGAGCACGCTGAATATCACGGCTACGAATGAATTTAATTCGTGTTCAATATTATTTTAAATCGATGTTCTAAGATATATGATAATAGAGTTTATTATTAATTTAAAAAATGTTGGACACGGATAATTGGATAGTGTTAATTAGATGTAGAATCACTTATTCTTGATGATGGATCATTTCTAGTTTTAATTGATACCTCGAGATTTTAGTCCTTGAAAACAATTTTCAGGAACAAGAAATTCTGTATAGAATAAATAACGCTACTCTTGTAAATCGATGTTTTGTGAAATAAAAAGATTTTCTTGTTAATCCAGTGAATGTTGAATTTTTATAATTTAATTGAGAGCCCTGTGGATTAAGACAAATTATGTGTGCAAAATTAATACATTTCATCTTTGCTTATCTGCATTTTAAAGCGATACTTCAAAGAATATCTTGAAAAATGTTATTAATTTTGCTAATTGGTATTTTCATTTTTTCCTTATAGAATATATGGTTCTATAATCTGCTATACTTCCTAATATAATGCTTTTATATAATATAATATCCTAAATATTCAAAGAAAATCTCAGTATGTTCAAATAATGCTCTTCTATCGCAAGTTAATATTCGTGTTAATGCATGAAATCTGTGTTTTAAGTCAATCCTGTGTTTTGCTTTCTCGAATAAATACTTTCTGGGTGAGAAATCAATAAGATACTTCATCAATAAAAAAGTAGATGTTACTTCTATATCATTTTTATTGAAGGTTATAAATGGACATATGTTTCATTCAAAGTCGTATCGGTTTCGGTACATTATAACAATGTTTAAAAGTTCATTGACTTTTTAAAGTCTTTGGAAACTTAGCGAATGTATAATGTTATTAATAACAATTGTCGTGCAGAAAAATTAATATTATATCCATGTGATCAATGATAACATATTAACCACAGTGACTTTAATGTACGTGGTTTCTTTTAAATATTAGTTATTGTCCCTCCCCATATTCAGTGATTATCGCAAATGAAAAATACATGCTTAGATGTATCTCTTTTCTTTTTTGTTTTTAAATTACTTCCCTTAATCATAACATTTCTGTCCAACCACAGTCATTTTACATCTTAAAGTGCCATGATCCAAAGAGTTAACCCTCTATAATCCACGGCGCCTACGAAGTAAATTTTCGTTTACATAAATTTCTGTTAAGTTTTCGCTATTGTTTCTTTGCAGATTTATAGACTATTTTGAATTAAAAAATCGCTCGTAGAAATTGAACCAAAATTAAAATTAGAGTATGATTGAAATCTAAAAAGGGTGTCGATTACAGGTTTTATTTTCTTCAATAATTATTGTACAATATATGTGCACTTCTCAAAAAAATTATATATTTTTATTAATCGATAAATTACTTATTGGTAGAGGAAATAAGCAAGATGGTTACCATATAAATGACTGATATTTCAGGATGTAATGTACATTTATATACTCCATAACTTCTTGCTCCTCGTATTATTTGAATTTCATGTTTAATTTTAATTTATAACCTTTACAATTATAATGATCATACATCTAGTGGTAAAGAACGACACCTTTAAGGGCTCCACGTACTAAATGTGTCGAATGCGGAGAATTAATTATGTACCGTTATAACTAATTCTTAATCACGACATAAAGTCAGCCATACCCTAGTATTTGAATATTTTTAGGAGTTATTGTACGTAGAAGATTAGTTTTGACTGAAGACAATGTCAGTTTGTGAAGACAGCTTTATCTTTTGCATTGATCAATTAAAAATTTTCGTGAAAGACTCCGATATTACTTCAAAGTACATTTTTCCAATGACCTTTCAACATTTCTGCAAAAAAAAATCAATCAACGCGTGGCTTGTCGGTAAGAAAACCAGAAGTATCAACCCTATACTTATCCTACAATTTTAATATACATGCTATATTCACTTTTAAAATGAGTTTCCATTTTATATTTAGGATTGTATAAATCACCTTATGCATATTTCTTACGTATTGCTATGTATTTAACATAATGAAAAAAATCGAAAGTAAGGAAAAATTATTTGGGTCACGAAAGAATAAAACGTTAGGAATTAAGTGTTTCATGGAAATTCTGGTATATTTATGATTAGCTTCTCTATTATACCAATACATTATCTGGCGTACATTCTGTGTAATAGTATGTACAGTCAAATGTGACAATAAATCTTTCGTAATCTATGGGAAGAGCAAAAAAATAGATAACATGGAACATTCGGTAGCCCGTGATTTACGGAACAAATTAGGAGGCCTATTAATAAGCTTTCAATAAGTAAAGCGTTAAATGTCAAGTTCATAAGTATATTAGGATATATGAAGAAGAAGTGAAAGAATATTGGGAAGGATTTTAAGAGCTTTTAATAATTAATGTTTGCGTTGAGTTTCAAATGCGCGTATGCTTTCATTATTCAAAATGAAACAAAATTTTTCTTCAGTTATTACATATCTGTATTACACTAGAGATTAGGAGCCTTGGCGACATTCTGACTGAATATAAATTAACCCAATGCATTTTCTTCGCTCTCCTAATGCAGCAATCAATATAGTAATAAACTTGGTCTTAGGAATATCACTGTAATTATGACATCAATCATTTTTTTTCCCTCGTATTTGAAATTGACATGTTAATGGAAAATGAAAGTTATCTTGAACAGTATCAAGGTTAAAGGTGATGTTCTCAATGGCCGTGATGTCTATATGAATATTATATCGATATATCAATGCAAAATTAGCAAGAAGCTTGGCAGGAATATAGTAAAAAAGAGGTAATATCCTGGAAAATTATGGCTTCCCTAATAATATCGATCTTTTTATCCTCCGAGTGGACCAATTGATACAGAAATTAATTTATTTTTGAGGATATCATTAAGATTCAGACAGAGTGCATCTGTCTGATTTTTAAATTAACATACAAAAAGAATATATAACCCGTTTTCGATAATATCGATAATAAAGTTACTTTATTAAAACGATGTTTACCAAATTTTCCATTTTCCATTTACCAAATTTATGCATTTTCAATTTACATGAATATACTTATATTATTTTTTTTTTTTTTTAATTCATTTTTCGGCACCGACTGCTAAGGTCATATGGCCTAGGACCTACTGTATATTATTTTTATTGTTAATAACCAAAAGTTAATTTTAAGAAAAGCATCAAAATTGTGGCAAAAATCTTTTTCTCGCGTATTTTAAATCAACATATGTACAGCAAATCCTGTCTTTTTGGAGAATATAAAAATCGAAGCTAACATTCTTGTTGTATAAGGTTTATATAAATATTTTTATTTTTTTCGATAAACATACTAATAAGGAAAGACTTTTTACGAAGAACATCGAGAGTAAAAGTAATATTCGAAATATTCGTAGTACATTCGAAAATCATAATATACATATTCCTTTTAAATCAATATATCAATAAAAATCTCGAAAGAAAATATAAAATGTAAATAAAAATTCAATTGAAAATATAAGTGATATTCTTTTGAATCGTAATTTTCATATGAATATTTAGGTACTCATAATTAATGCATTAACAAAAAAATCTATTTTACCTTGAAGAGTGTCGTGAATAAAAGTAATATTCTGGAGGATCGAGACCTCCATATGAATATCAAATGTATCATCTTAGGGGAATTTGGGAGCAGACCGGAGGAGCATAATGAGTCGGATACATTCCAGTCTTTAGAATATAATGGATCGGTCCTGGTGGCCACGAACTGCCAACAAAAAGGATAAATGTAAACCAGAAAGGGTGGGGGCAGGCCCTTTGTGAACTCGCTCTTCGAAAGAAACCCTTGGACGACGGTCGAATTCCTTGGGTGCATCCAGAAAGTGCTGCAGCCTTGATGCACTTAGAATCTTTCAAAGTTATTTTGCGAGTCGATTTACCCTACAATAATTATGCTCAATACCTAAAATAATAAAATAAACAGAATATTTCAGAATTAGGTGGTCAATTCTTGACTTTCTGCACGAAATAGATGATGAATTTTGGTACATACTCTATCTTTTCTCAGGTGAAAATGGTCAAACGTAGAAACCAAAACAAAACTTGGAATAAGCCGACCTAATAACAAATTTAACTATCAAACGTTTAGATATTGGCATAGCAGACAAAAGATTGTGATTATTGTCATTAAATATATCTAACAATATGTGCCGCAATTATTTTCGCACCAACCTAAAAGAATTGAACTAACCAATATTGAAATGACTTACTGTACTAAAACATTTACTACTACAAAAAAAAATCTTGGTAGCATTTGTAATTCTACATATGGCAGTTATTTATGAAAAATACTAATTTGAAAGAAAGAAGAGTTCTTATCACGCAATGAAGAGTTTTTAGACCTATGCTTATGCAATCTTTTTTCACACTCCACGAAACCATAATGCAATATTAAAGTATGGCCATTTATTTTTGAAGCACACTGTATATATGTAAGATTGGTTTGAAGCGTAGGCTAGAATGTTAATATGCTCTTTACACTTATATTTCTTCCAAATTTTAACGACCTGTTGTATCCTAGTTTCGGCACTTTTTTAATCTTATATTACAAAAGGAAAAAATAAGAAAAAAACAGATATGATTTTTAATATTTACAATATTAACTTGGGTTTGAAATGAAATAATTACTGTCTTATTGTTAGAAAGAAACACATGAACAACGCATAACTCAAAAGTTGCGGCCAGTTATGGAAGCTAACTTATAAGTCAATATTACAATTAATTGATTTGGGATGCAAACGATAAACGAAGGATCAATGTATCGCAAACGTGTTGAATTTAAACGCATACTTTTTATCCTACTATTATAATCTTTCTTTTTTTCTGCTCTACTATTTTTTGAATGATGCACTAATAATGTAAAATAATCTAATATGTAGCTAGGAATTAAAATAATCCGATATAAAACGAAAAATTAAAATACAATTTCTGGGATATTAAGTTTTGTTAATTTTATTTTATTTTTTGTTCATTATATTATTAGATTTATATTGTACGCTTATTGCATGAAATAAGTATGCAATATAATTGTGTGCTATACCATATTGATCATTTATTGAAAATATCAATGGTTTCTTTGCAGGTCGTTTGAGTAGTATTGATATTTCTTTATAACTAATGACCATTCATTGTAATGTACCGATAAAAAATACTTAAAAACAGTAATGTTATACTGACAAATTTAATACGAGCTACACGATAGTTTAATTCGTGGGTCAATTAGCTTCATCACAGGGATAAAAATCGCGGAATCGAGAGGCTAATGATTACTCATTAGCGGCCTATCTCGCGACCACGATGAACATGCGCTCCCTCTTTTGTCCTCCCGCTACGGTGGTGAATTTTTCGAGGTGTCTCTTTAAGGGTTCTCGCTTCGATGCAAAAGCGTGATTATCCGAAGTTTCATCAAGATTTTGCTGCAAGAAATACCTTTAACATTGCACCTAACGAAAAAGTCAATATCGCAAATATGTGATTTTCCCAAAGAATTATTTGATTTGTAACGATGTATTTTAAGAATATTTTCATAATTTGATTGCAATATGCAAACTATCAGCGAGTATGTATTTATTTTTCTTTTTTGGATATCTTTCTTTTTATAGATATATATATAAGATACGTAGATATGCCGGGATAGTAGTCGAGTCTATATTGTTACTCTTTAATATAATGGAAAATCAAGAGAAGAAAAAAATTATTCAGAATGGGAAGAGTCATATGGAGTCTTATTCAAGTGTTTTATGGAAATTCGAGGACATTCCTCATTACTTTTCTGGTAAACTGTTAGTAATTTAGTACAATCTTGAATACAATATCATTTCTACCATACATTTCATACATTTCGTTTTGCTCTCCGACGAAATATTGCCACATAAAAAGTGTGTTTAGACAAAGTGGAATAAAACGTTAGGAATTAACTATTTTTTAAATTTAAAGCGTTTTATGAATGTATTGTATAGTACGTCGTCTTCCAATATTCTAGCATTTGAAGTGTTAAAATAATTATATAAATTCTTATGTTGAATATATATTATCTGTAAATTAATTTGTGTACATTTCTCATATTTTTGGCTCATATTTTGTATTGTCATACAAAATTGGGATATAGAAACATAAATTGAACCATAAAGCCTTGTACCTATCATACAGAGATTTTTTACAAATTAACAGCCAAGTACGAATATCGAATCTCGAATTAGTCTGTAATATATAATTCAAAAAATTTTTCGAATTGCTCTTTTATTTCTACTATATTTGAAATATAGCTTTATACTTTCCAAACTATAATAATGTGTAAAGCAATCACCAATACACATAACAAGCATACGATAAATACTATTCTTATCGTCACAATTCATAATATAAATTTTTTTTTCATAACGAAATAATAACGCTATTGCTCATTTTCTATTATCCTGTTTTCTGCACCATCAATATTTTTCTTTAGTACTTCTGAATATAACTCCTGGACTAATTCATCCCTTACTTTATCATATTATATTGATTATAGAATACATGTCCAATCTAGGTACATTCACTATTTTAATTTTTACTTTTGCTTATAAAAAACAAAGATTTGTATATATTCTTTGCCTGAATAAGATTTTCTCCACAATTGCATGCAATTCTTTCGTGCTTTTTTTTTACAAGAGACACTCGAGTGTAAAGTATTAAATATTTAATGGACATTCTGATGTATTTTGCTAATGTATCAGATACTATGTCGCCCTCGGCCTCTTCGTATGCTCTCCACGGGCCTATGCTGAACGCGGTTTATGAGCTTTGCTCGACGACCGGTTCGTGTACCTGATCAAAATCGGCCACTCGGCCCAGGGGGAATTTCAATGCGCTCACGAATTGCCTTCCTCGTACTTACCATGGCTTTCGACTCCTCGGCACGTATTGCACGGTTACACGAACGGTTTCACGGGACGACATTCGAGACACGCACGTTCTCTGTCGCGGTCACGACGGAGACGAAAACGATTTTTTAACGATTCTACTATTACTTACGGTGGAGGCCTTTTCTAGAACTTTTTATGCAGATCTAGTAAAAGAATCCAGATCTTTGAAAGAAATCATGCTACTATTCAGATATTTCCTATTAACACGTTTAATGCGGAGATTTCACTTCGCGTTTCGATTACGTGACAATACGGAAAATCGGTTTGTGTATGGACAAAATACGAGTAAAGAAGCAAGCAAAAAGCGACTTGTTCGAATCTTATTTTCGTTTAAAATTTTTATATAAAATTTATTTTCTAATATCATATGAATTGCAAAGTATTATTTGATTTATTTACTGTCAATTACCCGAAACCCGCAATGCGTGAACGTAAAGTTTGGCACCAATCCACGAGAATTAACATAACATTTCGCATTTTGTGTGTTAAAATTTTGAAAATGAGCTTCGAGAATTTTTTATGTAGATCGTACGAAAAAAATGTAGGTTTTTCAAAAAACTATTTAGTGAAAGGACTACAACACTTTACTCGAAACAAGAAATGGATATACTTGAATAATCTATAAGAAATTGTATAGGTACTATTCCATAATTTGATTTGAGGTGCTATCGGTACTTTAAGTTTGCATATCCGTGGATCATGAAACAAAAATATAAGGCATGTCATAATATTATTAATACAAGAATTGAAAAAATCAGAAAATGAATCAGATTACGGTATATCTCATAGTGAATGCCAGAAATTCCTTGAGTTGTATGTCGAGGTCTACGAGAATCTAGAAAGGGAGGGAGGCAGCAAATGGAACAGGTTACCGTATTATTTCGTGCACAAAACAGTCGCATGCTCTTTCGAAGAAAGAAAGAATGAAGAGAGTAAGAAGGAACGACAAATCTTCAACCGGTTGTCACCAACGATTCCCCAGGTTACTTTAAGAAAACTGGGCTAATGTGTCGTCCTCGTGTCGTTGACTAACCATGTTTCCCTCCTTTTGCCAAAACAACGGATTTGACCCCGCTGTCTCCACCTTCTATAACCTAGTGTAACTTCAATATAACCTTACGTTTGCGTGTCTTCTCCCAAAGTCATCGTTTTTTTTTTCCAATCCAATTTCAAAATTGTTTATTCTAATCAAAATACGTTATTCATATCAAAATTCTTTCTTATCTTTGGAAGGCATTAGAGTGCATGGAAAGAGAGATTGAAATGCGATGAGAATATCACAATCTGAAAGAAACCTCGATCATAGAAACTTATTCTCATTCAATCATTTGAAACAGTATACACATCTTCTGTGCTTTAATATAACTAATTCTATCTAAAAATATATCTAATAATGATTGTATCTATATAAAACAAGATAGGTTAAGTACTCATTCCTTTATGTCTTATTACTATTATGATAGCATGATTCCTTTATAAGTAAATCTGTTTTATCTTTACACCAAATGTAATATCTTAATTTACTCTCTCTCTAGATATACAATATGTCGATATTAGAAATGTTTGTAATTTCACATCGAAGTAGTTTGATGTAAAAAAAGAGGGTCACATACAGAAATTAAATAGATTGATTTAACTTATTTTTCAAGCCCTGCAAATGTTTGCACCGTAGTCGTCGACGTTAACCTTCAGACATAATTAATCTAAAACATTCTTTTTTCGGATATTAATTCTTAAGCGCCACATCAATTTATACATTGTTATTATGCATTAATTACAGTCCACTTTAACGATCTTAACTATAAAACTTTCGAATTATCAACAGGTTCGCCAATAATTTTTGGTGCACTAAATCCATTTATGTGTTTTTATTCTATAAAGTCAAAATCTAAAAAAGAAGTGTTAAGAACGAGTGTTGAGGAGGTTTTCCAATTAAAGCAACTTTAATATTAAAACAGGATTAAAGAAAGATCGTAAATGGAATTAAAGTGGTGCATGAGTCGATCAGGATGCGAGCTATCGTAAGACCAATCATCACGAGTGCTAATTATACGACTTCAGTTTACCGTTAATACTAACCAAGAGATGTACTAAAGATTATACTGGATACGTGCCTTTATTTATGTGTGATTAATATATAGGTGATATTTCAACACAATATTTATTATACATATTGATAGGTCTAAAGAATGATGTATAAAGATTAAAATAAAATATTGACATAATAGGTTAAAATTAGAGTTTAATATTTTGCAATTTACAAGACGTCAAATCAACATCGAAAACAATTAATATCCATGTGAAATATTAAGAAAAATTACATTCTTTGGCTTAAACTAAAACTGTCAAAATATTCAATTTAAACCCACCAGAATATTCCACATATTATTTCTGAAAAATGAAAATATACATTTTTTTAACCTTGAAGCATTTCTTAGAATTTTCAACAATCTTCCATCTATATTAAATCATTTTTGTTCATCTGACATGTATCCAAACTGAAGTTTCTAACGTAGTTGCAGCCGGCATGTAAATCTGCCACCATTAGATTTTGACTAAATCACCGGATCTTCGAAATATTTCGCATCATTCTTGACCGACCGATCTACACTTCTTCTTCATATTAAATAATTTTTTTTATATTTAAGAAATAAGGAAATAAGAAAATTCGAGCTTGAAACGTAGTTGCAATCGACAGATAGGAATTCGATCGAATCACCCTGCATGATCCTCCCGTAGGCACTTCCTACGATTGTTGTCCGCGTATTTTTCACACGATTACGATAGAAACGAGAAAATCCCAGGTTAATTGGAAATTATGCAACCAATCGCCAGCGGGCCACGCTTGCGCGATCACGTTCCATTTTCTTCTCCAACGAGGAGGCTCTGATTGCTCGTTATACAATTCCCATTTTCTGGCCTTTTGCACACGGCTTGATGTCAGCAAAGATTTTATTATTATCACACGATTTTATTATGATTAAGCTTGACAATTTTGTTATTATTATTATACTTGGTGATATCGTTATCAAACATGTTAGTATTATTATTATTGAACTCCTTAATTTTACTGTTTATTTGATTTAATAATAGTAGTGTAGTCAAAATAAAACGGAACATTTACAATAAAATTTAAAATGAATAGAAAAATAAAAGGATGAATGCTGACATTTACCAAACTGTTTCTGTAGTTACCGTTAACGTGAATAAAAATCGTCTGTAAATATCATCCATAGAGGCCTCTAAGAAAAAAGCGCGTGTGTAGTTGTACAGAACACGATTAAAGATCATTCTTGAATATTGAATTTGAATACACTGCCAAAGTCGAATAAAATAAGAAGAGTATATATCTATTATTACTTCTAATATTACATAACAAAACCGATGAAAAGATAAAAAAAAACATGACTCCGCGGCTAATTTCTGGCCTCGAATATCAGTTAACAAAATTTAATTAAGAATCAAAAGAAGAAACCTTCGATCTTTCGGCTTTATTCTTACGCAATGTCGCGATTCACACTATTGATCCAAACAGGCGATGAGAAATGACAGGGAGATAAAAAGTCGAATACCAAAGTCGAATAAATAAGAAGAGTATATATCTACTACCACTTCTAATATCGGATAATAAAACTGATGAGAAGCTTAAAAGAAACACAATTCTGTACTTATAGTCCTGGCCTCGAATAGCAACTAAAAAAATTCGATTTAAAAAACAAAAGCGAAAATCCTTCGATCTTTCGGCTCCGTTTTTATGCGATATTTTATGTGATATCACGTTCCACACTGTTGATCCGAGTAGACGACGAGAAATGTCAGGGAAAAGAAAGTCGAATAAAGTAAGAAGGGTATATATCCACTACCACTTCTAATATGGGATAGTAAAACCGATGAGAAGATCAAAAGAAACACGATCCTGTACTTATATTTTTCGCCTCAAATATCAGCTAACAAAATTGGAATAAAGCAAAAGGAGAGACCTTTAATCTTTCGGATCTGTTTTTACACGATGCCACGATCCGCACTGTTGATCCGAGCAGACGACGAGAAATGGCAGGGAGAAAAAAGGGGGGAGGGTTAGTCGTAGAATGGGTTTATTGGTTTCACGAATATTCGGATGCAGGCGTCGGATCGTTGCACCGGCCGGATGCAGGAATATTGATAATCAAGCCGCCGGCGGGCTATTTACGTGGGGGCCAACCGGAACAACGTCGGTGTTTGTTCACGTTGCTCCTCTTCTTCTTCTTTTCTTCCCGCCACCATTCACCCTTATTCTCCGGATGTAGGGGATATTAACACTTCCATCTCAAAATGCCGTTTCTTTTTTTCTTTCAAATCTCTTTTTTTTTTCTTTTATTTGTTTTCAGCGCCGACCGCTAAGGTCATTCGGGCTAGGTTCTATTGTTTAACACATTCCGTGCCACGTGTATCGTTTATGGTACACGTTAAGCTTGCCCCTCAGGTAACGTGTACCGTAAACGGTCCACGAAGACGTATTTCTTAAATGTGTTGAAAACATACGTATTATCACAAATTTAATTCTGTAACATATATCTCCACTAAAAGAATGAGGCTTTATTCGAAATATAGTATAGTGCAAAGTACATCGATTTGTTTAATCGCTATGTATACGATAATTAATGATTACATGTAACAGTTGAAACTTGTTTTCCAACAGAAACAAATGAAAAATAAAGAATGTTATTTCCGTATATTTACCCAATGGCTCTTTTGTGAAATATTTGATTTCCCTCGTTTTATACTTGACAAATTCGAAGATAGCAAGTGATTTTTACTAATGGAAAAGTTTCGTACTGACTGACTTTTTCAATCAAACTGATTGCAGCGCTACGTATGCCGAAAATGGTACACGATGTGATAACTACTCTAAACAAGCTAGTTACTTATGGATCAATGAGGTAATAACGTATTGTCTGATAATATATCAGTCTTGAGTCAAAACATCAATGGCTTAAATGACAAGTTGGGCAAAAACGGTTTGGCAGGGAACGTGTCGATGGTGACTCCAAATTACCAAATCTACAGTATACATATCGTATGGCAAGAACTAGAGACGATAAACGGAATTATATTTCCTCGGTCAGTCTCATTGCAAACTAGTATTTGGAGTTGTAAACTTCGAACTTATTGTAAACTTGCAATTAATAATTGTTATCAAAATGTCCTGCTCGCAAAGTGATGTGTATACTTATTCATATAATATAGGGTCTAGTAATAACGATGTATTGTTTCAACAGTAAAACTGTTTGGCAGAGAGTTTGACTTCATGTACCAATGCCTTTACAAATGATTCTATTTTACAACGTATCGACGTTTCCACTTATTTACACAGAATGTGTTTTTCTTTTTTGCACCTCACAAGTTTTTTTTTAAATTTATTTGTGTAATCGTGTTAATATTATTAATTTCATCGGACTTTTTATCAACATTCGATGAATACTATCTATTTCATTTCCTAAATAATGGTTTACATATATCATTACACTCCAGCAAACGATCACACAAACTTTGTGTTACCAGTTACTTTATTTATAATTATATTAAAATTAAATTTCAATTATGGCTAGCGATAATATTAATTTTAAACAAATCCTCTTCTCCCCTTCTCATTTCCTCCTTCTCCTCCTCCTTCCACGCGCCGCTCAAACCCATACAGCTACACACCCATATACATAAACGCGTGCGCGCGCGCCTGCTGTTAAAATTATGACGTTTTAAAAGTTAATCCAGAATTTTTAAGTCAACAACGCTGTCTTTCCACATTCGTAAATTATTGTATTATGAATCAAAAAGTAACTAGTTCGTGCTTCTTTATACCGGTTTCCAACCTGGTTCCTGAAAAGCTCGTAGGAGCAGAAAAAAAAAGAAGAAGAAGATGATGATGATGAAGAAGAAGAAGAGAGGATGGTGTCTCCACGCAGGTGTGCATGCCTGCTTTCCAGGGAAGAGAACCAGCCTGGCCATTTCTTTCGGCCTTCCTTTGCTGTCCTCTCGGTATTCAGTCATTAAGGTTCCTTCACCCCGGACGATACGTGGAATCCCCTATCGCGGGACCACACGCTCCCTCAATTTTAATTCTTTTTTGCAATTCCATTAATCACACTTTATTGATCCTAGTTTCCGTCAATATTACTGGGAAACGCTTCTGTAGTTTTATCGATACTTCGAATCTTTTTCATAAATTGTGGTTTCTGTGGATCTTGGTAGAAACCACCTCATTGGTTGTAATTGTTTCTTCATTTTGATTGGCCTATCGGTGATCGTTATTTCTGAGAATCTTGGAGGAAGTTATTTTTTCAATTTTAATTCTTGTAGCTTGTTATACTCGTATTCCCATTGGTTCTTTGAGTTTCTTCTTAATAGCTATCTTCGAAATTTCGTTGACTACATTCTTTCAATAACCGTGGTTTTTGTGAATCTTAATAGAAGTTACTTTATCGATTATAATCTTTCGTGTTAATGATTTCTTCTATCGAAATTTCCTAACTGTGCTGTGTATAGCTCTTGGTAAAAGTCACTCCCTTGATTATGATTTTTCCTACAATTTTATTAATCCTTTTTATTGAAAGTTGAAACTCGATAAACACTTTCAAATATTAAATGAGAGGACTTTAAGTATTTCAGGAAAACCAATAAAAGAAATGCAAATTGAAATAGGGTTTGGTTAATTCATTAACATAATTACAATAAAATTAATCATCATTCTGTAATCGGAATATATACGAAATACAATCTGAATATAAGACTAAAAACGAACTTAAACTATTGGATAAAGAACGTCTTATTTAAGTGTCTTTGTAAGCTGCAAAAAGTATGTTAATCTCATAATACCAAGTAAAAAGGATAGGGTGAATAGTGAATGATAATTTTCCATTCACTTGATCCTAATTTTTGTAGCGTCTGTCGTGGCATCTGCGATTATGTGTTATCGTAAAAAAGATATAACCTTTCTATTAATTAGTTCAGATCTTTCTCCATCAATAGACTGCTTTAAACCATGCTTGTTAGTTACAGTACAGGTCTTTTTGGAAGGTTTGATTTTGAGCGGATGACACGAGGAAGTAGCTTATAATATACGTCGAATGAATAAATTCGCATTACTGTAGAATCTGCAGAAAAAATTTGACACCTTTGAGTGGTTGGAGAAAGATTCGTCTCTGGGACCTTTTGCTCGTCGGCTGACTGCTCTGCCAACTAAGCTATGCAAGCTTGCGGAACAAATTTTTTCGCGAACTATACTTTAATCATTTTAGTTAACTATTTTTCTCAATACCAGCTTGTGTAATAAGAAGATTTAACAATCACTGGCAATTTATTTATTACTAAAATTCATTTAGCATTAATTTCAGCCTTTTAATTGTCGTAGAATTGTTTTAACTTGTAAAATTGTGTGTTACAGGGAAACACGAACTCAAAGGTACGGAAAATTCTGGTCCCAAGACAGTAGCAATAATAATATCGCAATTTCCACAGAAGACGACTACAAGGGTAAGCGATCGTATTTCAACCCTCTTTACAGTCTCATTTTACAATCCGGGCCACGCTACGATGTCCTATGGAAATAAATTAAAAAACGTTCCAAACATTTTTGTCCAAAAAAGCTATTTCTTATTTCCAACCATGAAAATGTTTGCTTTTAAAAATATCCATCTAAAAAACCAAAGAGTTTCGAGAAACTTAAAACTATTGCTAATTTCTAAGTATGCTCTCACCACCAATTTGAAAGAGAACTTTAAAATTCTGCTTATTTTTATCCCAGATTTAGAAAAATCGAAAATTTCCAACAAGCTTAGAAACCTTTCTAATATATACAAGCCTACTCGGAGTAACCAAAGATTACCAAGGAACTTAAAATTTTTGCAAATTTCCAACTACTCTTTTTCTTCTACTCAAACATTTTTACCAAGACATTTCAAAGATCCGCTCTTCCTCCAATCTCTTGATGTCAAAATATTTTTCTGCGATCGAAATACGTATGTAAAAAAGTCCTCGAATATTCAAACTTCAAAGGAAGAAGCGTTGCCTTTCCCACGTTCGTTCTTTCTTAGAGGCGATTCCCGGATCTTCTCGTTTGTTTACCATCGTCGGCCTCTTGCTAAGTGCCGCGGGGTTAAAGGAGTCTCCCTTTCGAAAGTCGAAGGCAAACTTTCAGGGTTTTCTCTCCGTGTAAACTGAGGGCAAACAACCTGGCCAGAGGATTTTCCTCTCAACAAACATTTTCTTTTACGTGGGAAAAATTCTCCTTTGAAGCTTCTCTCGATTCAAATTTTTACGCGATCTTAAAGCCGAGCCGAATGAGAAGTGAATTAAAAACCATTAAATTATGAAAAATGAATAATTGAAAATAAAATCCTGGATTCGCTAAGGATTAATTTCTTATTGGTAATCAAAGAAATTATTCTTTCATCATTTGCAGAACTTTTAGCTTTCCAATGTTAATGATTAATAATTTGGAAGGCGATTAAGAATTTATCAATAATTAACAGAGTCATTTTTTTCTAATTTTTAAAGATACTTGAGCAACTAGATTTCAAAATATTTAATGCATAATAGTATTAAAATAAAATTTTTTTTCTGGAATCCATCGAAAGCTAATAATTCCTTTCCAAGTTATAAAATTATGTGCGTAATATTTTTAATTCTTCAAAAAATAATAACTCAGAAAAATATTGAAGAATCCATTAATCTATAATAAAAACCTCGTTAATAGTATAAGGAACTATTTCTTTATGTTACACAATTCTCAACTGGCTATTTTGAGCTAATTATGATTATATTTAAATTAAGATTTCAAAAATATTAAATATGAAAATTCTGTTAGCGGTCATCAAACTTGTTCCTTTATACGTTGTAAGATTTTTGATATGCCTGAATTAAAAATTTAAAATCATATTCAAGAATATTAATAATTCATGTATGACCTGTGATTAAGAAGCTATTAATAACTGAAAGAGCATGTTTCAAAGTTTTCGGTAAGGTTAAGTTAAAAATTAATAATTCAGTGGATGATTTTCGGGCGGGCGAATGGAGTTACCTTCTAAGAATCGATTCCATCGTCGATTATCGGCGGGCCCCTCACTGAATTACGCCCCTCGGGTAATCGATGCTCTTTAATGGACTGATGATCATCGCCTGCCGCGTTTTAATTGCCAATATCACACCGTCTTCCTTTCCTGTTATTACGCGCCGCGATCGATTTTCTTCCTCCACGCTCGAAGGAGCTGTATGTCTGCCACAATTTAAAATTTTTTTTCTACTTCTATTGCAAGATAATATTGTATTTTCGTATTTATCGCAACACGCACCTGCTAACCAATATTTTATCACAATATGGAATTACAATTTTCTCGGTCGGCGATTAAAATCAGGATTGTTCTTAAGTGAAAATGTTCGAAGCAGATTTTATAATCGAAACATTTTAATTGGATTTTTAAATCAGAATTTTCTAATTAGATTGTGGGATTAGAATTATTAAGTAAGCTTAAGAAGTGCACGTTATATTATTTGATTTATAAAATTAGTTATTTATGAGGGATTTATGTGAGGGGTTAAAATGTGAGGGAAAACTCCTTGAACAGAGGAAGAATAAGACTTCATTTCATCAATATAATAAAATCCTATACAAGAGATTAGTTGTAAACATCTTGAATGGGAAACAAAATATAGAAATATTCTTGTTGAAAATTAAGCTTAATATACCCATCAAATTTTCCGTAGCTAAATTGTAGCTCGTGAATTTTATTTAAA
Source organism: Ampulex compressa (assembly GCA_038496175.1). NCBI lineage: Eukaryota > Metazoa > Arthropoda > Insecta > Hymenoptera > Ampulicidae > Ampulex > Ampulex compressa. The sequence continues at coordinate 750,709 of JBCFXI010000005.1, forward strand.
TACCCTTGAAATAGACAGTAACCAATAATACTAACCTTTTAAATATTTAAGCACACCCTCGATAATGATAATATTATTATAAAAAATCGGTTCTTTCTTTCATTCTTTATTTCTCTATCTCTCATATATTTTACTATAAGCGTAAGAAACAAATTTAGTATGGTATTGTTATGGTAGCTTTGAAGAATTAACTTCTTTTACTCAAAGTTTATTTTACAACGGAAACTGGTAACAATGAAATGCTTTACAATCCTAGAGAATAGATTATAATTACGACATAGATTACTCATAAACTAACCTAGGTAGTATAATATATACTATATCTACGGTGCGATGAAGGGATATGATTACAGCAAACATTATTTGTTGTTATTTTATTTATTATAACAAGTCAGATTACTTTTGAGATTCACATGCTAAGGGCAACGGATTAATCTTCCGAAAACTAAAATAACTTAGAAGTAACATTCCGTTTACGTATTTTCCTTCAACTTTCAACATTCGTTTCTTTCCACGTTCATGGATTATCACGTATCCAAAAGTCACTTAATGGTCTTCGAAGAAATGCATTGCTCATATCCTACTTTTTTCTTTACTCGTTAAAGCATAAGTAATTGGAAAGGAAGAAAAATGTATGGTGCAGAATATAAAAATCTAAAAGATATGTCGGTTATAGCGAGTTAATGTAGTAGTATGAAAGCAGAAATATAAAAGTAAATACGACAAAAGTCGTATTTCCTCCAGTATTTTCCTGTGTACCTGGCATTATGCGCGCCTTATCTCGATTATTCCCTCGTTACACCTAGCTTCTTCTTCGTAAATTCGATGGGCCAGCAATTAACTCGACATTATTACCACGCGCATAACTCGAGTGGTTATCGCCCACTAATCTGTAAGGGAGGAAGGAAGAAAGGCCTAAAGGACTAATAAACTCCGCGTTCGTTTCTTATCGCCTGGAAAAATTCTTCTTCGTGATCTTTGCAGAAAGATTACTTTGCTAAAGTTCATGTAATTCCTTCTGCCGCGAATCTAAGGTACATAAATGATTAAGAATATTGGAAAAACTAGCGCTTAAAATGTATGAAATCGTGAGGTAGCTCATAAACACCATACTTATCGTGTACAGAGTTTTGGTATACCAATTTAATTAACATCTGCTATCCAAAACTCAGGAAGCCTCATGATTAAACTTGGCAGACGTTTAATTTAATCTGCCGTTCGTAAACCGTGAATTACATTCTTAACATTGAAAAATATTGAATTATATTCATCTCTGAACCTTCTGGTAGTTTAATTTTATTAGCATTTGCTACTCACATTCATTGAGATCTTTTCATTTAACCCATTGTTGATCATTTATATTGTTCTTCCTAACTGCTTGAATTTTGGTATCTAAATATTATTATTTTCAAGCATTCAAAAGTTGTGATATCCAACGTAATTTACAATGGTTATTTCATTGATTTGAATGTATTCGTTAACATATTACAGATTGTATGTAGTGTATTACGTATTGTATTGTACATTTCACATTATATTGAATATGTAAAATGCATTACATATCACATCATTTCAGGTTGGTGCATAAATAATTGTGGTTTATCCGTTATTTGTAATAAGAAATATTAAAATGATTTTTACGGTAACCTAATGTATTCTGTAATGTCTGAAAACGTTATTACGTGTAAATGTGTGAAATTTTCGGATGTCGAGGAAGGACAGAGTCATTTTTCGCTCGTTATTCATAATAACATTATGTGCAATTTTACTTCAATCCCATCAGACTAATGAGGTGCCAGGGTATTTAAAGAATATATTACACATTATATAATACATTCTACATTGAATGCACTACATTTCACACGCGCAGAATATTATACAAATTATATTATATACGTAGAATCTTTGCAGTGTGAGGAACGATAGAAGAGAATAAATGCAAATACTCTCTTGATTAACAAGCCAAACTCTTTATATATTGCAAACATCCTTCATGTTACTCAAGCTCAACGACTCCTTGTCTCTTGATCTCGGTCTCTCGCTTTTTGCTTTTTCAACCTTCCTATATTTTTGATAGCAACCACATTTCTTCACACAAATCAATCGCCTCCAGGTTTCTCTCGATTATTTGAAGACTCAACGCATGCTTTTTGAGCTTCCTATATTTTTGATAGCAACCACATTTCTTCACACAAATCAATCGCCTCCAGGTTCCTCTCGATTATTTGAAGACTCAACGCATTTAAATATATCAGTTGCTTTCAGACTCTAACCCCCATCTCGAATTCGCATTTTCGACCATTCTAGCTGTACATTCATCCCCGAATTTGAATGTTCGATCTGTGATCAACTTTGTCATTGTTGTCAGAAGCGTCGTTTGTATCGTTTATTCCAAATTGTATACGATCAACGGCGGTCAACGTGTCTAACGGACTCTCGTGATCAACTACTGAACAATATTTGCATTTCAAGATTTAAATTTCGACGTTAGTCGTACTTATATTTCATACCACCTCAAAACACGGACAAGAAAAGCTGCGAAGGATGTGGCTTGTCGGTGGCAAAAGCGACTGTTTGACCCTCCTGTGAGATTGTCCTCCATACCGCTTGTTTATTAAAAACTGGTCATAATTTTTCAATAGATCTGGTTGTCGAGTGCAGAACGTCCGCATTGGTTGGATCACCCTCTTGTACCTAGAATGTCTTTCTTCAATGGATTCAGAAATTTATATGAAATGAATCGAGCAAATTCCGAGATATGTACGATAAGGACATGAAACACATAAACTCTGCGATATCTCAAACTTCTAATAGAATTGAAGTTATTGAGAAAAAATTATCTTTAATTCCACCATTTAATAAGAAGTACCTCAATTCTGAAATTAGGGGTAGGGAAGTAAAGTCGCGGAACATTATTGCGCACAATATAAAGGAAGCAAGTTCCTGGTTACACATTGCTGAGTAAAAAGCACTCGATACGGAGGTAATCAAAAAAGCTTTCAAGGATATCTCTACCCTACTGGCTTTTCACAAATTGATATTGTGAGACTAAGCAAAAAGGGTGATCCCATGTCGAGACCTCACTTGAGGTTGTGTCAATCCTCAAAAATAAGAAAAATTACAGGGCTAAGATAATTCTGGATGAAGACTGTACAATACTCCAGCGCAAGTATCTCACTAATTTACGTGAGAAACTAATTGAGAAGGGAGCGACAAATGAAACTATTGGGTACGTCAACGAGACTCCTATAATAGTAGACTCATTTCTCACATAGAGTCAAAAGACTAGTGTGCACTCCGTCGATCTATTACAAGAATGTAAGAAGAGATTTCAGAACGAAGCTCACTGATCTTTATCTAGCATTTTCTACTTCTGTCAGTCTTGGTAACACGATCGTCTTCACGGAAACCTGGTTTGCACATGATATCAACGATTTGCAACAACTTGCGGAATACAATGTCTTCCGATTCAATAGAAACGCCAAAATTAGTTCTTGCAAGAGAGGAGAAGGCGTGTTAATTGCGGCTAGGAACATTTCTAATTTTCAGCGCATAGAGAGGATAGTGTATGGAACAGCTGTTTGCGCAATAATATTTTTCGCTGGTATATGTGTTATGTGACGTCACGTCCCAGCAGTTTAGTTTATAATCTACCGCAATTTAAATATTGTGCCAACGACATACCTTTTGACGGCTCTGTTAATCCGTCTGCTCGAATTAAATAAGATACTTTATGCGATCATTTTTTTCCACTAACTTTAACTCAAAATAACGACATAACAAATCAGTGTGGTGAATTACTAGATTTACTTATCACTAACGTCTCCTCCACGATCGCTAGGAATTGTCAGGATTCTCTTCTTCCTATTGGTTATCATCTCCCGCTCCTTGCAAAACTAAACCAGATAACTAACGTGCATCCAACTGAGATATTGGTATCTTGCTATGGTTTCAATCTTGCGAACTACGTAGGAATCAATGATTATTTAGGGTTAATAGACTGGGACTCTGTATACAAATAACGACCAGTAAGTGAAGCTATCGAAATTCTACATTACCACCTTAACAGTAAACCTATCGGTCACTTTCTGGACACATTTATGTATATCACATATATTCTTAAAGAAAAAGGGAATTAAGAAGTGATGTCAACAGATCGATAGAGCGAATTACACTCTGCAGTAAAATCGTGGAAAATCTCAAAAAATGCTCCTCTATGGAATACAGCATTGTTTCTAAGAAACCACTGCCCGGTCATTTTGGCCACTTCAGTAGGTTTAGTGTTAAGGTTGCCATAGATCTATATGTACCGAAAAGAGATGTACGTATTTCCACGTATTTGATGTTTTTTCCCTCCGAATTAATGACCAAAATCAAAGGAAAAAAGTGGTTTACAGTGCTTTTAAGCGAAATAACGTATTCAGCGACTATTTTCTCTTTACTAACCTTAGAACGCAATTTAAGAAACTCACCAAAAGCCGATAGTTGGTATACATCAATGGTATTCAATCCAAAATTCCAAAGGATGCTGAGACCTTCTGGAAATTTGTTAACGGCAGAAAAACTGATCATGATTTACCGGACAATATGGTAGTTAATCGCAAATAATTCAGAAATCTAGATGAAATGACACTTCTTTGCGGAATATTTTGGTACAAGGTTTTCCAAAAACCCAACTAACGCTGTCTCTTTTCATATAATCACTGACCTTAATGTCGCTTTTTGTTTTTGATTTTGATTTTAGTATAAGTAGTGGCCTTTTTAAAATCGACGAACTTGATTCCAATAAATTCGTAGGCATAGATGACCACTGATCTCTAAATCATGCAAGTTTATCTTATGTAGCGCATTATAAATAATTTTTAACTCATCCAAAAAAACGAGCTGCTTTTGGGATGAGTGGAAAATGGGTATTGTTACTCCTATATTTAAATCTGGTAATAATAACTGGATATGAATTATAGACCGGCATGCGTGCTAAATGCCATGGTCAAAATTTTCGAATTCCTTCTCGTGGAGAAAATTACTGCCTTGGTGAATTACTATATTTTTGCCGAGCAAGACAGTTTTCTCTCCAGTAAATTCACGATTTCGAATCTCTTTTTATACCATAATTTTCTATCAAAAGCGGTCGATAATGGACTTCAGGTTCACTCGGTTTATACGAACTTTCAAATGACCATTGACTCAATTAACCAGGCTATATTAATTCGCAAACTAAGAGCTATTGGTTTTTCTTGAAATATTTTAATTTAGATAACTAGGTACCTTTTGAAATCGATCATTAGACGTTAAGTTTAGGGGTTATCTCTCAGAAGCTATCATCGTTCTCTGATATTCCGCAAAAATCTCACCTAGGCCCTTTTCTATGCATTTTATTTCATAAATGACATAGCCGCAGTTTTTCACCATTGCCAATTTTTATTACTTGTCGACGGTTTAAAGACCTTCAGCAAAGTATTTCTTAACGATGTACTAGACTTTCAAAAGAATCTCGATAGTCTTGATGAATGCAGCGTTAGAAATATGCTATTTTTCAATATCTCAAAGTTTGTACGTTTAAAATGCTATATCGAGCGCTTGTTGTTCCTCATCTTGAATATGCGTCACAAATATGGAATCCTAAGCAATCTAAATATATCAAACTAATTGAGGACGTTCAACATATATTTTTAAAGCACGTTGCCTGCAGAGTGAACGAGCCAATACCAAAAACTTCACATAATTACGACGATATCTTGAACTCAGTATATGCACGCTTGAACAGCGAAGGCTCATGTCAGACTTGATGTTTCGTTTTAAGGTATTATATCGGTTTGTGGATGATCCTGGGACATTGGAATTAATTAATTTAAATGCTTCTAAAATGACCACACGGGATAAATACGCATTCTTCATTGCTCCATACAGGACGAACATAGGCAAGCTTAATTGCGTGCATATGTCACTTTTAAGGGGTAACAGAATTTCAAATAAGGTGGATTTCTTTTGGGGAACAGTAGCGCATTTTAAGACTTCCGTTAACAAAGCACTGCTCACTATGCGAAGTAAATTGATTGCGTCATAAGTCTTGACATATTACTGCTTTATGCATCAAGTGTCTATGTATTATAAGTATTAATCTAAGTTATTTCTTTATAAGGTGTGTGCTATGTACCAGAGGCTGTTTGCCCGTAAATACATTAACATAAACATAACATAAATATATCGATCGTTACGTAAAGTTTTTGTTACAGTACATAGTTTAAAAATATGTATTCGTTAATTTTAGGCGTTAATAGAGCTTTGCCGATTTTTATGCTGCATTTTTACAACATTTTCAATCGCTTGCCTCTACAGCTTACCTTGATCATTTTTTAATTCTTTGCTGCATTTTGCAATCCAACCTGGCTGTTTACCCTTGGTACTGATTATAGTTAAAATATGTTTTATTTTCTCATTTGCATCGTTGTCATAGTTGAACAACTTTGGCATTAAAGCTACACCTCTATCGAATATTATTCTACGCAGATTTCCAAAGATGACAAACTATTTTCTAAGCCTGTTTATCACTTTCGCCGCGATTGAGATTTATATCGTTTAAATCCATACAAACATTGCGACCGCTTTCACAGCATCAAAAATATGTCTATCATATTTCTGTATTGAGGGTGAGGAGCTTAAACGATAAATGTGAAGGGTACCTAAGAGAACCACCCCTTTAATGCATACAAACAACCATCTTGTATTGTCTATTTCTTCTCTACAAAGATGCAAGTTAGGCTTTGTTTAAAAATGTTCTTGATATGATGTCACGCGCTCGATATTTAATATTCTTGCAGAAGTCATGCTTTGAATTTCGCAACAGAAAAATATTCTTTTTCATACGTCCGCTTTACGGTCTGAGATTGCATCCTTTCTAGAACGGGGAAAAAGCAGTCACTATTATATTTTTTAAAAGGCCGACAATTTTCTATCGCTTAATCATGAATCTTTGTTTTAGCAATTTAGTTATTAGTATTCATTTATTTCCTTGTTTACCTTTTCTTTCTCTCGTTTTGAAAATTAATAACTTGGATGGGTACATCATTTACCTGATTCGAGTGATGGCTTGAAACTAAATTTATGATGAACACGCAATACGCACCGTCCGATATAGAAAAATATTCGACCGTTCTCTTCCATTGCACAATCATTATCTCGAAGCATGAATAAGCCGCAATTAAAGCAAATCGCTTTTTCCCCGTAATGCACCCTTCGCTGTACGCCCTGCTCACTTCTATTACTTCCGCATATTGCATATTAGTCTTGTACCCTTTTATCGACCTTTAATGCACGATATTTTAAAGCTTATCGCGAAATCTTTTTAAACGCATCGAATAATGATGCTTTTATTTTGATGTAACAAAAAAGCCCTTGATACCTTAGTTTCACAGCTAGTCATAAAAATAATTTTAAAAGTTAAAGACTTTAAACTAAAGTTTTAAATTAAAGTTTTTTCGTATTAATATAAGTGTACGGATTTGCTCGCTATGACTATTACTGTGTGTTATTAGAAACTATCGAGCAAATAAAGTCAGGAGTAATACATTGATACGGTAAAGTTTTTTGGTTTACTAAAGTTTAAGATCTTAAACTAAAAAGACTTTAAAAGTCAAAAAGCGCCCAAGTTCTACTCTGGGCGAACAGACGGCGCTGCGCAAACTTATTGAACCTAGTATATCGTAGCTCTGATGGTTCGAAATTCATCTTAGATAATAAATTTTAAGCCTTGTCGACCTTAGCAGACAGTGTTGAAAATGAATTGAAGAAGAAGAAAACTAGAACCTTTGTCAGGCCTCTTCCTCTTGCTACATATCAATTAAATTATTAATTGACTCGGTTATTCGTCACTTAGATGATATGCTTCGTTTAAAAGCTTTAATTGCTTTCCTCAGTCATCGAAATTAAATCTTGCTTTGTTAAACGCATTTAGCAGATTCACAATTGCTCATATGTTTATTTTCATCGATGTCGCAAATTCTTTTTAATTCGTAGGGCGATCTAACGCGTAACCGAATGGACAATTCTCACTGTTTGTATTTTGCCTCTGTTTCAGTAGCACTTGTTATGGGCTTCGTAGTTTTCAGATTTATCATGTGCGCCTTGCGTTTTGACAGCTGTTTGCCTGATTTTAGCATATAACCAGCTCGCCCTTGCTCCAAGGCTATGATAACCCCAACATCTTTAGCATCTTTCGTGGCATAATCACTGTTAACTTACTCATATCTCTTAATCCACTGTGAAACGAAGTTTTTCGCAAAGTACTTCTTGTAACCTTTCTTTTCAGACTAGTTGCAAAAGCATTTACTTTAATAGTTTTGCTTAAAGTCGATGGCTGTAGTTATGAATGTTATTGGTTATTGAGAAGACGTTATGTAGCAAGAGATATATACAAAAATATTATACACAAAGTACAAAAAAATTAACTCGATCTAGAAGACATCGATGTATTAGTATCTGACTTCACAGTCATACCATTCTACAGAGAGTTAAACCCATCTTTTCATAAGCCATTCAGTAAATATACGTAAATGACACTCGACACTTCCTTTTCAACTTTCCCATTCAACATTTCTAACTTGATCCAAGACAAGCCCCAAAAATTGTCTAAGATCCTTGTCGTGCTAGAAGTATTGAGTAGCAATGTAAAGAATTTTCTTGTTTAACAAACCAAACTCATTATATTTTACTTACGTACCCGATGTTTCTCCCCTCAAACTTCAATAATTTCCTGCCCGTCAATCATTCGCTCTCTCGGTCTTTCTGTTAGCAATATTCTTATATTTTTAAGAACAACTAAGGGTTCCAATAATTCAAAGACTTACACGCATTTATACAAATCAGTCGTTTTCAAACTCTTCCATCCCACACGCCTCTTTCAATCGCACATATATTCTACATTACATAGGATATTTTCGACGCGTAAATCTCCGATCTCTTTGAATTAAATGATACGTTATTACACGATGAGCGATCACGCAAAAGGGTCTTATGATGGACGCGCGAGGAGCGTAGTCAGTTTCGAGTCGGCCATAAGATATTAGGTTTGACCAGAAGTTGCCTTCGTTTTATAAGGAAATATTAGACGCACAACATTTTTTGTATTTCATCGCTTTACTGAAGTATGTATACAGCTACAGGACGGCTGAAGGTAAAGACTACAAATTAGGTTTCATGTTTGTACAAATATTACCAGATAAAGCAGTTGCGTGCAGATAGAAAAGAGTACTTTTAGGCCAACCCAATACAGACGCTGACGTGCAAATTTGATAAATATAGTTTTCTTCATTATTAAATTGTTCTTTATTCGTTTTACCACTGATCAGAACTAAACGCGCACAGAATATATCTTACATGAAATATATCACAAATCATATAGGATACGTCCAGAGTATATAAAACGCGTGGTTGATTATATTATGCGTTTCACATTATAGTAAAGACGTTATACATCATGTTACACATAGCGCATTATTTATTGTATGCATTGTCACTTGATTCGGTATTTAAAGTGTGCAAAATCTTTAACTCGCTTATTATTCGAATAATAATCGTAGACTGGCTCGTTTTTCTCTCGTTATCCATAATGATATCCCGCGATTATCTGCAATTTGGTTTCAAGCCTCTCGGGCCGATGGGTGCAGGGGTATTTATTAGCCGTAATTACACCCCTTTTTTGGCAGAAACTTGTTCCTAGGATCTTACGGCGTTGGCATGAGGGTGCAACAGGTCGAACTGCCTACACCGTCATTCAAACGGGGCCGATGCAAAGACAAGTCTTATTTATTCTCGAAAAAACTGATGTACCGTGAGGGTAACAATACGGAAAAACACGAGTATTTTAAGAGTTTTACTTTAAACGCGTGAAAAAAAGTATCGACCAAAAATGGTGCATATAGAAATATTTACGTCACTTATATATCACTTGTATATATATATTGATTACAAGTTTTATACGTATATCACTTACATATCAATGTAAAATTGTAGTTACTCTGTGAAACTCGTTAAAAATGAATAAGCCTCATTTTTGCGCTATTTTTTCTCAACGATGGTGTACTATTTACATACACTCAATATCTAAATGCAATCTTTCTCGATACACAACATCACGAAATAAACTATAAATATGTATATCATGGTCATCATTATTAAATTTCACGTCAGCTTGAATACTTTTGAACATGCAAGATTCTACATTGCTATAGAATGGGTTTTTAACATCTTTCTTTGCCTCGTCTTTTATTGCTTATTTTCTTTATTCGTATGGAGTGAATGTTATTAAGCATTTGTATCTTTTTGCGTGGTTACCATTGTGATAAGTTTATTGTTTCGAGCAACGAGCAAGGCTTGCTCTTGCACCATCTCTTTTTGAAACGCAGTGTATTTGTGACGCACCTGGCCTGTAATTCTACCTGTGGTAGAGGATAAACCCACGGACCTGCCGCGAATAACCACCCTTGGCTCTATCATTAGCACAAACAGGGGGTGGGGGATATCGATGCTCCTTCATCTGCTTCTTGATTTTCACGTGGTCCAGAAGATTCCGCCTTGTATTCGATAAGGACCTGTATCATCATGGGCTTCGTGGTTTATTTTTTAGATTTTATGTATAATATTTGGTGGATTAGATAAATGGCGAAATTCTTTAAAAATTCTGATGTGCCCCCGTCTCTATTATATATGAATTTTTAATTTTCAATAATATTTTGCACCTGAATTTATCAAAGCAATCATTGGTAACGTGCATCATTTTTATTATTTTTATCCAAAGTTTGACGAATTGATGGAAAATTGATTTGGCGTATAGAACATACGAGACTAAATTGCAGCGCAATAACTCATGTTACATATACTCAAAGAAAACATTGTCTCAAAACTGGACATGCTCTAAAATATTTATCATAAGTAATAGTATTTTTTCTTGATAATAAATACCATAAATATCTTTATTTCACAATTCACTCTGCTATTCTTTCGTGAATATTTAACGTCAATCTGTACAGAATAAAAAATTGGCAAATAGTAATATGTACATTGCATATCGATGAGGATTTTGGCTTGGAGCGACCACGGGCAGCTTGGTATAATATCCGTGAGAAGCTGCATCAAGCTTGAATATGTATCGATCAGTGAAATATTGATGCGAGTCAGAAGTGGTGCAGGACGCATAAGTGCAGTAACCAAAAGGCTAAAGGTGTTTCACTGTCCGTCTTATACATGATTTTTCAAGCTGTAATAAGATTTTACGTCTATCTTTATTCATATAGCGATCGACATATTAGTTTATTTTGTATATCTCGATGTAATATTTGATAAATCAAAAGGTGCATCATTTGTTTTCGAATAAATAGTCTTCTTTGTTGCATCCATAAATGTTCGCTTCTGCTGTATACAGATATCCAAATTGTAATAAGATTTATGAGAATTGTAATAGATAATTCCTGCTTGATTGTTGGTATTAAAAATATCTGAAAATCGTTAGAGGAATACGAAACAAATTATTTGTTCCCGGTGTGCAGTAGGTTAGCTTGTTAAACTAGATTGAACTTTTAAAATCCTAAGTTGAAGGAGCTCGAAAGTAAAAGTTCAGTTTTTGTATGAAATGCATGCTATAAATTAAACAACAAATTTTCAACCAGCTAAATGCACATGATCTATTGGAATAAAAGTACGTTGCCAATAAATGTTTCTATTCCTAGCAGACTTAAATTGGAAGCAAGTGGGCCAAGCGCACGTTGGTCCTTTAAAGGTTAAAGCATTTTTGTTTGAATCCTTGAGTTCGGTAGGAGGCTTCGTCACCCTCGAAGACAACTTCCGGGTGCCAAGTAGCGAACGGACAGGTTGACGGCGAGGGGCTCGTTACGCGATCATCAGCGAGCAATCTCGGCACGAAAGGAGTCGTTGCTCCTACAACAGTCTCGCGTAAACCCACTGATCGCTCATTCGCTATGAGCAGACCTCGAGAAAATGCGGTGGAAGGTCTTGTTGCTGCGTCCTACACTGTTTTGTTCTTAAAACAGGTATACCGTCAAAAATAAAGAAGGAAAGTTGTGCCTTACATTGTTCATAACTGGAGAAGATGGTTTTACATGTTTTCGAGTAGAGCAGGTCCATTGATAAAAATGAATACAAGGATGGACACAATGAAGAATACCGATCAGTGTCACCAAAAGCTAGGTTCTTTTCAAATGCTTCAGAAAATACTCATTACCCCAGAGATAAAGCAAAGATGTGTGTTATTCTGAAAATAATAGAGTTACCTTTTTCTACGCTGATTTCTCATTTTATAAACAAAGACATGAAATATTATTCCATGACGCGAATGAAATCGTGGGATCATGATATCTAAGGTTAATCTTAGTCCAGGGTTGATCTCAGGCTCTTTCCTCCTCTTCCTTTTTCTCATCGTTCCGTTCCCCGACAGCAGAAGGCCGAGCAGATGATTACAAGCAATTTCATTGATAAAATAGGTTCTTCGCTATTTCTTTTCCAAAACATTTATTATCCCAGAAATAAAGAACGGGTGTTCATGATTAAACGGGCAAAGGCAGCGCGTTTATTTTTTCAAAAGCAAAGAGGGGATATGTCGAAAGTAAGAAAAAAAATGAAAAGAAAAGGCAGATTATTCCAAGAAACAAGCCATTAACCCACTAGGGCAAAATGGAAAAAAAAAGCCTCGTGATATTAAAGGATAATATGAATCTTGGGCCGATCTCACGGTCCTTCCTCCTCTGGACTTTGTTTTATCTTTTTTTTCCCGACGCTGTAAGACCGGCCGGTGGGTAGTCGCAGTTCCCAGGTGAAGCTAATCATATTCCGCGTTCCACGGTAATGGCGAAGGAGCATCGGCAGCCTCCGGCTGGTAACGGAATCTCTGCTACCGACACCCCATTTTGCCATTGGGTGAACCCACATAGACGACCCTTGCCTTCAAGACCGTGCTCTTGTAATCCTTCCTCAGTACTTTTTCCTCCTTCTCTCCTTTTTTTCGCTTTTGCCGTTTTTCTTCTGCACTGTTTTTCCTGTAACTTCTCGCTCGATCAGAAGGGATTGGCGCAACAACGATTTGAAACATTGCAACGAAGTGTTTTTAACATTTTTTCTTTCTGCTTTTGCTTTCTGTTCTTTTTTTTTTTTTTTAATTGTCAATGAAATTAATAATGAAACTTAAATTATTCTCAGTTTAAAATTCCTCCGGGGTAATATTTTTCTTCCAAACTTTTCGTTTACTGTTATCTTCCTTTCTTTTTAGTTATTTCAACTGCTTCCCCGTGTAATTCTATAGAATCTATCATCGAAGAAGAGATAATACCTGATATAATCGAGACTTATACCTCGAATTTATAATAACCTGCAAATCTCGTGGTGCAATGATTACTTGCAATGTTTCTCGATGTAATTCTAGTGGGTAATGTTGTTGAGCAATTTTTACCAATTTTTCATATTCTGCAGCACGCTTAATGATTAACTTAATAACACATTTTTGGGCCATTATATCCATGTCAGCTTTGCTTAAATTTCAGTAAAATAAAAAGTTAAATGTTTCTAGGTATTTAATGTATTATTAATACGTTAGTTAGATAGTTATTTTGAAGCAGAAGGAATATTCATTTTTTCGTTGAGCGGTAGAAACTTTGGGGACGTACTGCGGTTGAAAATCCCCATCTTAATGGGGTGAATATTATCTCGTCCCTGTGCTCTCTAAGGTTCTTCTAAAGCCTCACTCAGAATCTTTGGAGTCTGGTTAGCATGAACGTGTTAAGTATGCTTTGTGCTTACCGAGAATGTCTCGCACCAAGAAACAAAGTTACCTCGACTTTCTAAGTCATTTGTCTGTTTGATTTTCGGCCACTGACCTTTGGTCTAGGACCTTTTCTTAATCCTCAGGTCTTCACCAACTTCACTATAATAGTTCTTTCATTGTTTTTTTCATTGTTTTATGATTATACATAATTTTGAGTTACAGTAATTAATTATAAATTGGTAACAAATTAAATTTATTAACTATTATTAACAAAGTTAAGAAGCTCATTTCTTCGTTTGACTGGATATTAAATATTATTGCTTAGGACTAATAAGCAAATAATTAGCTATTGAACAAAGGTAAACTTAGAAGGTATTTGTTTTAATCTAAGTTTTTCAAAGACAGATTTGCTATTTATACCATAGAATGTTATCGTTGAATTTTTTATATGTTGGGATAAAATGAATAAATCGTATACCATCGTACCATAAGTAATCATCCATACCAAAGTATCATGATTATATCATAAGTAATGCAATATTATGCTGAGACGGGCAATAATCTCAGCCGCTTCTTCCAAATTAAATCCTCAATAAAGAACCGTATCTTAAAAAACTAATATGGCCAAAACAAGTCATTAATAAAAATGGAACTGCTCTAACTGACAGAAGGAGCATGTTTTTTTATCAGCACAACGCACGTCTCTACACAGCGCGAGAAACTCTTCACGGATTAACAATGATTTAAATTGCAAATTATCGCATCTCGTTTTCCTGTCTTGGTACCGTTAGATTACAAGTTTTTTCGAAGCCTTTAAAACCACGTTAATCGAACATTTTTTCATTCAGAATAAAATATCCGAGGAGACTTCGATTCGTTCTTTGATCGAATATCCGAGGGCTTTTATACCCAAGATATTGATATTCTGAAATAAAGATGGAAATGATTTGTAAATAGTAAATGTATCTTAGATTAAAGTTATTGATATGTTTGTCCTATCGTGTTTCAACAGTTATCCTACGAAACTATATTGCTTATAACATATCACGATATATGAAATGAATGCAACTGAAAGAAATTAAACGTTTGAGTCCCGTGCAAAAAATGATATTTATCCTTATTTGGTTGCCTTTGTCGAGAATTTCTTAGTGACTTGTATAATGTATGTGGAATAAATCCGGCATGTGGAAGGTGCTTAAGGCGACCGGCCGATTCCCACGCGCCCACACGTCGTAAATTCACGGGCAGGCGTGGCAAATCGCATTTAGAAACGCCGGCCCGTTTGACAAACGCGGATTTACACCTCTTGGCCGACATCCAGACCCCGAAAACTTGTTCGTTTATGCGACTACTCCTCCGTGACGCACGAGTGCTCGTGCTGCATTGAATAATGATCGTTTCGTTTAGGAACTCGTTTATACTGATCGACCGTATTCCACTGGGACCAGTTAGAAATTTATTATGTAGAATTATATTTCAAACGGTATCAATCATAAAATAGAGATATACCTAACTATAATCCATTCTGGTAAGATCGTTGATCTGAATAATTGCATATTATGCTAATGTATGACTAACTTACAAACACGCGATTATCACTGAAAATAACTTCCAGTTACACGTGTAATAAATATGATTACAGATGGAATGAATTTAAAAGTGAAGTTAATATCAATTACGATTGTCAATAAAATTAACTTTCTATTGCAATGCTATTGATTTCAATCTGGAATACAAATAACATCGAGTTGTACCAGCAGTGACTATAACAGTGAATTCAAGTAATGTACATTATAGCAATAATAATAAAAGCATATAAATAATCAGTCAAGAAAAATAATACAAACAATTGTAAACATCACTAACGGTATTTAAAATTTTAATGTAATTCATTGAAAATTAGACTAATAGTAACTACGATTACTAATAGTATACATAGCAAATTACACTAATAATACATGTAATTACCAACGGAATCAATTTTAGATTGTATTGATACTAATTAAAATTACCAATGAAATTAATTTCAAACCATACTGCAGATAATTATAATCGCAAACTATATTGGCTCCGATTAAAATAACAAATAGGATCAGCTGAAAATTATACCAATACCGATTAAAGTGGCCGATGGAAGAAGTAAAAACTATACTGGTACTAATCGAAGGAATTAATGAATAATCTTTATAAATGCGAATAGTACTGAGTACAGTTGATGATATAGCATACATATATTACTGTATACATATAACTGTATATTACATATACTACTATACATATATACTGTGTAACGCATGTCGAATACAAAAGGTACGTTTTTATTTCAGGAAACGGAGGAAGAGTGCCGACATGTCGGCTTCGAGTACCGGGCTCTGTCGACCCGGAATCATCCTGTGGCTAGCTGTTCTTCTACCATTTCAATCCTCGCATTGTGGTGAGTTTCTCTCTTAATTGTTCGTGATCTTCATTTTTATCACAGCTGTTCTTTAGATCATTCTGAGTTTTTCTACGTCAAAGCTTTTCATCGGTCCAATTGCAATCGTTCCTTGTAAAGACGAATTGAAACTCCGTAACCATTGTAAGCACGTGGTAGGTAACGCTTAACAAACGCAGAATACACTGTGAAAATATTTGATTATTATAAAACGCTGTTAACACAATGTAGAAACATGATTGGTAAAATATAACCATTGTAGAAAGATGATTTTTGATCATTAGATTGACACCTTGATCATTACAATGATTTAATACAATAGTTTGTTCATTATTATAAAAACATAATTGAAACGAAGCAGAATCCGTTTCACGATATTTTTATGCTATAGTTACACTAATTTCTCTTGAATGATTAAGCAATGATTATTATCATACTGCTGACCATTGATTTCAATGGAAAAATGAGCTTCTTTCCGCACATAGCTGTTGGACTATTTGTCAATGATACTTTTCGTACTCTATAATATTCCATAATTTTTAAGGAAAAATGAAGTGATTTTATGGCACAGTATCTTCAGAGGTTTTTTTGACTGATGTCAATGAAATCTTTAGATTTGAAAGGTCGATTTTAACGGGAAAACGAGCCGTTCTTCTAACATACTTCTGGCGCTTTTGAATGATTAATTAAGGATTTTTCTACCCAATTATCCCGTGGTTTTATAACTAATGTTAGCCTTAGCTTTGGCACAATATTTCGATGATGGATCGGTATTCATTTTCATGCTATCACATTTCGCGATTTCAAAGGAAAAACCAGATTTTCATAGAAACAGCATTTTAATAGCTGTAAACAGTTTCGGACTGATTTTCATGAAAAGATCGAGTTGCAACTTCGGCGCAGTACCTTGATAACCGATCAGCACTGATTTTCGTGCTGTAACTCCCGTAATTTCGAAGGAAAAAGGACGTTCTTCCGAGGCGCAACGGCGGATGGGAGATCTCGCGGATGCCGTAGATTCTGGTCAAACCTGTAGGCCCCTTCGAGAGCCAATGTCACTGACCGCGTACCACACCGTTGCCCACTTACGGCCTCTCCTTCGCCTGACCCCCCGAGGGGATCCATATTCAAGCCTGACGTGTACCGAGGAGTCCTTATCCTGGACCTCTTTCTACGATCCGGATGGCGCTTCACCTCTGCCACCTGTAAAAACTCAACCTTAGATTAACGGTGGAAGCCTCTCTCCCTCTATATTTATATCCCTTTTTCTCTGCCTCTATATCGTAGTCGATGAGGGTAACAGGCTAGTAGAATTCTTGAAGTCGTGGAAAATTGAGTGTGCTTAGAGAAGATGGTTTTGTGCGCGAACGCGCGCGGGTGTGCGTGTATGTGCTTGCACGCGCGCAGTTATGAGAGAGAAGGAGAGAGAGAGAGAGAGAGAAAGAGAGAGAGAGTGAGAGAGAGCACAGGGTAAAGAGTGATCCTTGTGAATGTGTGCATAAATATGTTAGAAAATTGATGGAGGAAGTTTACTTGGAGAGGGTAGTTCGGTTGGCCTTACGTTATTTTAAGTAGAAGGTAAAGCGATGAATGCAGAGTTGAATATTGATTTAAGATATTGATGAAGGAAGTGCATTCAGTGAAGGTGTATTTTTTGTCATAAAAGAAAAGAGGAGGAAGAGTGAAGTGATTTTTATTAATGTGAGGATAAACATCTTTGGGAATTAGGGATGAAGGTAAATTTAGACAATATGTTGTGAAAATTGAGAAAAAAAGTGGACTTAAGGAAGATGAGTTTGTAACGGGAAAGGGAAAAGGAGAATGAAGAAAGTAAAGAGAGATCTTTACGAATGTGAAATTATATATTTTAGGATATTAATGCTGGAATTATACTTCGATCTTTCTATTTTCGTTACACTTATCTTCGAAAAAAAGATAGAGAAAACTTGAGTAATGTAAAACGAAAGAGTTTAAGATTAAATATACTGAGATATTGATGAAAAATTTATGTCGGATGAAATGATTTGTTTAAGTATCTCTTTTTTTTATAATATATTCAAATCCATTTAAATACTCAAAAAAAGTCTCTTCTCTGGAAATCTCTGGAAAACATGTTATCGATGGAAAGGAAATTTTTATATAACATAAATGATGACTTTTATTTTTCATGATCTGTCAAAATAAACATGAAGAACGTCCTCGTTAAAGAAGTCTCCGAAAAGCTTTAAAAAATATTTTTAAGTGTTTTTTAGAAAAGTCAAATCATTTCTCCTGCAATTTAAATATATCGATTACTCTATGAATTTTTTATTAGTTATTGTAATTAATTCTGCAAAAAGTATGCTTTTCAAAAAGAAATTCCCACTTGAAATTACATTTAATCGACCTTCGTGCGATCTAAGTGAATCGATTGCCATTAAAA
Organism: Ampulex compressa; assembly: GCA_038496175.1. Classification (NCBI taxonomy): domain Eukaryota; kingdom Metazoa; phylum Arthropoda; class Insecta; order Hymenoptera; family Ampulicidae; genus Ampulex; species Ampulex compressa. The sequence goes on from JBCFXI010000005.1 coordinate 769,333, forward strand.
ACTCTCATTCTCAAGTGATTTCGCTCCTTTGCGGTTTAATCAATCTTATGGATCTCGAAGGACGAAGGAGGATGAAGAAAACCGTGAAGTTTCGATCAGGCTGCAGCGAAACGTAGAAAGAAAAATGTATCCACAATGGTTTCTCACCGAAGGTGCATCGTTTTTGTATGCTGTGGTCTTCAAGGTAGCACGAACTTCCCAGAATACGCCCAGATCTGGAAGCAAAATTAATTTCTTCTCTGCTGGTCGTATTATTTCAATGATAAAAAAACTTAAATGGTTAAATAACTTATATAAAAATACATCAAGTATTTTCTGCATCTCTGTTTACATTTTAATTCAATCCACTCGAATGCTCAGATATATTTGATAAAGAAAAGAATAAACGCATTTTTGGATATGGTGGTTTGCAAAAGAATTGTTGCCATTATGACATGGTAAAAATTTTCTACAGTTACAAGTTACATATAGAAGACTCTGTCTGTTATAAAAACACGATGGAACACTTTAGCCATGTTAAAATAAAGAACGAATGATTTTGTCCAATATAAAAACGTAATACACCATTATTACCATCACGAAAATGCGTCAAAACAGTTACGCCGTCACAAACAAATCACGGTGGAACATATTAGCCATAAGAAACATAAAAACATTGGCACACTATTTAATATACGATTGTGACAGAACATCTTGGCTGAAGAACTTGTTCGAAGAATAACTTGTTTTGAAGAACACCTTGTCGATCACAAATAGCATGCTGGAAGAGATCACCTATTACAAAAATGCGGTAGGACAGCTTGGATGTGAAGAAGAACGTAGGGAAAGACTGCGAACGTCAGAAAACGCGATGCAACAACGTGTCTGTCATGAGAATGTGATGGAGCATTTTTGCGAAACAAAAATGAAAGAATGCAAAGAGCTTGTCTCGCGTAAAATAAAATACTTTGATCGCAAAAGCTCGGTGGCACGTCAAAAGAATAGTTGCTAGCGGAATAATGGTGTTGGAGTGGGAATAAAAATTTGAAAGAGAGATGAGAGAGCGACGCAGAGGACCCGTTGTAACCGGTACGTCGTAAGAGGACTTCTTCTTCCACTCCTAGCATTATCCACCCTGGGGGCTCTTTACCGAGGTGCCGAGGTCAGCGGCGGTCATCCGATGAGGACCATAACGGAACACGTGTGGGTGCAACGTCAGCGTGACACAGATTAAATGATCGATTCTTGATCATTTCCTAGACTTAGTCCAGAGTACGATCCTTTAAGCTGCTGCCAGAACTTGGTCAAGCTTTGCACATTGATTATTAACCGGAATATTAATTGTTCTTTCTCTTCTTCAGTTTTGGATGTACTAAAACACTCCTAGACCACAGCTAAGCTTGTAAATTTGTTATAAATGTTCTTCTTGTGGTTTCATTCGTATTTTAAGATGGTTTAGTATGAAGATTGTTTTGGACTCCATATAAATTATAAAGTTCCTTCAGGCTTCTAAACCTTGCGAAACTTATCTGATTCATAGTCAAAGGTATTTCAATTAGTGATCTTCTTCTACTTGACGAAACTTGTCCATTCATTATTAAACGGTTTCGAACTGCTTCTGAAATCAACGTTTTAGTGCAGCTTGTTGAAATCGTGATTGATTCTTTTTTTTTCATTAAACTTAGTGAAAGTTTCAAAAATTTAAGATACTGACAGACTTTAATTAAAACGTTAGTTTCATTATTACATAACTATTGTTGCATTTCTTTAAGCTTAATCGATACTTTGACACGAGGATTGATCGGTTAACACCAAAGTTAAAGGGTTGCTATATCTTCTCCAACTGCAATAATTTAATTCATAACCGGAGAATGTAAATCATCTTTTCATTCGTCCTATTGATATTTTACACTAGATCATTGGGCTCCATTACGCATCAGTTACTGTAATGATTGATTTATGTAGGAATGAACTAGAATCATTAGAACAGTCAAAATAATTGCTGTGTAATACTTTTAAATATCTAACAAAATTGATGGCGGTACGTTTCCTGAGTCTTTTCATAATTCCTTGGTAGTATTAGAAAAATTCAATAGATCCATTTACATTCTGACAGTTTTACACTGTTTATTTTTCACAAAGAGATATATATTATACCTAGATATACAGTATTAGAAATCCGAACGATAGTTTTTAAATTCTAGCTTTGGCTCCTTATTCGTTAAATTCTTTTTCCAACATTTTAATTTAAACCGTCAAATTGTAATTAACGCGGTGACTAAGTTGGAGCAAATTCGTCGACGTCCGTGGAACTCAACGGTCTAAATTAAAATATGTTAAAATAAATATAAACGAAAATCTCCAGTGCCCCAAAGGATTTTCCATTTAGGAATGCGGAGAGCCGTGTTAAGAAATCTGCGAGAGGCACTCTCTTCCATTAACCGGTACTCTCAAAGGGTTATGCAACTCGATTTCCACCTGTGCCGTGGCTGTTTGCCCAGGCCTCGAGCTCGTTTCACCGTTTATCCACGAACTTGAACCTCCGTGGCAACGAACTTCCTCTGAGAGGCATGATTCACCGATTATTTCAGACTCTTTTGACTCCTCTTTTCATCAAAAAGAGAAGAGAATATCGAACGAGTGGAACAATCGAGTGACTAACGTAGAGACTTTTTTCACTCCTTCTTTTTGATACTGCAATCTTAGTCTCCTTTGACTCCTCTGTTTATTAAAAATGGAATGAAACATCGAGAAATTAAGACAGTTGAGTGATTGAAATAATAAGTGGATTATTTAAAAAATGATTTCTATTATTTTCAGAAACAAGACTAAAATGTTTGACACGTTTCTTTTTGAGAAAGACAAACAAATATCGAAAGAGTGGATCAATTGAATAGCCAATATTAGATGTGTAAATCAATTCGATACTTTTATATTAAATCGATCATAACTCTCTTCGGAGTTAACTTTCTGATTTCTAGCGAAATATACGTTTATGTTGCAGCATAAACACTTGCGGTTTTAACCATTATCTTTAATTATAAATACCGCAATTATTTTCATGCCAAATTAATACCACACAAAACTAATTCACATCCTTGAGAAGAGAAAGGATTTAAAATAAGAGTATAATGGGAGTTCTTAATCCTCGTAAAAAGATTGAAAATTCTTGTTCTTGAGCTAAAATTGAGACGATATATTTTATGTCATATCAGACACAATCGCGTTTATTTTTATTCTAACATTTAGAAACGGAGATGCCCATCGTCGATTTGCAATAAAAACATTCGACGAGTTAAAGCAGAAATATTTTAACGGTTTTATTAGATTAAAAATCATTTTTTATAAATCTCTGAAATTATATTTCACAAAATGAAAGAGCAAAAGAGCTACTTCTGGGATTTCTTCTTTCTTTCTCTTTCTCAAGGAAATAAAATATTCATTAAAAAACTTTAATTATTAAAGGTTGAAATATGTCTCAGACATCTAATATTTCCAATCAAAGAGCATTTTCTTTAAAGTTTTAGCAAAGAACCTTGCCATTAACTCAACAAAATTTAGTAACTTAGAAAAAGCAGCCTGGCCTATTCCACCTTTTTTCTCCTCTCTATTCCTCTCTCAAGGAAACAAAATATTTATCAAAGACCAATAAACCTCAAAGAATCTTACGTTATCAATCAAATGTCACTCTTTAAAAAATCTAGACATTCCATTTCACGAAACAGAAAGAACAAAACTGGCACCAAGTGAGCTCCACGATCACGCTTTGGCGGTCATAATTTTTTTCAATGCTCACGTACGGATTCAACATCTCGAGGTAAGGAGACACAACGGTGAATCTCGTGAAGAGTCGAGGTGAACAGGGCGAGAAAAATGAAGGAGCAACGTGAGAATAAACGATCCACAATTTGTTTCGATGCTCATAGAGGAATTCAATATCTTGAGGCAGAAAGGCGCGATGCAAAATTTCGTGGCCAAGGAAGAGAAGCAAAGAGCAAAAGGGGACCGCGTGTTCGTCGGAGCGTACAAAGCCCGATGGTAATGAACTTTTCGCAAGGCAAGGCCGCTTGGAGTGATTTCATAACTATGCTACCGTCCTCTTTGTCAGTCCTTCAGTCTTATTATTTCCCCCCAGTTTTTTTTCCACGGCCGCCTTCTACCGATATATGTGCTGCAGATTCTAGTCTCTGCCTTATTCTGCACTCCGTAAGCTATTCTATCATTTCTTCTGCTTCTACACATGAAGTTTTCGTACTTAACTCTTTTAATGTCGGTGTAAAAGTTGAAATTGAGCGAAAAGTACTGAACAAAACTGATGTAGTGTGGTAAGAAGTTTGAGAAAGCATTATAAAAATTTGGTTTTAAGCGATAATCACAAAATATAAAAGAGATATGTTAAGACATAAACAAAAAATGCATTATATGTATTTATTACTGCATTATAGTATTTCGATATATCTTGAAAATCATAGGGATAATGTTTATTGGAATTTAGAATAAAAAATCTTGGATTAAGACTAATTATTTGCAAATATAAGTAGTTATTGACAGTTTTTACATGAGTAGTCGATATCGATGCATCGAGGTTTGACAGTAAACGAGTTAAAATTATCCATGTTGTTCCTATAGTTATATAAGTTATTTTATTTTCATCCCGTCCAAACTGTGTTCTGTGATTGAAAATATGAAAACAATTGTTATATGAACATTGGATTCTTAATGTTTTATTATAAAATGACAACACAGATGCTGAAATAATAAATAAATGACTTCTTGTTTGACTCCATATGGAAATATTGATAATATTTAATCATGTAGAAGAGTTCGCTATTTACTTTGAGCAAAAACTTTAATAAACATGCGCAATGGATCCCGCAGCGCCCACGATCGAACAAGAATGCGTTTATTTATAAAGTTAGTATCTTTGTTATGATTTTTTAATAAAATATTTATGACATCTATGATTTAATGAGTCTTTGTATTTATATGACATTTACATCTTAATTATCTGGTCGTTGCCAGCAATTCCTCATAATTGAATTGCTCGGAAGGACCAGATAATTTAAATGTATATCTAATCCTGAATAAGTAGTCAGTCGAAACAGTATGTCATTTCATGTGATATTTTTTTCCTATATTTAATCGTAATATGCTGACACCATTTGGGAGGACAAAAATAAAATACTTTTTATATTCGACATTTTAATGTTAAAACTCATTTATGTTTCTCTTTCTGGTTTTGTCTTTAATAGCTGTGCTTTCTAGAATCTCCTTGATTGCTTTTCCTAACTTTATTTTTAATATTTCGGTCTTTAGAATTTTTGTTACCATTATTTTTTAACCTATTTTAAATATTTTGGAGCCTTCTGGAACATATAGTAGAATGTATGATGGTTTTACCTTTACGATATTAGTGCTTAGAATTCCTTCAATCATTCCTTTTTTTTTGTGTATTTGATACTTTAGTGTTTCTAACACTTTTTGTCACTTTCTCTGGTCGTACATATTTGGTGTCTAAAAGACTCTTTATTATGGTTGTGTTTGTGACATTTCGGTGTCTAAAATGATCTGTCTGGCTTCTTTTAATTATATCTGTAATTGAAGAGGATCGTTTACTTCGTCGTCTATGATTCGAAAAAAGAAGCGAATCGCCAAATCCCGTGTAACGTTTTTTTTTCTGTAAAGCTTTTTTGCTGACTCTTAACCCTTAGCGATCGTAAGTCACCTCTCACACGACAACAGTACTTGTCACTGCGGTCGTATGTCACGCGGGAGGTGACAAGATGGATCCTATCGAAATTCGCTGTCTGTGAAATGTGTGCACGATTGCCTCGTCAACTAAGCATCAGCGACAGAGAAATTATCATTTCCTCTGTCTTGTAGAGATCGATGTCTTTTGTAGAGAATTTTTAATATATTGTGCCCAAAAAATGAACAAAGAAAATTTTATAAATTTCGACAGTGATAGCGGCAGTAAATGTTTTGAAAACAATTTTTAATGTCTTTTTGATTCTAGCGATGAGACCAGCAATCACATCTTATTACATCCCCAAAAAAGAAAAGCTGTATCTATAAAATATTCTAACGAAGAAAATGATGTAGAAATAGAAAACGATGTTAACTCATGATGATTGGATTGAATTCAAGAGTGATAATGATAATGGTCTACCTAACAGGATTCCTTTTACAAATATCAATCGTCAAATTTTCGGAAATATTCAGCAGCCCATAGATTACTTCAAAAAACTGTTTACTAACGAATTCATAACGGCACTTGCAATCTAGTGAGAAATATGTATAAAATCTAGCGCCCGATAAGAGTTAATATGCTCTAACATATGCGTGAGACTATACTCTCATGAGAGTGAAAAAAATGTGGCACTATTAGGAGCCTAAAAAATGTACATCCAAAAAGCACACTCTACCTTTCCGTTTTCAGTTCGGAAAGGACAAATCAACTTTAAGCCGTTGCAACTTCTTTGTAAAAGCTTTTTGCATAAATGCGGCATGATTCTCGACGACGTAAGAGCAAAACGGACGTGGTGGGCCCCTGGTACGCGCAGGCACGCGGCCGGGCCCCGTTCGTGGGACTCACTCCATTCACGGACTCGCCTCTGGTTCCCAGTACAATTCAATTCCGTGAAAACCACACGTCGGCGGAATGCTGATTTTCACAACCTCGCTCCACACCGTCGAAACCTCGAACTTAACCCCTTTTAACACCACCTTTTCTTTTGGGCTGAAGTGTTTAAGTGTGATACAGTGCTAAAAGGTGTTGCACGTTAATTCATTTCACGTTGAAATGAGGGGATTATAGGAACAAGGCGATTCCATGCGTGGGGATTTTTTTAGGATGCAAGACCAAGAGTGGTTATGCATTAATTCATACCGTGTTTGAACGCTGAATGTGTATACAGAGAATATTGAAAAAGAACCATTCTATATTTGTATAATAAACGGTATTGATCAAAAGGAGACAAATATTTATAGCTCTAGGGTGAAAAGAATTACAATTAGTATATGAAACGGAAGTTTCTTTTATACCTCGTAGAAACAGGAACATAGTATCTAATTACTAATGACAATGAAAATAAATCTTAAACTGCATTCTTATCGAGAAACGGTTGCCTCTTGATAGGATGTGTTTTATGTGATACTTCACTCGACTGAAGTACATATCCACGTATGCGATAAAGATTCATAAGCGCAACGTACGCTGATATAGTCATAGAAACCTACCGTTCCAGATGTCAATCGGCGGATATTGTTTTCTGTTAAGAGTTTTTCACCCGTTTAGCACCTTTTATGATTGAATGTCTGTCTTTATGACTGAACTGTCGAGAATGAGTACCTCGCATCTTGACAAGTATGCGTTTTAAGACTCAGTTTTGTTAACAGTTTCCTTCTTCCTTTGGTTAACGCGATTTACTATGAAATAGAAATATTTTTTTATACTCTAGAGCCTGCACAATTTTTTTCTAGAGAGATATTCGTTAAATTGATGTAGAAGGATAAAAAGCATATATCATGGAAGTACATATCGCTTATATCGTCTTAGATGGTATCTGTGAACATTTTTTTCATTATTACGTATTTGTTTGTACATATTTGTTTGTATTGTGCTAGTAGCCGATTGACAATGTAGATCGGACAATGTAGAAAATAATGTACTTTACTCGGTGTATACAATTTTTCTAACATTATGTGCATGATTTCTTTCCGGAAGAATATATAATTGTACAGCCACATCCTGAGTAATTTTTCAATTTAACGACTGACTTCAATTTTTCTACCATCGTTTTCGTCGTAGAAAATCGTAAATATTAATACATTTTAATCCATAAATGAAAGTCTGGGAATTTTTATGTATTTATAAATCTTTTTAAGTATTTATATATATTTTATAAATATTGATTAAAGCAGAGGCTTGATGTAAGATTAAATTTAATGTAAGCTAGAATTTCATTTCAATTTTGTTTGTATTTCTTTTTTTGTGAATAATGCGCAAACTTTTTTGTTCGTTGTTTCAAAGAAAAAGGTGAAAAAATTTGAGATTTTCCATTTTTTAAAGGGTCACGGAAACAAATTTTACAAACGTACGTATATAATTTCCTGTAGCATTCTAATTTTGGTTGTATTTCTTCTTCAATTTTATAATACTTTGAATTTTCTAACTTTTTCCATTGGCATTTAAGGAAAAAAATATGTAAAATTTAGTATTTCTGCTTTTATGAAGGTCTTCGAGAAAAATCTCTCCGGGGAATGTCTCTGGTTTTGATTTGCATCCCGATTTCGCTTGTATTTCTTCTTCGAGGACGAAGCAGGAACTTGTTTGAATGCGAAATGCGTACAACGCAGCGTCGCGAGGCGTAGAATTCGAATGTCCAGCATAATCCTTTTATTGAATGTAGAAAACTAGCAGATTTACGGGTCGAATGGCCCTCGGTTTATCAGCCGACCATTAAATAATATATCCGTGAAACGTTCTCAAGCTCAGAAATCAGCCTTATTCCTTCTTTTTTCTTCGTTCTTCTATGGAATTTCCTTAAAAAATCGCGATTTTTACAATAGAGCTTCTCAGAAATCTAAGATAAAATCTAAAACTCTCGCACTTTTCCACTAGCATTAAACCAAAGTCAAGGATAAAACTCGAAACGACAGAAGTATACAATCTTAATTAACCTCGTAAATACCTTATCGCTTTGCATAATTGTTACACATCATTTTGTAAACCGCCTTATCGCAGTTCTTCCCTTAGGGTAAAAGAGTACTGCGATGGTGGAAAATTAAGGCTATTTTCATCATACTAAACTAAAGTTTTTAAATATTTTTAGTAAATTTGAAAATTGTACATTTTTAACTATTTTTTGTCTAATTTAAATATAACATTATTAATTATTGTAGTCATTGTGGTATTCAGAGCGAGAAGCCATTAAAAATTAATGGAAAATGGGAAGTGTAATTATTCGTGTAATTATTCTCCGTAAGTTCTGAAATGAAGAATAATGCTCCTAGCTTAAACTATCACACAAAAAATTTACTTATACTTAAAAATTTAGACAAAATATAATTCATGACAAAGCAGTGCATGTTACAAAGATAAATGTAAAAAATCGGTGAAAGATATCCGAATTTTCTTTAACATTACATTGCAATTACTGCAATAATAATAACGAATACTATAAAGGACTATTATCCAAAATTTATAGCAAACTGAATAAAAATTCATTGACCTATCAATTTAAACAACGCAAGAAATGTAATTTCGCAATAAACACGTTTAAAGATTTATAATTGGTTATTTATGAAATAACTATCTAATTTTATGATTGAAGGAGTAAAATAATCACTCTTTTTGATATTGAGGTTGAAAGAACGTTTCATTCCGCTAAAAAAGACTTTTTTAAATAAATATTTATTCATAAAGCGACGTTTAAACGCTTCAGCGTGTTCCTTATGAAGCTTATGGCTCACGGTAAACCAAAAATTAATGAGTATAAAGTAGAAAAAAAGTAAAAAGTAAGTCTATGCATAGAGTTCCGTCGGTCCTACGGAGAAGGAGAACTTGCGGTGAAGCAACTTATTGAATAATGTTCGTGAAAACGGCACTAAACGATGAGATGCAACGGCGTACTGAACTAGATGAATGAAACTATTTACAAAAAGAAAAAATAGAGCTACGGTGGTGCAGTGGATAGAAACTCGGACTGCCACGCAGGAGACCCGGGTTCTCAAATCCCACCCATTGATGGTTTTTTTCATATGATATGTATACTGTAGCTCTGGTGGTTCGGAACGCACCTTAAACAGGGCAGGTCCTAGGCCAAAATGATCTTAGCAGTCGATGCCTAAAATAAATTTAAAAAAGAATAAATATCCATGTCGGTTCACCCATATCCCCGCAGGAACGATGAAACAACTTACTCATCAAGAAAATAAAACACCGCATGTAAAAATGCATTGATCTCAACAGCGATTATGTCGAAAAATAGGGGAAAGCCGGTCTAAGCTTTCCAAAAATGTATTATGCAATACCTATAAACATATTTTTCATTGTGAAAAATCATCGGGAACCTTATTTTACGGACAACCCTCGTGTAATCAGACATAGGACCATTGTACCTTATGATGTACTCTGGCCTACTGCCAGATGTACTTTTTTAACTTTTCACAATACATCAGCTTTCCAGGTCATAAGATATATCTTCAGTAACATGGCTATGATCTCCCCTTTCATTCATTATTTTTTTTTTGTTTAGTCGGACATTATACGCCGCTACCACGTCTTTTTGCTTATCAGGGAAAATGCAAAAAACATTCTGTTCATCTCGATACGCGTTCGACTTGTGCTACTGCAATCGTGCAATTTGAATACCCAAAAATTCCGTTATCTTTAATAATCCATAATAACCTTTATTAAACATAATTATCGCTATATAACTTTCAGTTTACGTTCACTATAATTAAGCATAAATCCACGTTACAATTTATGATTTCAATCAAGGATTTCAATAATTATTTCTTACTGAGATCTACATAAATCAATGTGATTATTGTAATTACGTTTTTCTACAACACACTTCTATAACTATAATTATTTAAATTACCATTTATTTTTGCTCTCTGCCAAGATCACAAAATATTCGGATCCTTTATAGAATAATAATGCTTCCATGACTTGTTCATTAAATTTTTGTGATATACAGTTGTTGATATTGTTGTTTAGATACATGTTTTGAACGGAATTGATATTTCTATGAATCACTAATCCCTCGTGCGCACTTGGCTCGTCTATCAATTTCGCTGTTAATTTATATTTTCCTCCGAGATATTGTTTATTTTTTTTTTTTTTTTTTTTTTTTTAATTCATTTTTCGGCACCGACTGCTAAGGTCATATGGCCTAGGACCTACTGTTTAAGGTGGATTCCGAACCACCAGAGCTACGGTATACATATC
>JBCFXI010000006.1:600000-770326 GCA_038496175.1 Ampulex compressa
AAGTAAAACGATCGAAGGAAATACGTCGACGAGCGCTGCGATGTTCCCCTGCGCGCTGCAAAAACCCGTCGACGAGGAATGAACTCGGGTCGACGGTGTCCTCTTTTGATTAAAAAGAAGGAAAAAAAAATGGGTTTTACAGTGGCGCGAGCAATTAAGAACGACGCACGTTCTCGGAAAGAATTTGCTCCAGTTGCGGCCCGCGGTGACTCAAGTCCACTTTTCTCGGATTATACACGTTAATTGTTGCGTGTAACTTTAGAGTGGCCGAGCACACGATTTGCTTACAACGAGCGGAGGATTACACTCGGGATGAAAATTTTTTCCGCTGGCGCTAAGTTTTGCACTAAGTTTTCCAAGAAATTGATTTACTTTGCACAACCTTTTCGAAATACGTGTATCGAAAATCGTGCATTGATTATACAATACTATGATAAATAAACACGATTGTCTCATGATTAAGTCCATGATTTAATGGAGTTTTATCTTAAATTACAATAATATATCTTTTTTTACACGGTTTTTTTTATACAGTTTTGAAATACGCGATAAAAATACAAATCTTTTTCTCTTCTTTTACCGTTAAAGGAGATAGATTATGTGAAAAAAGAGTTGGGTGTACAAATATTTTGATTGCACTAGAGAAAAGATGCTGATTGGGATAGACACGAGACGCCTATAAACGTGACCTTTTGTTTGATTTAAGTGACGAGCATTTCGTCCATTTTATTAGCGATGAGTTCGCCTTTTAATTAATTCCGGTATCTCTCGTAAATACTCCGTGGCCACGGTTGGTATATTAGCTCAGAAATTCTTTGCGATAGATATTTCAATGTAGAATATTGGCGGCATCACTGCTGTTGTTGGCGTATCAACCGAGCAAGTAGTAATAACCGGATTTAACAGCCTAGAACCATCGAGCACGTATTTAGTTGTCCACGCTTTCGTACTGTGATCGAGATTTTCTTACGGAACGTCCCCCGATTTTACGATCAGCGAAAAGTTTGGGAAATGATTACTTCTGCTGTGTCTAGTAGGCATTTACTGTGGACAGATAAGGATCTTCATCGAGGAAGGAATACGTGCGGTATCACGAAAATGATCTTCATTGTCTTGATTTCTCGAGCAAAACACTGACGTTTCGCTCGGTGACGTAGAGCGAAATATTAAGAATTGCGTTTGCAACTTACCAAGTATCAATTGTCCCGCGTTGAAACCGTTTTATAAACCTATGGAAGTGTCGAACGATGGTTTAGTTTCGAAATTGCGACCATGAAGATTTCTTGCTCAGCGAAGATGTCGTACGAGTTTATTGTCTTGCATCTCAATGACGAGGTAATTTCATCCTGGTTTGTTTATTTATTGTAGAATATAATATAGACGAATGCATAACGATGTCGTAAAGTCATTCAGGTATTTCCAGAAGATAATTCATTCATCTAGATGATATACTTAGACATTCGATCGGATCACGAATAAATCCACGAACATCGAGCAGATTGTAAAAATCTGAGATATTCAATATCGGGAAGAAAATGGATGATGTCACGAATTATCGTGCTAATTGCCATTATGAACTCAGTTGTCGAACCTGTGAAACAAAGACGTTTGGACGACACAAAAACCAATTCTCGATTATCGCGTTTTCCAAATGGCTTTGCCAAACAAAACCTTTACGGGATTTACATTAAAAAGCACAGCAGCAAAAGGCAAATTCCGAGAAAGGGGAGAATTCGGGCTTTCGTTATCGAAAGTTTGCTCGCGCAGTCTAGATAGGGAAGAAAAGTTCGACGATTATCACCTCCAGTGACGTAGGAAGCGTTATTTTATCGGGGCAAATTTGCGCCGTCGGCGGCCTTTCTAAATGCATTATCTGCGGATGCCATCTCTTTGCTCTTCGATGCCCAATGTGGAAATAACGTGGCAGGACAAACAGGCGAATTTACGGCCAGATTAACGGCTAATTAAATCCCTTGGTTTACACGCTAAGCGGGAAGAAATGCAGGCCTCAGTTCCTTCTTAATCGTCACTAAGCCCATTACGGGAAAGGTGACCTGGAACTTGGACCTTCGTCCGCCAAGGTACGTAGCGTGGATTGCGAATTATTCACGAATCTGTTTAATCAGTCCAATTAAAAAATAAGACGAACAAATTACACGTGTTCCTTGCACTTAAATCGCACAATTCCATATACTGCTCTGTCCAAGATGAATTATCGAAAACCATATCAAAGTTTATATCTCGCTTGAATGATATTCGACGTATTTGTTTTACCTTAAGACTAGAACTGCCATACCAGTCAAAAAGACTGGTAAGTCCTTTTTTTAAAAAATCCTAGCACTTCATAACGATGTATTTTTTGAGATTTTCCATGATTTTCATGCAGTATTTAGATCATCATTTTGATCAACTAAAATTTCCTTTTACTCTCTCCTTTTTTTTAAAGATGTATGTGGTGTTCTAAATATGGCCAGAAAGTGGCTGGTAGTTCTAGTGTTAAAGTGCTAGGACCTCGTATATATTTTTAATGCGTTTTACAAAGGTCTTTAATCGTGGCTCTAACTTTCTCCATGTCTGTCGAGTAAAAACTTTTTGGTGGATAGAAGGATAGGTACTCTATTCTTTGACGATTTCCTCGCTGATAAAAAAAGGTTCGGGATGTGAGAGGAAAGTATGAATAAGGGGGTAAAGTGTCATCGATCGCTGTACGGTGCCGGCATCGGTTAAGACAACCATTCTTCAAATTACGTGGTAATTTTGATCAATGATGACTCGTGACTTTGAAGGCAGCTTCCTACGAGCCCTCGTCGAGGGAAGTGGCCAATTGCCGTGTACGACTATCGTACAGTCGCCACTAGAAATCCTGCCAATAAGATTTCCTCGTTGTTTTTATTCACCTCCAACCGATTTGCATTCGCCGCCACGTCATCGCGCTCTTAGGACGGGAAATTGGTCACACGTTCGAGTCTATTTTTTTTTTTTTCAAAGCAACATAAATCCAATTTTGAAGAAACTACTGTTATATTAAACACGAGCAGAAGACATTCGCGTATAACTAAATCAGTATATACCTATAGAATTATACTATTAAAAAAAACAGCTTATTTATTCCTACAACTATTCAATACGATAATTATACGATATCCGCATTTCGCGAAGGAATTCGTAATTTTTAACGATACTATGATATTAATATACATGATATAAAAAAAGCGAATACTTAACAACATACAAATTTGCAACAAAGCAATATTTGTTATTGTCATCGACAAAGCTTCCTGCTTTATATATAAGAACAAAAACCATTGATCGTTGAATATATGTAATAATAATAACAAAAATCACGTACACGTATATTTCAATAATTCTCGAGACTCTAGGACGATCCTCCTAAATGGCAAAATAATTCTTTCTGCTGCAACCAAGCGAGGTGCGATGCAGGAACCTTATACAAGGGTCTCGATGTTTCCACGAGAAGCCGTGAAAATCTGCGAGCCTCCGAATATGTGTCGCAGAGGTGTCCAGTCGAGGATGAACGATTTGATAACGTAGGGGAGAGAATCGTGCGTATGCGTGCGACGACGACGGCGGCCAGCGAGGCTAATGAGTCCGTAAATTGGCCCAGCTAGGCCCTCCCATCTGAGCTCCGTATGGTGGTAACTCCGGTCTCACTGTCAGTGTGAACCGATTGCCTTCGTGTGCGACGACGATTCCGCCGGTATCCGCGATTTCTCGAGGCCTGGCTTCCTTTTCCACGATCCTTTTTCATCCCTTATCCCTGCACCCGCACAAGTTATCCGTTTCACGAGTGACGCACAGTGCTCGTGCCAGTGAGAAAATCGGTCTACTTTGATTTCTAGAATTCGAGGCTCTTTTATTCGGCGGCGATGCTGTGACTCCGTGGTGCTTTTTTTTTTTTTGGAGGGTTGAGGGAGGAACAGTGCGGGAAAATCGTGGTCTCGTTGCTCCTGTAATCTTCGATGGGCTCGTGATGTGTCTGGAGAAGGAACGCCGGTGGGAATTTGGCCGTGATATTTTTCTGCGACTTATCGAAATTTGATTCGCGATAGTCGATGTTGAAACTCGGGAGGGAATGCAGAAACGTCGGTTTGGACGAGTGAGACGTTAATAGCGGATGTTTAGAAATGTTTTAATCTTTATAGTTAGTACTGCTGGGTACTTATATATTTAGGTAGAGCATGTAGATCCTCGAAAAAGGGGCACCAAGGAAAGAATATCGATAGATCAGTATAGTCATCTACATCTGACGATAAAACTAATGAAAATTATAGAAAATACGTTGTTATAAAGATGAGATTATTTATATAAAAAAGGACTAACACGTCATTTTAATTCGTTCCGTAGTTCTAGTGTTAATAGAACAAGGGTATGCGCTTGACAGTTAATAGATACGCGAGGCTTCCTTTAGATTAGATTTTTTCCAAATACCCAAAGTGAATGGACGAAACAGTTTGAAGTTACGATAAACGGATGTCATTTTCAGCGTGGAGCGTTTTTGAAGGATACGAAATACGAAATTTCGAAATTGCATTTTCGCTTTGTCCCCGACGCTTTTGACGGGGCTCGAGCTCGCGCTTTGTCGGTCAGGCGTAACGAACCGAGAGAGATATTCACGCTAAACATGTGTGGGAGTGTAAAATGGCCACTGAAATGCGTTCGTAATTATTAGCAGGCGCGTGGAATACGCGTCGAGTTCCCCTCGTCGGGCAAAGTTGAACGTGCAGCGTCACGGGGTTAAATGTCTGTGCTGGGAACGTTCTTACGCGCGGGCGCACACTTCGTGATCCTTCGTCGATCTTCGTTTCTCCTCGTGCTCGAGTCGATCGCCCTCAGGATTTGAATTTGCACCGCGGTGCACCGATTGTCCTCCAACGCTTCCGATTTGAAGGCTGACACTTGATGACTGTCCTACTAACAGTACGGTCACGATTAATGAAACGAGATTGCTGCTTATCGAGAAACGTACATATGTCTATATACACACACGTGCACTGGAATTCGGAGGATGTTCCGAATTATTTTTCGTTTATTCGAGCCGGCCATTTTTATCCTTTCGATTTCATCGAGAAACCATCGTTAGTCCGCTCTTACAATATTTTTAATGAGTCATTTCGTACCTTTTAAAAGGGTTTCGTAGTTTTCAAAAGACTACGATGTAAAACACGTATATATTCGTATTTCATTTATTTATATTAGCTCCTTTATATTTATTCGTTTATACATTTATATCAGTAGATCTCTCGTTCTGGTTTTCTGGTTTCTTTTCTGGTTCTCTAGTTTTTTCATGCCACATATATACCGTAACTCTGGTCCTTCGGAACCCACCTTAAACAGTGCATCCTAGTCCGAATGACCTTAGCACTCCATACCAAATACGAATGAAAAAATAAAAAAAGGAGAAAAACAGCAGCTCGACTTAATACACGCGTGTCATTCCTCTAAGAAGTAGGACGTTCCAAATGAACTTTTGCAGATAACAGTTCGAACGTGCAAAAGTGGCGGGTAGTGGATAGATAGCAAGGTGAACGCTTCGTTACCCGGTGTTGAACCCCACGGATCTGATCCAGGAGCCGTGAGACACTCTGCGCGCCGATGTTCGCGCGGCGGTACAAAGCGACGAGAAAGACGAGAGATTCGCGTTGGCGGCGAACGTGGTGTTAACTGGCTTCGGCTCTCCGCTTTTCTGGAGGAGTCGCGAAGATGCGCGTAGCCTCCTTGAAGGATACTTTCAAGGCCTCGAGGGTGGTTACGCAATTGGCCGGCTAAAGTACGGACACGGGAGATTCGAAGCTCGGCCGATGCTCGTGTCTGCGCGTTGGACGCCTCGACGAACGATCGCCTGGACAAATATTTGAGCTTTATAAGCGCGACTTCGTTTGCTGATCGAGAAACATGGCGAGCCAGGGGACGAAGAAGGATATTCTGGAGGATACCCTCCATCATCATCCGGAGGGCAGCGAGGAGGAGGTTGACAAGGAATGGGAGGAGTTCACGAGACTTATGGCGAAGTTGAAGGAAAATCGGAAGAACAGGCCGCACAGGTATCCGCGATGTTCTGCTTAACGCCTAAAACGATTTCTAAAGCCATGGATGTGATCGATCTTGAGCTTACGCCAGTGCAGCTGGAATTCTCTGTTTAATATTGAAACCATCTATGGCTATCTCGAAATGTCGAAATGTATTGCAAATATGTAGCAAAGGAAGGGGAAGCGACGAGGAAAGATAGATAGATCTATACAGCCATTTTCGTGCTGCTGAAAATTTTGTTAAATTTTTCTATTAATTAAAATAGTTTAATTAATTTTAATTATCTCTGATTTTAGTTTCATAGACTTTAATTAACTATTAAAGTCAGGAATTTGGAGATTGAAATTGAAAATGAGCCGTTTGGATTTCTTTGGTAGTTCTGGTGTCGATACAGAAACAAAATTTGTATTTTACAGTAGAATATATTAGAGATATACTGAATTAGAGTATTCTGTTGGATTCAGGGAAACTTTGTATCGTGATTTATATCATGTCAGCCAGGATTTGATATGCATCCTAGGCGATGTTTATTTGAATTTCATAGGACGCGTAAATTTCGAGAGTTGGCCGTTATTTGCTGATATATTCGCGAAGGGTTGCACTCTCGCGAAACGTGATTAATTTTAATGCGACGTCGTGGAGGAGGAATACGTATCCTTTAACTCGATTTAACTTTTTGTCAGACCCTCGCAAGCTTTCTATCCGTGTCCCCCGCCGAATCCGGAGGAGGAGCAGCAGGAGTTCGATCCCTTCGATTACATAAACACGATTGTAAGGAGCGCCTTCTCGAAATCACGTTTTTGCACATTAAAGCCCGGCCGTGCATGTTGCATGGGAATGAGGCATTAGCATCGACAAAGTTTTGCAAGTCGATTATGAATACGATCCATCGTGAAGAAACGCTTTGCTTGCACTTTGCGGAATGATCGATGAATTCTTCCATTTATCACGATAATGAAAATAAGCGAATTTTGGAGACATCCAAGCACATCTATTAATTCCACTTAGCCGCAGTAGGAAGTAATTATTCTTTTTTTTATTTTAATGCGGTATTTAAATACGGTATCTTTAATACGAAAGTAATTATTTATATTTATTTTAATATTTAAGGAACTTTATTTTTCTTTTGATACTTCGATAGACACATGCTTACAAATTTTGATTTCAAGAGCCTCATTCAATAACGAGGCAAGAGTCATCGAAGTACTTTATGTCCCTGTAATTCGAGAGTTAAGATACAGATTTGAATTTTTTTTTTTTGTACATCGATAAACGAGGCATAAAATCCAATTGCGTAACAAGAGTTGAGCGTGACGAAATCGGCATAGCTAATTATAACGGGATCCCGGAGGTGTTCGCGATTTACATTGGTAGTGAAATTCCATCCGAATGCCGTGTTCGAATGTCGCCGATTTGGCCAGCATGATTTACCGTGGGTTTGAGCAATGCCAATGAACGCCGCGCGGATTTATAATTAAACCGACGATGTTGCTGCTAGACGAATCCCAGACATCGCGATTGTCTGCCAATAAACAACTTCCCTATCGCGCATGGGAGATACGTTCTTTGCTTGCGCGATACGAAGTTCCTATTTACCCAACTCGAATCATTCTTCGCATTGAGCCGTCATAACAATCGCTAAATGTATAAGAAAATGCAAGCTCCTGATAATTGAAAGATTGTACACTTCGATGTACTTCGAGCATACGAAGATGGAATGGGTGGTATTAATGGAGATTTTGTCTCGCGATCGAAATTTTATTTAAACAATGGAAAATAAATTATAGTGCTTTGTTATAAGAAGCTAAGAGCGAGAAGCTTTATTTCTTCAGGTCAAATTTTCTATAATAAGGAAGGATAATGGTTAGAATATCTGGAAAGATTAAATACACTAAGTCAAATTTTTTCTATAATATTCTTTTTTTGATGAATTTCTACAGCAACAGGGATTTTGATTAAGTATAAGTACCGCCATATTCATATTTCAATGTGAATTAATTACCAAGGATCGGAGGATTCATTTCTCTTAAGTAGTGTTCAAGAAGTATTTCTCCAGTTCGTGGACAAATTTTTTAATGCGACCCAAGGTGATTTATCCGTTAAATCTCGATTCACGAGCATGCGCAGCTACGTGCGAGAAAACCGTCGTTTTACAACAGATTTTCCGCCACTTATAAACCATTGTGCATACGACGTTCAATGAATAGTCGTGCGACCTTTGAAGTATTGCCAAGTGGCCGAGACTGCGTTTCGAATAAGTATTTTGCGAAGCCAAGTTCGTGCCAATGTATCTTCGAGTCTCTCAGCTGATCGTTCATCTTCCATCGTTCTTTAACCGATGAAATCCACGTAATTTTACTAGAGCTCACGTATCAACGTATCGTCGTTATCGATAAATCTCTACGCAATGCTTTCGTACAGAACTCGTCTGGTACAAGACGAGTATATTTACGAGCGGCATAAGCGAATTTTTACATCGCATTGACCTTTTTTTTTTTTCTTCTCGAAGGAGGCGATACTTGCTTCTCGAATAAATAAAACATCGAATAAAAAACATATCGCACGTACGTTGTGGATATTATTTTTTATTTCTCAGAAATCGTATCAACGTTTCACCGTTATCGAGAAATTTCAATGCACCGCTTTCATACGAAGTACTTGCGAAGAACATGCACGATCCACATTTATTTTTCTTTTTCCAAGGCAGAGATATTTGTTCCTCGAACGGATAAAATAAAACATCTCGCGCATACTTAAGATAGGATATTTATGAAAAGTTGTAGAACAGGGAAAACCGAAACGCTTCAAATCGAATATCAGCGAGGATTGAAACGAATTCCAGAATATCGAGCGAAGATATTGAGTTTTGTGCTCCGTCTTCCATTTGAACGATGGCCGATGAATTCCAGGCCACTGCGATTCTCGCCGCTTCGCGAAGGTGCAATAAATTCGTGTTTCTCACCGACGCTTATTTATATCCCGCCAACCTATCTTTTTTTATTTTCCGTGGCAAATCGAAAATCGTCCCGCGCTCGAGAATACGGTTGTCTTTCGCGAGAACTACGGCGTGCATTTCGTAACCTCTAATTACGCTTCAATGGCGATTTGCGCTGATCGGCACAATTAACCAACTCCGCGCGAGCAAACGAATAGCGAGCCGAGTTTTTTCCACGCTGATTTCCATGCGCATAATGCCGCCACGATTGTCCGTAAAAGTTCCTTTGCGGATCTTTGGATGTACGGCTCTTTGTTAATGTCGACGTGACAAAGGATGGCCAGACTTCGCGCTCTTTAAAAGAATTAGAAACATTAGGTGATCTCTGGCATAGAGAATCCCCAAGGTGAACGCCATCTTCTTTTTCTTGCAAGATTTTTTTAAATTTCTCGAAAGAGACGCGTAACACGTGCGCATATATTTGATTTGATTTACTATATCACGCGCATAAACTTAAAGAAAATCGCCAAAAAAATCTCACAATATTTTTCAAACTTCTCGAAAGCGACGCCTTAGAAAATTCGTTTAACTCTCTAAAAACGAGTATACATATATTTGATTTGATTGACTACATCACGCGTATAAACTTAACGAAAATGACCAAAAAAGTCTCACGATCCGATATAGGATGTTATCAGTGCCTAATTAATATCCCCCAGTGATCTATTAGACGAGCGCAAAAGTTCGTGCGGAGTTTCAATGGATGGAGCTACGAGAAGCTCCGCACGAACTTTTGCGCTCATCCAATATGTTGAAACAGTTTCAAAACCTACATCATCGCGTTCATCATCGATTTCTCCAGGATAGCATCAGGATGATCGCCCAAAGATTCTCCGAACGAGTTGCACAGGGTGTTCCATCTCTTCCGCTCCTCCATTCGCGATCTGCATTTCCTCCAAACAGATCAGCGAGCTGCTCGCGATCGCCGATGACGCGTGATAACGCAGAGTCGTGGGCGCAGAATAATTTCCATGCGGTCGATTAACGAAAAAGGGCCCGCTGATTGCCTCGAGCGACGGCTTTCTAAGCAGTGCCTTTATGCGCTCGAACGAACGTTTAAGGACTCGTTATGCTTATCTACGATGCGTGACCGGCATACGAAGATCCTCCTATTACCAGCCCGGAATATGTGCACGTCAAATGTATTCGCATACGCGGATCCATTTCGGCCGGTGCGCAAGTGACTCGTATCACTTTCCTCGGCTAAGCAGATGCAGCGTTTCCGGGCGCTGCACTTCCAGCGCCTCGATTTACAGGTGACTCGCGCGTGGCGAGGAATGCACCAACTTTTTTGCACCGCGATTTTCGTTGCCATTTTCTGCACCTACTTTTCGGCTACCCGTCGTTATTCCTCTGATTTTAAATACTTCGAGATCACTGTTTGTTTTGGCTGTTTGAATGCTTCGTTGTTTTAGATTGGGTTATGTGGTTGTTAGTAGAGGAAATCTGTATTTTCTTTGCAGCGGAGATTTTTTTAAAAAGACAGGAATGTTTTTTTTTTTTTTTGATAGAGTTATAGGATGTGGAGTTGAAGATTTTATGATTTGGTCGAGTTTAGTTTTTTAAGTCGAGGTAGTTTCTTTTTTCTCGGTGTAATCGAGATTATAGGGTATTTTTAATTTATGACCCCTTCGAAATATTTGGTCCTTTATCTAGATATTTATAAGCGTTTCTATGAAAGTGCACGAAAAGTATTTGTGTAAATTCCATAAAAGTATTCCTAATGGAGCGATGAAGCGAATGGAGCACTTTATCGATACTTTAACATTTATTGCATATAGATACTTCACAAAAGTATCTCCAATGTATACTCGAACATCGATTCAAACGGCATCATATACAGCGTGTTCCAAAAAGCATATACACACTCCCAACAAAAAAAAAATCAGCCATTACCTTAAATCAGAAACTCGCAAGAAAACGAAAAGAAAAAGAAGAAAAGTTGGCTGAAGAATTGTAAAAGCGCGGACTTTTTTTTTTTTTTTTTTTTTTTAAGGAACATCCCATCCTTTAGGGTTTCGACACTCGCAGCTTTTGGCGGCGGCGTTAATGGAGTTAAATCCGGATCAGGGGCGCGACATTTGCCCCGGCTGGATATTTATTTTGCGTGATCGCTAATCGGTCGGGCCTAATTACTAAAATTGGATTAGGGGCCGATTGCCCAGTGGAACGTGGCCACTGTTGACGTCAGGTCGGTACACGAGTTAGCCCAGGTGCCGCTCATATTTCACACCTGCGATGCGCGGAGTCGTTGCTCGTATCATCCTCGTGGCTCTTATGAAGGAAACACTGTTCGCGGAATGTGCAGCTTCCATTGCTCGTGTGGACCGATGTTCTGCTTGGGATGCAGGATTATCGTACGTTGTACGAATATTCTGGAATTTATGCTTTTCTGGGTTGTATAGCGCGAATGTTCACCATGGTGCATTTGGAGTTTATAAAAGTAATTGGAGTTTTTGTAAGTTAGGGTCAATGTCGTGTAAATTGTCGACTTTTGGTTATACGTGAAAAATGGGTATATCCATGTGTGGAATTGAAGAGCTATGCTAAAGCTCGCTTGACATTAAGAAAATCAACAGTCGTTTTGATTCATTTAGATACTTGGGTTCGATTTGTAAATATTAAGTGTGGTTGGAGGATTTTTAGAAATTTTCCCCGTTTTTGATATTAATTTTAAGGATAAGGAAGCGACGAATATAATAATTGGCTGTGTAAGAAAGTGAATACGATTTTGATTTCAGCATAAACGTTATCAAGTGTTGTAATCTTGATTTTATTAGGTAATATCCTGTGGATTGATTGTATGCTTTAACGTATTTCTAGATTGTCTCAATCCTGAAAAGTAAAAAAAAATCGATGTGCAAGTAAATCGCATTTGCGTGCTCATTCGTCGCGTCTCACGTTCGACAGACGGGAGTATTTTGGTGATATTGACATAACGAGCGTGCTTTCGAGAGGGGAAAATGGGGAAAAAAGCTGGGGATATTTTTATTTTCGGTCCTCCCGTAGTACAAATTCAAGGTGGCCGGACGATGACTCAGTTCCAAGTATCATAGATTTTCTCGGTCGCGAGTGTGCGATAAATGCGTAAACAAGAATAGGCTCCCTGCGTAAACGCAGCGTGACGTAATGCACGAGCGCATAAATCAGACGACTCGGGGGAAATGCTCGGCAGTTTTTCTCGAAATTCGGACGATAAACGCTCGACGATGATTTCGATCGATAGCAAATACGGAATGTCAATAATCAGCGAGGAAAGTAAACAAGCGATAAAGGTCGATAACCGATAGCGGTTAGTGAGAATCCGAGAGGCCCTCGATGTTAGCATAAATTTAGTTCGAAACCGATCGGCACTGTTTGCACAAGAAGGGATGCGTATACTTCGAGATATTTCATCCGCAGAATTACGTATTCTAACGCACATACAATAATCCTTCACCAACGATGAACCTCGATAACAATCACAAACATCGAATACTGAAATAAATCTCGCGCTTGAGCTATTGGAATAATTCTACAAAAATTCTCAACAAAACCCTTTTTTTAGCCTTAATTTCCATACAAATCGAAAAAGCAGAATGTCATCAGCTCGAACAGTGGCGTATATATTTCGTTACCAGAAAGGAGGTCTTTTTAAAGTCAGAATAGTCCGTTTATCCAGACCATAAATCGATCAAAGTTCACAGATCATTCTCGCGCTCGATTCAAGTCGATCTTTGCTGGAGAAGAAAAAAGCGTTTAATCTCGATCGACGGCGCGTCTTCGCAAATCTTTTCCTTTCGCTCGACCAAAAAGCGCAGGATCTCGATGCTCGAAGGCAATAAACAATAGGGATTCCTTCGTTGACCGGCTAGCCGGCAATGCTAAAAATAAGGGTTTTAACTCTTGCCAAATTTCAACAAACATTTCTGCACAAGTTCGAACCTGAAAACTACGGGCCCGTTCAGTTGTCGTTTGCCGTCTAATGTGTTTGCACGCTTCGTTGTGTGCCCAGGATCGAGATCATCGCGCTCTTTCCGCTCGAAGAGGAGAAGCGAGTTTCTCGGGGAGGAGTACGGAGTTCGCGTTTCCCGTCCTCGAGGAAGAATTTCGGATGCGGCAGTGATTTTTACGAGTTCCCTCGCAAAGCTCGAGCCGACTCGCCGGTTCAAGGCCATTGATCGCGAGCATTTTCCCTGGGTTCCTTCGTGGCCCATTAAAGCGCTTCCCCTCGTTTGGCAGTTGCGCCAGTTTCGCGGCCGTGATTTACTTCGACGCGCATGCCTTTCCTTGTTTACCTGACCAAATTTACCCCGACTTTCGTTGACAATCCGAGAACCAAGTTCCTCCTCGTTTGCTAAATGTGCAGAGGAAAATTCCTCGTTCTCGATCCCCTTGAAGTATTTGCTTTCGAACTTTTCGAGCGATCTCTGCCCTCTCATGGATAATCGATTAATAAAATCTAATTCTGACATTAAAGAAATTCTTCATTTCTTGCTCGACGACTGACAGCTTATATTGGGATTAAAGACACTCAAAGGAGCACAGTGAAGGATCAAGAGGATTTCTTAAAACTCCCGATAATCAGGTATAGAAGATCGCTTAAGAAGTTGTACGAAATAAATTCAAGTGGTGTTAGGCGGACAGTCGCAAATAGGCGGAGTTTCGTTTATTTCGTTGCCAGGGAAAGGAGAATTGGTCCGACTAGCGTGCGTCCACGACAAGGGATGAGATGTCGAGCTGTACTCGACTTACGACTGCGACGTGTTAAAAGCAGCTTTCCACGGATCTAAGGACTCTGAAAACCGTAGCTCTTCCACATATTTCGAAAAGGAACACGTTCTCGAGCCACGCTCGACGCGGGTCCTTCGAGGATTAAGGAAGAGCTTCGACCTCGAGGCTAAGGGAATTTTGCGAAAGATGGTCGGCCGATGGGCGACGATTGGCCAAGGCGCACGAAGCTCCGGAGCTCCGTCGTTCGTCACCTAATCCGGGGTCTTTCTCGTGAAACTTCGTCCAGCTTTCTGGAACAGCATCGATCCCCCTCATCCAGCTTACATGCCGGCCGTGGTCCCGAATAGGGCCTACTTTGTCTGTAACGATGATTACCTCGTAAGTCGGATGATTTTCAGAGAATTCGAAGCTGCGTGGACAATCGACGCTTTAACCGCTTTCAAATCCAATAACCGTGGTGCTCTTGATTTGACGTATCTTTGATGTTTTTGCTGGTTGCGTTTCTTTAACCTTGTCCCTCGAGGTTCTTCCTGAGATGTGAAAATAACCATACAGGATACAAGATACACTTTGAACGATGGCTTTCGATATTGATTCAGTGAATAACACGCTGTAGAGAGTGTATAGTGTTTTTTTTTACGGTATAAAGGGAGATGTTTTGGTGCATTTGGAAATTATCCAGTGTTATGTGGTAGTACAGCGTTTTTTTTTTAATGTGTATAAGGGAGAGGTTTTGGTGCATTTGGAAATTATCTAGTATTATGTGGCAGTATAGCGTTTTTTTTTTTAATGTATGAAAGGGAGAAGTTTTGGTACATTTGGAAATTATCCAGTGTCATGTGACAATATAGCATTTTTTTTTAATGTATAAAAGAGAGAAGTTTTGGTACATTTGGAAATTATCCAATGTTATGTGACAGTAAGGCTTGCGTGTGGATACGAAAATTAGCAAATCGTTCTTACGCGAGAAGAGAGAAAGATGCGATCGGTTTTGATCTAGTTAGCATCGCTTATAACGAACTCAGTAATTTGGATTAGGCGGATAGGTTCTTCAATCGCCAGGAAAAGCGGTTTACTTTCCCCGCGTGAATCTCCGGATCAGATTATATTCAATTACGATTTTTCTTACCTGGACTTCACCGCGATAACGCCTTATCTTCGACGGCGCGTAATGACGTGCGGCGATAATACATCTATCAAAATCCACCGCTTCCATTGGCCTCATTGTATCCATTATAGATTTGGGAAGTAATTATGAAAGATCGAGGGACTGGCCGATCAGTAGAGTTTTTGCGCCACTTTTCTTCAACTCCGCGAGAAAACGAACGTCTGTGCGGGCTTCCTTAATCTTCTTAATAGCCTTCCATCTCTGCTAAAAGTACGACGAAGATCGTGAGAGAAATTGACAAATAACCAAAGTCAGAAAGTGTCAAGATATAAAAGAAAATATTATAATATATCTCTACTCGCTTTTCTACTAGTGTATTAATAAAATCGTTGCAACCGATTAAGCTAACATGTCGGAACTCTCTCATCTCTGCTTGCATCGTAGTCTCTAGAAGAGAGCGAGAAAATAATTGAACGCTTTGCACGAGTCGTTGATATTTGTTAAAAATCTTCGAACATGCCTGGATATGGAAGGTGCAGAAAAAATAGCGAAGAGAGGAGAATCGTGGAAGATCCGTCGTCCAAAGCAACGACAATGGTCACGTTTGCTGCACGATCGGCCGTCGATCGAGGAACGATGAATTTTCACTAAGCTTTTCATCGTCGCGACGATCGTTCTCCTATCGTCCGCGAGCAGCAGCTCCGTGGCTCAGATAAAGCCTCGTTATTTTGGTAGACGGTTTATCGTGCGAATGTATGAGACAGAGCGCGAAAGTTTGGGCGATTCCACGCTCGATTTTTATCGGCACGACTCTAAGTCCGCCTGTGAAAATCGGGATTGCCTCTGCAGTGTAAGGGGATCCTCGATAATCGAAAAAGTCCCGGTGCCCGCGACTCGGACAGTAGGTACGTATCGATGCTTGCAATTTATTTTGGAATTGACCGATAACAAGCGAGTTCCACGAGTTGGTGGCTTTTTCCTTAAACGCTTTGGCGATCCTAAGGACGCTCGTTCCTCTCGAAATCGTACGATGTACGCGGCAAGCGTTGCGATCGTCGTGATGGTCCATGAATTATGGAGAAGCGCTTAGAATCCTCAAAATACAACAGAGTACATTGATATAACAGAATATGACGGAGATTATCGACTACTTTGAGTTTGCTAGAATCGATGCTTTAACGGGCACCGAGCTTTCTTTGTGCACGCGATCGCGACAGGCAGCGCCTGCTGTGCTTTCCACGAAGGAATAGCTGGCCAATAATGGTCAACATAATATCGAAAGCTGTAAACAATTTTTGCGGCAAGACTGCAGCTTCGTACATCTACACTCGGTTCAAGGTGTGAGCGTGAAATTGGAACCGGCGTGTATTTCGTATACACGCGCAACTGAGTACGTATTGGAGTCTTGCAGGCGAAACGATTTATTTAGCTCGTAAAGTCAAAGTACACGGTTCATCCTTTTTCTTCATCTTCACCAAGGAAGTTTACTTATTGATGTAATCCGGAAATTGACACTAAAAATGCGTCTCTGTCGCACGATGCGTATAGATGTATGGTCGCTACACGAAGGACCTGGGTGAGTACGCAAAGGAAGAGGCACGTAAGCTGAAGTACCATGAGAAGGCGAGGCGGAGATACGACAAGACCAGGGCGGAGGATCTGCGTAAATCCAGGCGAGGTCCTTTATGCAGAAAACTCCTGGCGCTGCTGGCGTTCGCCTGGAAACACACGGGGGCGCGATTGGGCGAGGACTGGGTTTTCTTGGCCCTTCTTGGCGTCATAATGGCCCTCATCAGTTATGCCATGGACCGTGGGATTTCTATGTGCAACAACGGTGAGCCAAACCATTCGCCCTGTCGACCACCTTTTGATTATATTTAAATACACCACTTCTCAAAAAAGAAAAAAGAGCTTAAAAATAAAATGCCAGTGGATCGATATGACGATCCACATGTCGCAACGAAATTATGGAAAATCATAGAAAATACGTTGTCACGAAAAAGATAATTATTATAAGAAACGATTCACCAATAATTTCGACTATTTCGGAGATTTTAGTATTGAATATTTTTTACATAAAGTTATTCCAAGAAAATCTATTAAAAAATCTCGATATATCGTACACGCTTTGATATTTATCATTGGACCTGTCCTTGAATTTCCAAGTTTCTTTTCAAATAAAATCGTATCATCGTACCTTTTGACCAAGGAGCGTAAGGATTTTGTATAATTTTTCATGGGATAGATATGCGCGTGATAGCGTAGATCGGAATAGCTTTCGATCAAGTGAAAAGTCAACGATGGTTTGTTCCACCAGCCAGGATATGGCTTTATCAGGACCTGACGCAGCATCCGGCCCTACAATATCTCGCCTGGATCTCCTTGCCGATGTGCCTGACTCTCTTCAGCGCCGGTTTCGTTCACATAGTGGCGCCACAGAGTATAGGCTCGGGGATACCCGAGATGAAGACCATCCTACGCGGTGTCGCCTTGAAGGAGTATCTCACCTTTCGAACCCTCGTCGCCAAGGTAAGAACACGAATCGATCGCCTTTCAACACTCCTGGCGTGTAAAAGGAACTTCCTTATCAAACAAAAATCGCAACCTGGCCAAAATTAATACTAGAACAATCGGCCACTTTCTGAATCTATTTAGTTTATCTTCATCGCGTATATCATCAAAAAAAAAGAAGATAAAGAAGAAATATTACTACATCAATATGTTCGTCTAGTTGCTGGAATAAATTGATGAACGATCATAGAAAGTCAGGTTACTTTTTCTGATTAGTGCCATCTGGAATTCGAGCCACTCATTTAAAAAGAACGATCTCAATTGACGTATAAACTAACTAATTAACTCTGATAGATAGAAGTCCCCTTAAACAGAGTCATAATTCAAATAGGCTAAAGGAATAAGGCTAACCTTGCTAAAAATAAAATGACACGATACTCCTAGTCTTCTCTCTCAATAAATGAAACCAAAGTACTTTTCATTCTCTTCTCTTTTCATTTGATTGAACAATAAACTTGCTATCCATACTCATCAAGACCACGTTGTATGCTTTCATTCGCCATAAATGAACCTGAGAAATCGTACATAACTTCATCCTCACCATCCCTTCACCATTCTGTCGAAGGTGATCGGCTTAACCGCCACCCTGGGCGCCGGTTTGCCCCTGGGCAAGGAAGGTCCCTTCGTGCACATAGCCAGCATAGTCGCCACCCTGCTCTCGAAGCTGGTGACCAGCTTCCAGGGCATCTACGAGAACGAGAGCAGGAACTGCGAGATGCTGGCAGCGGCCTGCGCGGTTGGGGTCGCGGCCTGCTTCGCTGCTCCCATCGGCGGCGTTCTCTTCAGCATCGAGGTCACCACCGTTTACTTCGCGGTGAGGAACTACTGGAGGGGCTTCTTCGCAGCTGTCTGCGGCGCCACGATGTTCCGCCTGCTGGCGATCTGGTTCCAAAGCGAGGAGACGATCACGGCGATGTTCGTGACGAACTTCACCATGGATTTCCCGTTCGATCCTCAGGAATTGTTCGTCTTCGCCCTCATAGGCGTGGGCAGTGGCCTTGGCGGCGCTTTTTACGTCTGGCTGCATCGACAGTACGTCATCTTCATGAGGAAGAATAAGAGCATGAACAGTTTTCTACAGAAGAAGTGAGTCCCTGGTTAATCTTGGTGTTTTCCTTCTTGGTTTTTTTCTTCAAATAGCGATATTTGGGAGGAAAGTGTACGTATTAACGTAACGAGTATTGATTTATTGAGATTGATTTTAGGCGATTGTCGATAGAAAATGACTTTTTGAGCGGAAATAAGGTAATCTGTCTAAATGGATAATTTGTATTTTAATAAAAATGTTGTTTTCTCGGAAACGGGGAGAGTAGATCGAAATAGTTACGAGTTTAAATCACGTTTATCGCTTATATAAAAGTGTATTTGTCATTTCCTCAATGAAATATCTCGATGAGAAATATCTTAACACGTATTTGAATATGTCTACGCCTTGCAATAAAGATGAAGGTTAATGCGATTGGTAGAAATGGTATTTAAAGGAGTATAAAAAATAGTATATCTAATATCTTTAGGATTCGTGTGAAAATCGTGAATTTTTCCGTTACAGCCGCTTTCTGTATCCTGGTATCGTTTCTCTGCTGGTTTCCTCTGTATCGTTTCCTCTGGGCCTGGGCCAGTTTATGGCTGGCGATTTGAATACTCACGATCAGGTCCACGGTCTCTTCACGAATTTCACGTGGACCAAGGACGATTTAGGGGTGGAGGAAATGAGCATCGTGAAGCACTGGTCCACCGCCTACACGGACGTTTTCACCGGTCTCTTGAGCTTCGTTCTCGTTACGGTGAGCATGTCAAGATTGATTCAATATCCAAACATTCGTCCTCCAGCATTGATAATCTTTCGCACCATTCTTCATTCGACGATCCATATTATTTTCTGATCACTGCTGCCATATTATACGTGCATCGAAATTTTTTACAATAGCAAGAGTCTTTTATTTACCATTTTATATATTTATAATTAACACGAAATATTTTGTAATCGTGTAATCGTATGAACAGAATTAAGAAAGATCGTATCGTATGTAAGCCATAGCTGTCGATTAGTGCGTTATTAAAAATAAAACAAAGCTACCATCCAACGCAGATCCGAAATTCGAAGAGAGAGAGAGAAAAGCAATGAGATTACGTAAACGCGCTGCAACGAGAACAGTTTAATTGGCGTGACAAGTTGGCTCTTTGATTGCAGTTCATCTTTTCTATAATAAGCTCGACGGTGCCCGTGCCATCTGGAATCTTCATCCCCGTATTCAAGATCGGCGCCGCTCTGGGAAGGGCGGTGGGCGAAGCCATGGCTCTTTGGTTTCCAACAGGTGTTCGATACGGCGGCATAATAACTCCCATTATTCCAGGTAAGTCGGTGGAGACAATCAACGAATCCTTAATCTTGCCAATAGACCAAATTTTAATTTTTCTCACAATATTCGTCACAAATTTTTGACAAAAAAAAGATTAAATCCGCCATCTATTCGAAGACACAATACCTACACACATTGTGTACTCAGAAATTCTGTACATCGGATAAATCAAAGATCAGTTCGCATCGAGAAAGGCGCGAGAGTAATAGAACGTAGGATCGAGAGATTGGATATAAATTACAGTCGAATATCCAATCGATCTCGAGGCCGCAGGAGTAAAGGCCCGTGCTCTTGGGGGCACAGGATTTATTCCTCGGTCCATCGGAGAGAGGAGAAAAGGAGAATATTTCGATTGCAGGAGGCTACGCGACCGTAGGAGCTGCAGCTTTCTCCGGCGCGGTCACTCACACCATTTCCGTCAGCGTCATTATATTCGAAATGACCGGCCAAATCACCCACATAGTGCCCATTATGATAGCCGTGCTGATCAGCAACGCGATAGCCGCGCTCCTTCAGCCGAGCATATACGACAGCATAATCCTCATAAAGAAGTTACCTTACCTGCCAGACCTGCTTCCATCGAGTTCCGGTAAGACTCGCGATATTCTCATCGAGGATACCCTCTTATTACCCCCGTGGAGCTCCGTAAATTACTCCATTAGCCTCGATACCGATCCGGAATAAATCCATCCGTGATCCACGAGACGTAAAGTAATGTGTATCGTGGATGCTCATCGCTGCCTCGCAGCTTCCTAGCATCGGCCATCGTTTTTCTCGACATCGCCATCGGCATCTCTCGATGCCTCTGGATCCGGCGCGATGCGCGCGCATCGAGAGATGCAACGCGTCTCATTCTCGCTTTATAATCGTCGTTAACATCGCGCCGCGATGAGGATCCTCGAATCGCTAATAAAACCTGGCACATCGGTATCCGTATTGCGCAATGCCAACGCGGATAACTGATCGTATATATTGTTTTAACAAGCTCCTCGAACGGAATTATACGACAGGTAATATAAGGGCGCTGCGGGATTACGAGGCTCTGTGGGGAGTATTGGCGGATAAGTCGAATGTTTGCAGGTATGTACAACGTTTACGTCGAGGACTTTATGGTACCGGATGTCAAGTACATATGGCACGGTATCACGTATCAGAGATTGAAGGAGATACTCAAGGAAAATCGCAAGCTGCGCGGATTTCCGTTGGTTGACAATCCAGAATCGATGATCCTGCTTGGGTCCATTCAGAGGCTGGAGCTGATTAAACTGATCGAGAAGCACATCGGTCGTGAAAGGAGGCTACAGGTGGGGGCTGATTATTTTCTACGCTCTTGCATACGCTTATACGAACCGCTATCGAGTCGATAACTCGCTTATCGATTTGTGGACAATATTTATCCTCTGTTATCAATTATTTCTTATTTCCTATTGTATTCTATTTCTTTTATTCCTTAGTTTCTATAAGGAATATTAATACTGTAGCATTCTAGTAGCTTGAGAATAATACTGTCACGTTCTTAGAGACACTGTCCTTTATCTTTCTGCATAAATAATGATTTCCTATACGATAATAATAATTATAATAATAATAAATAACTTTCTACACGATTTTACGTGAATTTATAGAAATATATATTTATATGCATTCTTCTCCATAAGATCGTGACCAAAATTCAATGACGCGAATTAATGAGAAGGATCGATTTAACGTCGAAACTCAATTATTTGCCATTAATAATAACCATACTTGTTATTTATCGATTAAATAGAAGTGAGACAAGAGTGGAGTGTCGTAGAATCCATTCTCGAGGCTGATCGCCACCGTAATTTCCTCAGGTCGCCCAAAAGTGGCACAAGGAAGCCGAGGAGAGGGCGCGAGAGGAGATGGAGCGTCAACTGCGGGACCAGGAGAGAACCAGGAGGCCGTCGAGGTTCGAGGTGATACCCGCGCCGGACATATTGAAGATGCAGAGGCAGAGCGTGAACGATCTAACGATGTCGCCAAACAACGGCGGCCCTCCCGATCACGTAAGTCCACTGACGTCAATTCGTTTATTTTCCTCTCAGATCCGTAATTTATTGCTCTCACCTCCCCCCCTCCCCGCCCCTGGCAGATCGATCGATTTTCGACTAAGGTCATTCGGCCTTACGACCCGCGGTTGAACCAATTTATCCGTGACCCAAAATTATCCGCGGTTTGACGTGGATTTGCGCAAATTCGGCCACGGGCTAATTATCCGTTATCGCACTCGATGTTTTTCTTTCTCTCCCAGCATACGTATCACTCGCCGGTTTTTGGTACGCAGCCGAAAAAGTCGATCCTCAAGAAGACGAACTCCTTCACCTTGAAGGGATTCAGTCCACTGGTCAGTCCGGCTGTGACGCCCTATACTACGGTCACTGGAGCTGAGAGCAGGTAATGCTTGTCTATTGGATGTATCGATTAATTGGATATTGCGTGGATTTGATCGTAGCGCTGTTTCGAAAGTCGAATAATCTTTGGATATTTGCGGATTATCGAATATACCGAGAAAGATCGCTTTGGGAAAGTAAAGTACATTGGGATTTTTTGCTGGTGGAGGTGCAACTGTTTTAAAAGCTATTGATTCGCCTTAGTTGTCCATTGATATCGGATGTTAAGGCTGCGAGATATTGGTTGAAATATTTGAATCGTCCATTTGTATCTTTTTAGAATACGCTTGGCTTTCGAGGCTATATTTCGAAAGTCTGCCACTCTGCAGGACGTGGATCCGGATCCTGAATTGGGTAATGGTGGCGGAAATCGACACGATAGTCAGGATGGAATGAACGTAGCAGCTCACACGCCTATGCTCGCGCCTAGTCCAGCAGCGTCGAAGAAAGTTCAGTTGGTGAGTAATTACATTACGGAATTTTTCACTTACTTTAACAAGTGTATCGCGATTGTAACAAATCGATTCGATGTAATACGAGGACATAGTCTCCATTTTTCGAGTACCACTAAAATTCCGATTAACCGCTACGAATATCCTATTCGTAGTTAAATATTTAGTATTAATCGTAGAAAATGTATATGATAATAATGCGAATAATAATTTGATGCTAGCCTCGAGAGAGGGTGATAGACATGTCCGCTGAGGATCAGAAGCGTTGGGAGGAGAGCGAGATGGCCCTCGAAGTGGATTTCTCAAGATGTCACATCGACCCAGCGCCCTTCCAACTCGTCGAGAGGACGTCCTTGCTAAAGGTTCACAGTCTGTTCAGCATGGTAGGCGTGAATCACGCTTACGTGACAGCCATCGGGAGGCTAGTCGGTGTGGTCGCTTTAAAAGAGGTATACAGATCGGCCATCACTCTCCCCATACAATACCAACTGGATCATTAATCTCCAATTTTACATTCTCATAAAACAAATAATCTGGAAAAATTGGAAATATTAAATAATATAAATAATATTGGAAATATTAATATTCTTTATAATATTAAATATATATTTATTAAAATAAATTATAATATTAAATATATACAATTAAAATAAATTCCAAGGGATAAAGTAGACTCTTAACATCTAAGATCAATATTTTCCTTGAAAAGTAGGAACACCTATTTATATACAAGATCAATATTAAACCAATCAATTCTTCACTAATCGATAATCGAAATGGACAAAACAAAACAGTTTATTAGCCAACACCAAAGCTCAGCAAAGGAGCGAGGCGATAAATCAAAATGATACTACAAGCTTAAAAAAGGATGTGGATAATGAAATAAGAAAACATCCTTCTTCGTTCCAGCTGAGGAAGGCGATAGAGGACGCGAACGCGGGCATCCTGCCGATGCACTCCGACTCCCACATCGGCGTCTCGAGTTCCAGCTTGGCGAAGAGCGAGACCGACACCGAGAGCAAGAACGCCAGCACGATGAACTCCATCGGCTCGGTCGACAGCGAAAAGGTCGAGAAGGTCTGAGCCACGAGCGGGCGAGATAAGTAGAAACAAATTGTGATAGTCGCGCTGCGAAGCGTGCAGCGCGGCCTGGACGATGCGAGAGTCGTGTTTATCCTCCTCTCCTCAATTGCCTCCACCCCCCCCAACCCCCCTCGAATCGTTCCTAGCCATCCGCGTACGCACAATCCAATAGGAATTGCCGCGAAAGCAACCTCGGTTTCGGCCCACTGTGGCGATTATTTTTCTACCAACATTGTGCACCACTACCGAACACTTCTCTCGTACTTAACTTCGAGACGAGCGAGGGTTCTCCGCGCGAGAGGAGGCTCGTGAGATATCCTCGAGGAAAGGAACTCGATGGACCATACGTGAGGCGCGAGAATGGCGGATGGGTTTTGTCGTGACGAACGAATTTTCTCAGACGAAACGAAACTCTCTGGGGACAGGGTAGGAGTTTACGAGGAAAGGATTTTTTTTCGAAACGATGAAGCGCTGTGCGGAAGAAGGAAAGAGATTTAGGGACAGAGAGGAAAATCTGTGAGAAGCTCGCGCGATCTTCGAAGAGGTCCTTCTTTCCTCGAAGAGGCGCCTGGGAATATCGCTCTTTGCTTCGCATCCGCATTGAAACGTGACGCGGGGTAAAATTCGTGGCTGCCTTCTTAAGGAAGAAGGAACTCCTTGCTGTTGTCTTCGCGCGTTTTCCTCTTTCCGTGGAATGATGTCTCGTTTCGAAAAAAAAACCTTTCCGCGAAACCTCGCGGAGTGACTTGAGAGAGTTTCGTTATCAGGCACAGGACGAGATCCATGCGCGATTCTCGTGCATCGATATATAATATATATATATGTATACCAGTACTAAGAACGCAGCTCCTCGATGGTTTATCCTACGCGTCTAAATCGATGGCGTAGCTGTTACTACAACGAAACGGTTTCAACAATATCTCAGCGACACACCGCCCCTACGGGATTCCCCCTAGAATCTTCCCTTAGTTCATAATTATCTGACCATGGTTGTGCCAGACTATTATTTATTTTAACCGTTAATCGATACGCGCAAGCGACGAGCTCGCCGATCCGCGAGGAAGCGGAGCAATAATGTTACACTGCGAGGTGATATCGTTGCTCGCGAAGGAGGTAAAGCGAATTGCGAAGCATCGTATATACTCTTGATCCTCGTACTCTCTGGTCAGGGTATTCCTCGAACATCCCTCGATGATGTTTCTATTCCTCGATTGTGTTTCCATCCCTCGATTGTGTTTCTATCCCTCGATTATGTTTCCATTCCTCGATAATGTTTCCATCCCTCTAATGTGTTTCTATTCCTCGATTATATGTCCATCCCTCGCTCGATGCACGAGCAATCAACTTCTTCGAAGATAAGAAAGGATCATGAGGGAACTGGGCTGTTCGCGTGGAAAAATACGAATGTTTGCCGAGGAAAAATATAAACGTTTGCGTGGACAGATGTTTTTTATGCAAAGCTCGGTACAATTCTCTTTACCTTCTCGCTGGTCGGCGGCCCGATTACCAAAGGACTCCACGCAGGAGACCGTGTCCCGCAGAGGGAATGTCTCCCGAGGATATTCGTAGATTAAGTTAGTTATCGGCGACTGGCTTCGTTCCTCGGCCAGAACCACGATTAGCGGTTAGCAGGAGGAAATGGAGGAAAAGTGGAGCGATCGAAGAGGTCTGCGCTGTTCCGAAGAAACTAAGACGCCGTACCGCCATTTCTTTCACGCTCTCAATCCTTGCTAAAGACTTACATACGCGATCCATCGATATATATATTATACGCTGTAGATTCGAATAAGTTTCTATTTAACCCTGGAAAGAAATTTTGCGGAACAAAAAAACGAAGCAATAATTGACTCTATGATCAAATAAGAAACTTTCTCGTGCGCTATATATATATCTATTGATGAATCTAAAGTAGAGTTCGTCCTGGTCGAAGGATTGAGCGAATTTTATGGAACTTCTCGGAAATAAGCGTGATATTTAATCGATTGATTGAGCGATTGCATTTTTATCCATACGATTTTACGAGTATATGGAGGATTTTAATTCGAAAGCGCGGAACTGCACGAACCTCCTCGATCGCCCGATCCAAAGAGGACCGAAAGTTGTCGCAGTTTTTCGGGCTTCGTCGCGAAAGACGAAAGATCTCCCTCGAAGCGTTAGAACGAGGCTCGATGCGAGGGACAACGATGCTTTCCACGACCCCCCCCCCCCCCCCTTAATGAAGTGGATAGGACGCATTTTACATTCCATTGGACGGACCCTTTTCACGATGCATACCATTGTTATTGCGCAGAGCACGGCGCCTCGACGGGGGAGAAGAAGAGAAAAAAAAAAAAAGACAAAAGACATCGAGGTAATTTATTGTTTACGCGAAATTTTATCCCCGTCCTCCCCGACGTTTTGTCGACGAAGAGCTTCGAGTGGAACCGACGAAGATGTGGACAATAAATAAATTGTGCGGCGCTGTTGACGATTCGAAAAAAAAAAAATATATATACATATATACATAGGTGCGATTTATTTCAGCCTACATCGTAGGCACGATGGATAAGGTGTGTAACGTCAGAGGATTATCGAAGTACGATCGAGGATACCGCAAGGTACGATCGATCGTTCTGACGCATGTTCACTTACAAAACGATCTCCCTCGAACGATCCTTTCACCTCCGCAGCATGTTACTATTTAATTATCTTAAATGACTATTTAAATACACCGATCGACGCTGAATTTCGATCACGTGGAGCCCAGCTTGCAGGTGAGAATTTAAAAAAATACATATATATATATAGTTAATTATACGATTATTAGTAAGGATGTATGTACGTCGTTAAAGTACAGGATTGGGCTGAGAAAGTAGAAAGAAATTGCGAACACCGCGTAAACTTCGTGAGAGAGAGAGCGAGAGAGAGAGAGTATTTTTGTAGCGGTTCTTCGACCTACTGTATGTAAATAAAAGAAATAATACAGATCGTGGTATAGACATAATCTAAGATGAAGTACATGAGGATTTAATATCACAAGTCTGCGCCTGCAGAAACTTTATATTTCCAAGGCCACTTAGTCTATCTCGCGTCGAGGCGTAGAGTGGATAAAAAATTAGAAACTACGTGTACTTATTATCGTCTGTCGCGAAAAAAAAAAAAACACCGACGATGAAAGCGTCTCGATGGATCGAGAACTGCGAACTAGAATGGTCGATATCGAAGATTAACACTAGAACTAACGAATCGATCGATATCACTGGTCAGTCGTTCCTTAGAAAAATCGCCTCGTCTCCATCATTTCGTCTTTTCTAGGATTTTCCATAATCTTGTTGCGACACGTAGCCGATCGTATTGATCTATTGACATTTCTCCTTTATCCCTGTCTTTTTTCTTATTTTTTTGTTTTATATACGTAGTGTACCTTAATATGATCGAAAAATGGAAAATAAGCATTAATTAACACTAAACCTACCGAATCACTGGTTTTTTAGAAAA
The DNA here is from genome assembly GCA_038496175.1 of Ampulex compressa. NCBI lineage: Eukaryota > Metazoa > Arthropoda > Insecta > Hymenoptera > Ampulicidae > Ampulex > Ampulex compressa. The sequence goes on from JBCFXI010000006.1 coordinate 627,219, forward strand.
ATCGCTGTACTTTGCGGAACAGCATTTTTTGAAATTTTCTATTTTATCGCAAGTGTGAATCATTCTATCAATCTATCGACACCTCTTCTTAAGCCATCTTCTCTTTAAAGATATCCATGGTATAGAGAAATATATGCAAAAAGTGGTAGATTCAGTGTTAATAATGGTACGACTACGGAATCCAATCTTCCGGTGGGTTTCCAAGGAAAAGTCGGGGCGCAGCTTCTACTTTTCGAAGCTGAACCAGCCGTGCAAACACTTTGGCACCGGCCCAGGTGTGTCGAAGGTGGCTCGCGCGATCTCTGTAAGGGTCGTGGCGTCTAAAATCAGCAGGCCAACTTCCGTCTCTCGTCCTAACGACCAAACGAGTACCGTCAAGACTACACCGTCGTCCTCGTTCTGAAAGCAACGTGCATATTCATCAAAGCCATTCAAAAGATATCGATTTTCCCAGGCGGATGCCCGTACTTCAAGCCTGCTACGAATTTATATGAAATATTCTAAGAACGATGATTCCAGACCTTATTATAGCATGCAGATAATTTTTTTGAATTTATTATCGATTGTTCTTGACTTTATACGAAAGACGAGGGATGGATTAATCGCATTCTGTTATAATATAAAGCCTGATAATCACTCGTGATAATGAAGTAAATAATGAGAGGCGCTTAAGTACCTTTCCATTGGGATCAGCAACGAAGATAGGTTCGCTAGGGTAAGCGTTTTTCTCGCACCACGTTCTCTTGGTTTTTGTCAAGGTATCCACTTTGATTATCTGTAAATCGTTATTAGTCTATCTTTGATCCAATCATTTTATTCCTTACTTATGCAGCCTAACGAATATAAACCCTACTCGTTTTCAAGAAATACACGAGTAGAGTGTTTGAAAGTTTCGATGTAAAAACGTTGAAAAAATTGAATAATACCTTAAGTTCGCGAGATTCAAAATAAATGTACGCGATGAGGAAGAAATTCGGAATAGCCGAAGGTTCGATCGAGCAATGCTGATTACCATTCCAGGATTTTCGACGTCCACGTCGCTGGCGATCGCGTAGAAGTACCGATATTCCCTTCCAAGGTAAGAATCGTAGTTCAGTCGAGGCGTCTCGCAGCCCAAATCGCAGAGCAGCTCTGGTTTCACGAAAATGTCGCCGGTAGGAAGTCTGTGGGCGGCTGCGCGCTTGTGGAGCAAACTCTTGTCCTCGTGGTGAGCTTCGATGGGTTTGCTCCTCTCGACGATGTCGAAATCCATGTTTCGATCAGCTGAGTTCCGCTGGATGTCCTGGAACAGCTCCAGACTCTGGTGCATCGTCCTGGCGGTGATCAAGTTGTGCTCCAGGGGCACGTCGCTTTGCGGACGTTTCATGGGCAGCACGAATCGCAGAGGCCTCGCCCGGAACATCTTCGCGTAGTTTGGATTCTTATGCAAATTCTGGGAATTTTATATAATACCTTGAAATCAATGCGCTGCTTTTTCACGAGTAATTCGGATTTTTATATCGATTCTGCTAATTTTAGAAAATACATGACTGTTGAGATCGATGTGCCGTGATAATTGTTCTTTTCTTCTTCTAATCGCGTAATGTGGGTTTTTGTAGAATTTTGTCAGTTTCGAATAACACTTTGCATATCGCAGGAGGAATGGATTTAAGGGGATCGATGGTAATTTTACACGAATATCTCGATACCTTCAGACTGTCGATGTACATGCAGTCGATTACTTTCGCGTCTCGATAGCAGCATATGTCCAGCACAATGTATTCCCTGTCGCGAGTTTCGAACTGATTGATGATGTGAAGGTAGAAGAACGTCTCTGCGACGAAGGTCCTCTCCAGCGCCCCGCTGTCCCTCGAGACCACGTGTATAAGGGTCTGTAAAGGGGACACTTGGAGAATAATTTGCCTCGATATCCATTCTTTAGAATAAGCTCTTGCGATGCAGATAATAGATATTAGTTTCGATCGAATGCTTGGGGTCAAAAGATGAACAGAGGAGTAAGCTCGCGAGATACCGTAAAACATCCTCGTGTCGGATTAATTGCATTTCACTCGAAAATGCTTTATTGTCACATTTTGAAGCCGTACCGGGATTTAGTTTCATCGAATGCTGTGTTTTTGTCATTCGAGCGCATAACAAATGAGATTAATGCATTCAAGGTCGCGGCTATCATATCACCGCTAATGCATTTACAAGCATCGAAATGTATAGTATAAAGCGAACGATGCGCGAACGGTTTATCCCTTCCTTGGAGGCTTAATTCTCATTTGATCCATTCTTCTATAAATCTGGAGATTCCTAAATATTTTAAGCTTGTAAATATTCCATTAGAGAAATGCAAACGATTCCAAAAAATATATTCATGGATTTGTAGGATCAGTTTTGTGAGTAAAATAAATAAAATATTGCTGTGTAAAAAATGTTGTATCAAAATGAATAAATATATTAGTTTTTGAGTACTCGAGGTAGATTATTATATACATTTTCCAACCAGCGCTCTTGTCAGGGCTGATACGTGCCCGGAGGTATTCTTAGAAGGATCGATAAAGGTACGTACATTTTCATCCTCGTGCCACTTTAAAGCATCGTGTATCGGCGCTCGCTTGACCTGACAGGACATCATGCCGACCAAGGAGATGGCCAGGGGTTGTTCAACGATGATGAAGTAATTTTCGGTAATGCCAAAGCTGTGCATGTAAGACGGATTCAACAACCATCTGGATGGAACCGTGGCCACTATGGTCGCCTGATCGAACATCGACAGTTCCTTCTCTTCTCCCAAATCGTCTGAGGACAAATACATTTATGCAAGTCAAGCTTGATAGATCGACGCGTATTAAAAATATCTTCACTATATTACTTCGGGTATCGAATAGAAATGAAAAATGTAGTTTTACGCTTTCTATCAGTTGTACCAATTGTTTCTACTTATAATACACGTATAACGGTATTAAAAAAAAAGATATAATCAGTTACTTTCCAATTGTGATATTTATGTTGTAAATTTTGTTTTAAATTTATGTTGTGATATTTATGTTGTAAATTTATGTTGTAAAAAGCGTGAGCAAGATTGTAGATAATAATCGATTTTTAGTCCTCCAGTGATCGGGATAGCACGCTTTGCTGGTACTTCGTGAAACGATAATTTTCTGCACTATTGACATTTTAAGTATACGCCATACCTATGGTTATTCTGCTTGGAGAAAAGCACACCACGTTGTAGACTGGTCCTCTCGAGGTCACGCTCATGCCCAAATTGTAAACCGTCCCGTCGTTCATAACGTGTGGATGAGAAGTATGGTTCACCACGCCCACGTAATCCGAGACGTTCACCTGAAAGATTAAAATTAATACAAATACAATTAATTTACATTATAAAATATACATTTATATTATAAATTAATTTGGTGACCATTCTGTTTTTTCACGATTTCGCTTTAGGGTGAAATATTTCTTCATTTCGATTATCCGAAGGCCAAAGCAGAGTTTTCGAAAATTAATACGATTATTTCTATCGGAATGTTGTGCGTTCCGATGTAAATCACAGTTTAATATTGTTTAAAGAAAATATCGAATTAATTTTGACGCCTAATATTTGACCAAAAGAAATATTTTATATTTTTCGAAGAACAAAAGGCTCACCTTGCCCACAGTTTCCAGGGTTTTTGGGTCGATGCGATGTATCATCGGAGCTTCCGTAAAGGTGTAATACTCGTCGCCGAATGGATACACCGATATCATCGAATTGTCGGACATACCCTCAAAGGGCGTGAAAGCAGCGGTGAATCTAAATAATGCAGTGACATTAAATCAATTCTTCTTTTATGATTCCTTCTATGACCGCGAACCGCGAATTTGTACATTGAAACTGTACTTCCGAGAAAAAATACCAAATCTAATTTTATTTTATATTGTTCATAGTATTTTATATTTAGAATAAGAAAAGAGCAAGTGTATCGTCAAGTTATATTGCGTCCATGGGACGCAGATCGTGGAACGACGATATCTATCTAAATATCTCGACTCAATTAATCAATCGATTCCTCACTTTTGGAAGATGCTTTGGCAAGGATCTGGTACAGCCTTCGTGCCGAATTCCGTCACGACTATCCTCTGGGCCGCTTTATTCTTCTTATACACGTCGGTTTGCACGAATCGATTCTGATAAGTAACATCGCCATCGGAAATTTCGAACCTATATTTAATACATTTAACACACATTATCACGCCTAATACGATAAAAATCAATTTAACATTAATATCATTACTTTTATGCTTATTATTATTATTATTAGAATTAAAAAGTCAATTTGAAATCATGTCTCGAAAAACATTCTCTCCTTTCCCTTGTTTCAGTGGTGATTGGAAAAAGTATCATTTGTCAAAAATGGTGAGAAATATAATTTCTATTGTTTTTACGTTTCTTCGATATGTGCAAATGCAAGGTAAGTAAATTTTGATTAAGGAGATAATTGGAAAGCTGACTAATGAGATGTCAACACGTACCGATGCAATAACGCGGAGCTGTCGAACAGATGGTCGAAGGTGTATTCCCCGACTTTTAAGCTTCCAGGCCCGTTTCTGAGCAAGGTTCCCCTTAGCCAGATGGGTATTTTCCCCGTGACCTTTCCATGGATCGGCTGGATCACCTCCTTCTCGCAGGATCTCATCCATATCGAAGCGTGGCAATTGGACCAGTAGTGCGGCTCCTCCTTCGTCTCGCTTTCATCCCTCTGCAAATCTTCCTTCGAAGCATCGTCTACGTTGTCGTTCAACTAAAAAAACGAATAAACCGTCTGCTTCTCTTGTTTCGACAATAGAACAATTTCGAGGGATATTTTATTGAGTTTCTTTATATTGAAGTGTCGACTGGCATTCGATTATAGAGATTATGATAATTGGAGAAATCTATAAAGCATCTATCTTCTTTCAAGAAGTGATAGAAATGTGAATATGGGGAGAGTATTTCATTGAAATGCGTTTTGATATTCATTCGATTTTCTCAGCATCGAAGGTATTTGTAAGGTCGATGGTATTTCTTAGCATCGAAGATCTTTGTAAGGTGTCCCCAGTTTCTATCTTGTCGCACCTAGCACTTTTATGGAGACATTACGAGACTTACATGGAACAGCGTCTTCGATGGTCTTATGCGCGTATTATCTATCAGACTGCCGATGATCTTTAGCTGAGAGAACGCGATATGAGACGTGGATTTTGATCTGCAACACTTGTACTTCGTCCCGCCCATTTTATTTTATTAATACTAGACAACACTGACTCTAGGCCGCAAGAAGATTTGCACGTATATCCTGCAACCGGATGTAAATTACACGACGCTCGAAGGTCAATGTTAATTGTCTCTTCGTTCGCAACGACGTCACCGAAAATCGATGAAATTTCCAAAGGACTATTCTTCCTTTCACACCAAAATTATCCACATAACTCGTAGGATCGTCCAATTATTACAGATTCTTAATGCACTTTCTTCAAAAGATCCTCGATGGAGATACTTCCGCGCTTCTCAATTCCTTTGGCCTGCAAAGGATCGAGCAGTGTTCTCTGAAAATCGCCCAAATCTCATCCGAGATATTTCCATTCGTTGATCAAATTTCCTTTGATCTTCGATGCTCATTTTCCCACGTTTTACGTCTCCTCGTCCAGATTTTCCTCGGGCATCGGTTCGGCCTCTAGCGGCTCCAATATCGCCGATAATATGTAACAAATTCTTTTGTGGGTGAAGTCCATCCTTCCCTTCAGAGCTACCACCGACGAATGACTGCCTGCTGGTCTGTTGACCTTAAAATATAGCTTTTATCTCATCCGATTACGAAAGAGTATTGGTCGGTGGAAGCCCCTTCGAGCTGCACGTGCCCATTATTTTTATGCGAGATTTTTCATCCACGTGACTGCAACCTTGACACGTGCTTAATCGTAACGCGACAGAATTCCCAGAGACGTCCTTAACATTAAACCTAGCAAAGCAGCCAAAACGACAGTCCTTGTTGACTCGTTTCTTGTAGAGAAAAGACTGGACTTTGAAAGGGAATGATTTTTTTAGATTTTCCATGATTTAGCGCAGTGTAAATCATTCTAGTCGATACATTGACATCGCTTCTTAATACGATCCGTGCTGGACCGATTTCTGGTTACTTTTGGACTTTTTTTTATTTTCGTTTAACACGTACGAGGTGTATCTCACCACGTTATGAGAATTTGCTTATAATGTATATCTTACGATTCTTATAATTGGTAAGAAACAATTCTAAATAGCCCGAATGCAAAATTCAGCGTGAGATGTATACTTTATGCTTATATTTTTCTTTAAGAATATACGTGGTACATATAAATGTATACAGAAAGTTGCTGGTAGGTTTAGTGTTAAACATTTTCAAGATGTTCCACGATTCATCCCCCCTTTTATTTTCGAGCTCGAGAGTAGCTTAGGTTTTGCGCTTTATTTCCCTAATTTTAATCAAATCAATATATATTTGTGTAAGTATACGATGTGTATAAAAAATAAATGTGCCGGTTTACGCGTTTTATTAATTTATAGTGGCGTTGAATATAATATTTCAAGGTATTCCTGAAATTTAGCGAATGCTAAGTCGAAGATAAAAATATGTATATTTGAATTTCATTCGTTATCGGTTTTGTGCGTCGGCATTATCAACCGCTCATTTTCTACAGAAGTAAATCGCATTCGTTGCGGCTGCGAACGAGGTCGCCAGTTGCCTATCGATCCAAGTACCTTTCGAGGTAATCTGCGCGGCATATGTATCCCTCATTCAGGAACGCATCAAAATTGGTGCAAACGAGGCGCAGCCCCTCGATTAAAACTCATAAGAAATAAGCTCAACATTTTACGCAAATTCACCTCTTAAACTTCAATGATTTATTGCCTAAACCATTAATTTCCTTCAATACCTTTTCTCTCTCGGAAAAACATCAACAAACCTATTCGCAAAATCAGAACCGCGTGTCGATAAAGAAAAAAAGTAGAGAACTGAAAATCTCTCCGAACTGCACAGAAACGAACATCGTTTTCTTTATAAAAAAAAAAAACTCTTTCCGTTTCGTGCAACAGGTACCACCCTCTGTCTTACGATTTCCCTTACCCTAACACGAATCAGACTCGATCATTAGCCAATAATACTGATCACATCACCGATCGTGCGTCGACTTCTACCAAATTATCGTTATACTCAGGCTCTCATCGATCATCCACACTCGCCCTTTGTCATTGGACTTTATTCGTTATCGAATTTCGATATACATACATCGACACGTATCGGATCATGGTAAAGCAGGAGGGTAGTTCCTTGTGATGAGGCAAAGGGTTAATCCGAGGAGGCCTCGTTCCTCCTTCAAAAATCGAAACATCGAGGACCAAAGTGTGTCCTGCTCGGGTGCTAGGTAAGCAGGATCGTTCTATTCTATCTCGTTTACCGGGAAGAGACTGGCGATGTTGCGGAGGAAGTTGGCCGGTTTTTCGCGAGTGTCGGACTCCTCCGGGAACTCGGACATCCCCGTCGAATGATCCGTCGTCCTGCACGATCACTGAGGTCCACTTCTGCGCAGGTCATCGCCGTGGAAAAGACGTCCAATCCGATGGCGGATTCGAGGACCTGGGCAAGGGCCAGAAATTATTCGTGGAACACGAACGTTGTCATCGCGAGATTCGGCTGGCACAGCTCCGTGCGAACCGCCAGGTTCTCCGGGATAAAGAATCTCCTTGTTCGTAAACATTACGCGCGAAAATTGGCGCGAGTATTGTCCCTTTGACTATTAAAGATTTGTATATATAAATATTTATATATATTTATATATATATGTATGTATATGTATATGTATATGTATATGTATATGTATATGTATATGTATATGTATATGTATATGTATATGTGTATATGTTCTCAGTGATCCATTAATGTAATTATAGGAAAGCCGTGCATACGCGTTGTAATGTGCACACGTGTTGAGACTTCAGTACGCTACAGAGTAGCGTTAATAATATACTGTATACTGTAATATAATATACCGAATACCAATAGGAGATTATATATGGATGATAATAGCAGCATTCCTGCTGATGTATTGGTCTTGCCGCATGCCAAGGAGTCACGCTCGTGCCTCGCCGTGATTCAGAACCAGGCATAAGCGTGGACGTATAATTTATATGAGAGTGAGTCTGTGGATGGTAATTTAGTAAAGACCAGAAAATAATCAATAATAGCATCGATTACTATAACCAAATGTTCGAGACTTATCGTATTACAGCGAGAAAAATCGCGATGCAAAAAGATAAAAGGTGCACAGACGGGAAGCGTATCCGATGGTGCTGTTAATTATCAGCAACATTGATTTTCGCTACAATAGAAATGGCATTAGACGTCTTATGCCGCTAACTTAGGTACATTCGATATTACTGCAAGAACCACTGCAAGGTCTATAATTAAACCGCGTCGCGAGTCGCCTTGAAATCCGCATTGGCGAACTATATCGATCATTATTACCAGCGACAAAGACGGCGTCGAGGCCAGGGCGAGATTTTTCCCAGGTTTACGAGAAGGTCGGGCGTGTTTTCTTTAAGCGGCAGACGTTTGCCAAAGCGCGTCGTTAAAGCACGGCCCGCGACCAAATTGGAGCGCGGAAGCGCGAAGGCGAAAAGGACGGCGCTCCAGGGATCGAACTCTTTTAGAAACGCGGAAAATTCCCCCGTGACTCTTGGCAGTCGGTGAAAAAGCGCCGAAGTCCACGAGGGCCGCGCGTTGGCAAGGCACCAAAGATGCAGCGTGAAAAAATACGCCGCGCCTCGGCGCCGAAGGGGAACGAAGTTGGAACCACGAATACCGACAAATCGATTCCAATCGTGCAAGCTCACGTTTTGACACTCGAACCGCCGGCCATTTTGAAGTACACCGCGCGTATCTTCGAAGAAGTGCGACGACGAAGAGAAGACAATAAAGAGATACAATGCTAAGCGAATAAAATTATGAAAGATCTTAGAAGAATCGCTGTCGCAGAGTTGTGTAATATTTCGAAGAAATTTTCCCAAGATATTCCGAGAAGCCGTGCAGTCAGTTTACCCGATTTGGTAGTTAGAGTGCTAATCTTCAGTTTCTACGAAAGATGGTAATGACGCTCTCAAACATTTGCTCTATCCACCGGTTATTCATTGTTCTATATATGGGGTTTAATATAATCAAGCTTCGAGTTTCAGGGACAGTTAACGGAGAAGAAATATTTGAGTACTAATTTATTAAACATGCGCGTATATTTGAAGGTCCGGATCGAAGCTATTTGGCTAAGTTGGATATACTCATGGACAACATTTTTCTTTGCGTTTTTATTATCCGCGATTCTCTACGAATTAAGTAAATAGTTTTCTCCAAAGCGTTATCCTATCGTATTTCTCGTTCGACCATCGTGTCATTAACATAGGCGTGACAACGCGCTGGATTTTTTCCCTGGTAAGTCACACGTTCAAAGTGTGCTCCATGCATTGTGCCGTAAAAAGTCTCGCATCGAAACGATAAGAAACGAGGCCGAGGCGACCTTGATTTTTCGCTCTAACGAAGAAATTTATGACATCGTGGTCTTGCCTCGGGCTTCACGTGTTCGATGATAAAAAAGAAAAAAAGAGAAGAAAGAGGGAGAGAGATGGCTATATAAAGGGTACAATCATCGAGCCAATGGAGGGAATTAATAGGTAAGCCTTTCCACGCGATAGCCGTTTCTTCGATCTGATATGAAAGAGGAGATCGTTCACCGATGAAACTAGCGCGTTTCCGTCATCGGCTAATGATCGTCGGCTTGTCGCGCGATCTTGACAGCGGGATTGATAATTTTCCCTCGAGCCTACCACTAATCAGCGCTGTGACAAAAACACGTCCACGATCTTCGCATCTTGGACATCGAGGAAGATACATCCGCCGTACTCGCTTTTGCTCGAAAATCACTCGCGATAACGAACGCCCCGATGATAACCGGATTAACGAGCCGGAATGACGAAGAAGACGGGATTATATCGTGACAATAATGACATAAAGATTAATCCATCCGGACGGATCTTCCGCCCGTACCTTCTCTTCGAACTTTCCAACTTTCCTAATTCCAATTCTAATTTTCCTAATTCTTTCCAAAGAAATTTCCCCGGTATTCGAGTATTTGGGAAGATAAAAAAAATATTACTACTATTTAAGTACTATTATTAAACGGAAAATAAAAAAAATATTACTACTATTTAAGTACTATTATTAAAAAAAAAAAAATTATTAAACTAAACGCATAAGTATACCTAAACATATATCTGAATACTATTCTCTCGAAAAAATGATCCTGAGCGCAAGAACGATGAAGGTATTTTCGGGGAAAAGAAGCTTGGAGTCTGAAGGATAATATGCAGGATTTATGCCCATTTCCATCCAATGGGTATTTTCCCATTGCCCATTAGTATGCGCGGTACACGAACGACGCGAGGCATCGGTTCTCGCGCTGCTTTATGCGCGAATCGGGGCACACATGCTCGCGCCACGAGGCGGTCACGTGATCGCGAGGCGGCCGCTCCAACAAACAAAGGCAATAAAATTGTATTAACGCGAACCGCGAGCGGCCAGCTCGAAAAAGGCATTGCGTATGTACGTACCAGGGCTTTTTGCGCGAGACCGCGTTAATAAAATGCATTGATTAAAGCGCAACGGGCATCTTAATCACGGGAACGTTTCAGATCGGTATCTCAGCGATGGAACTTTAAAGCGACGGGCCAATTAAAATGACGGATCAGGCATTGGTTTTTTTTTTTTTTTTTTTTTTAATTGCAAGGCTATATGCCGATGAATTTTCTCAGGTTTTTTTCTTACGATCTTATCGTAGCGCGTAGATCGTTATTTGAATTTTATTTTGTTCGTGAGTTTGCAAAACTTTTCTGAGAACTTAGAGGCCCGTTGTTTTTTATGGAATTTGTAGATTGATCAAGGCTTTAAGGTAGATAGGAATAGAGTTTTGGTTCTTTTGGATAATTTTTCTTGCGATTCGTACATCGTAGCTCTGGTGGTTTGGAATTTACCTTGAAGCAGTCGATCTTATACCAAATGAGTTTAGTGGTGAAAGTAGAGTATAAAAAAGAAATGCAATCTTGGGTTTTCGTTTTTCAGAAAACGTGAGATGTACAAGAAACATTGAATATTTATCTGTTTTTATACACGTTAGAGACAATCGCGTGTTACTCCGCGAAAGGTCACCGGACACGAGGGCATTTAAACTCGCTTTTTCTTCGGTGGTATTTCGTAACATCGCAAAAGCATAGTTAATAGTTTCCGCGTTTTGAATCCCACGCGATCTGTGATCGATCGTAAATTATACGAATCGTGAAGTTCGATATTTTGCTTTACGATTCTTGGCAAGAACCGTTTAATCCAGAAATCTCAAAATTTTTTATCCCGTACACCACGTGCAACATATTTAAATAGAAAAATGTATATTGTTTTACAGAGAGACATTTTTTAAGTGAAGCACAAAACACAAAGTTACACGTGCTGCGATCACAAAGCCTAATTTTTTCTTTCTTTGACATGCACCTCCGGAGTTCGAAGTGAACCATTGGGAGTGGATGTAGATCACTTTAGGAATGGCTGGCTTAATCGTACTTCTCGTCGCTAGTTGTGCAGAAACTGTGATAATCTATACTACGCCTTTTCTTCTCGCGGACGAAGTTTGCGCAAATAACGGTTACGGAGGCGATAAAGATAAGTTACCGTCGCCACGTGTTGGATACTCGAAGCAAATGTAAATTAGCTATCTTCGTCTCTCGGCAATTCTTCGTTTTAGACCGTAAACATCGACATTCCAATGCGAAAGCTCAAGAACTTTTCATAGTGGCTTACGATGCTCGTCAGAATATAGTGAACTCTTGCATTAACAATCGAATAATTGTCCTCGAACGATTAACACTTAAGCGTCTTTTGAATAAAAGCGTCTTGCAATGATCCTTTCATCAAAGATCTCACTAAAGTGCCGCCAAACTGTACAGATACTACAAAATTGTAATCGTCCACATTTTGTATAACAAACAACAATTTCTTTGCGAGGAAAGCGCGTATTGGAAGGTTCGAATCGCGAATCCTTTGTCCACTCCATTTCTCGCCCCGAGCACTTTGTACACGACAAAAGCTCCGAGACAGTTTTTCAGTACTCCAAGTATTTTTCCCCTGTCATCGAGCAGACTTTGCACGTGCGACTGACACGTGCTTCGCTCGGTCGAGTGTCAAACTCGTTCTTCCGATGTTGTCTGCATTTAGCACGGCACGGGAAGTTTGGGTCAAGGCCGAGATAATGCCAATCTCGACGTCCTTTATGCGGACAATTCAATTTCCCTGGGCACTTACCTACCGCACGCGCGAGATCAAAAACCACGAGGAACGCCACTGACGCCTTTATCCAGTTTAACACTAGAACTACCAGCCACTTTCTGGCCACATTTAAAACACCACGTACATCTTTAAAAAAAGGGAAAGAGTAAAAGGAAATATCAGTCAATCAAAATGATGATCTAAATATTGCAGAAAAATCATGGAAAATCTCAAAAAATGCATCGTTATAAAGCACTAGGATTTTTTTCAAGAAACGACTGATCAGTCATTTTGACTGATTTGGTAGTTCTAGTGTTAAAGATAAAGCTACAGAACTAATCAGGATGATCAGGTTTTTCGAGAAAATAGTTTTTCTTTATAACCGCCTATTTTACATAATTCTGTTGCGCTATGTAGACGATCATATTGATCTATCGATATTTTTTTATGTATTTTTCTGATATTTGATATTTTTTATACATGTGGTGTACGTAATATACTTCAAAAGTGGCTTTTAAAAGAGGCTTGAAATTATTCGGAAGCAATAGACCATTTGCCATAAGTAAAAGGATTGGAATGTATCAATTTCCTTTCACTACAACATCGTTCACTATTAACAACGTTAACCACATTTGTGAATTGTGCATACTTTCTCCAACTCTTCGTTTACCATTGCAAATTAACCTTTCACGCGTAACAACATTCGCTACTTGTGCATTTTCAAGGATAATCCAGGTTTTACTTAGATCAGCCCAAGAGGTTTTGCGTAAGAAATATTTAAAAATGACTGTTCGCAAGCGATTTAGCGAACCTGATGAATCGTCGAGCAATGTACAGAGTGTGTGCAAGCAGCGTGCATTAAAATGGCAAGGAAGGTGATCACTGACCATTCTCAACTGCTCCCACCGCGAGCCACGACAGTGGATTTTAACTAATCTAAGTTTAGTCATAGTGCGGTATAAAGCGCGGAACGGAATAGCTGCTCTGCCAATAAACACCGCCTTCCGTCTCTTTGGATTTCTTCGAAGAGAGGATCCACTGAAATAATTAAGCACGTCCAAGGAGCGCAGCACTTGCTCGAACTTCTCTCATTCGAACATCTCTCTAATACTTCGATGTACACAGCCAACATCCGGATAATCGAATAAAGTAACAAATATACGTTTATAAGAATATACATTTTTATTTTAAATGTATTTTTATAGGAAATATACATTTTTATTCGAATCACGAACCACGAAAGAGCCTACCAAATTAGATATTAACTTTATTTTTAAGTTCCTATCGAACTTTTGGAATCTGGATTTTTGGTTAGCGATAGTAATTTATTGAACAGAGTGTACGTATTTTTGTATTCGTAAAGTATAAGCGTTTGTAGCAATGCCGCTGCAAAACGTTGACCGATGCGTGAAAAAAGGGTGTGGAAACTCGTCGTGAGGTCGGGTGAAAGGCTGCACGCAATCATTCCTCGTGCTTATTCGTGTCCCTGCACCGAGGGGCATTCGAGAATTCTTTCGTTCCTCTCCATCGTGCTCGTCGATTTTTCCACGCTTCCAAGCATTGTTCTTTCCCTCTTCCGGCCGAGAACTGCGAATTAGCACGATTAGCTCATTGACGCTCGGCGCCTTCGTCCGAAATTCGTTTTAGCGCCTCTCTTACGCAAATATAGTGTCGCACGCACTGAGAATTCGTAATCGCGATGCGTCAGGCGATGATCCATCAGCACAAAAAGATCAAAACGATCTCGTGAAATCATGTCCTCTATTTCTAATACCAAAATCTGTACACAAGACATTTCAATATCGCGGAGGATAATTTTATAATATCCTACATAAAATGATGGAAATGTTGGATCTTCGAAAAACACGTTCCATCCGTGGTTTATAAAAATTTCTTCGAGCGTGGAAAAGGAGAGCAGCGCTGTGAAGTTCAGGAACGATTAAATCAGCCGTGAGAAAGGAAGGGTGATACAGATTAATTTCGTGGTAATCGTCAGTACGGAAGTTTCCACGGGCTTTGGGCAATTAAACGGAATGAAGATCGTTAACCATCGTAGAAACTTAGCAGTTTTGTTACGGAGATAGCTGTAACCGATAGCGTCGCCTTTAATTACGAGATCGTTTGCTTTAATTCTCGGTGTATCGCGTTTCTCTATGCATTCAGTTTGCGCGTAATCGAGGCAGTCTTTCGACTTTACTTACTGCTGTCCCGTGCATATTTTAAGCATTCATTTCTAACGGTTTTAATCGGCCTAAATCGAATTTTTATATCAACTCCAGCATCAATAGCAGAATTAGTAACCAAGTTTGGAAATATTTATATATCGCGTCCATCTTTCATAAGATTACATCAAAGAAGAATTTCAGTAGATCAGTATGATCGTCTTATGCTATAACAAAATGATGGAAAGTCATAGAAAATACGGCATTATAAGGATGACTTGATTTTTCTAGAATATTACGTAACACCCATTTTCACTAGCTTCCGCATTCCTAATACAGTTCTAATGTTAATGTTGTCATTGCAGTCAGATAAAATGGAAATGAGAAAGTCTAATTCTAGAAAAAAAAAAGTGTCAAAGCCAAAGGACTTACTTATGTCAATTGTGGAATTGCTTGCAACTTCGTAACGACCGTGTTTTTCTCATATTTATTTTATTCTCATGGATGCTCTACAATATTGTTCCGCCTTATCCGGCTGACGAATAGATAATACGCCAATTACGCCGGAGATTAGATTTCTTCTCGATGCTGCTTCATCGTTTATATTTTTCCTTTCTTTCTCCCGCTCGTTTTTTGCCATTTCGATATCACCAGGAACCCCTGTTTCTTTTTTCTAGCCGATTAGCCGAGCGTAAATAGACGATATCGCGGCGCTCAGATGCAGATTGTAAATTTTTATTATCTTATCTGAGCCGCTGCAATTAGTTGGACGGCCTGCAAAACATCGGAAGAGCATCGCTTTCCCGCGGTCAAGATCTGCATTCGATCCATCAACGGCATATGGTTTTGTCGGCACCAAACGGGCTTCCGTGTTTTTTTCCGTTAAAACTATTATATCAGCGCAACGTCTATCTCCGCCACGCAAGCGTTTCTTCATTAAACGACGGAATACAAAAATCAAGAGTAATTTCAAAAGAAAATAAACGTCTTTCGGATATTTAACATTCAAATATTCTGGTATTCGAATGGACAAATATTTGGAATTTTAATTTGATCCCGAAAGAGACTTAATAGAATATTCGATTGGTAATTATTTTACTATTAACAGATGCTTCCTCTCAAATCTCTTTTTTCTATTTCTAAATTTCCTTTTCTCGAAGTATCACTAAGGCGACCGGCCAAAGCGATGCGAGTGTGAGAGAGACGGACCGAGTCCTCTAGCCAATCAGAGAAGTGGACTTACGAATTTCGTCCAATTCCCTTTGCGATCGCATTCGCGCAAGCATTCCTTCCCTCCAAACATTCATCCAACTTAATCTCTAATGTGCGCTTTGAGCGTTCAAACGCGTGACCAAGGTGATTTAATACTAGAACTACCAAACCAGTCAAAACGACTGGTCAGTCGTTTCTTTAAAAAATCATAGTACTTTATAACGATGTATATCTTTAGACTTTCTATGATTTTCATGCAGTATTCAGATCATCATTCTGATTTACTAAAATTTCCTTTTACTCTTCCCCCTTTTTTAATGATATATGCGATGTTTTAAATATGCCCAGAAAGTGGCTGGTAGTTCTAGTGTTAATGAATTAGAAGGAATACGCGGTGAATTCGGTGTCGAGCTACGGAAATTTTCCGGATTAGAAGAGGCCCCCGCGGCGTCACCCTCAGCCGCGGCTGTGGGTGTTAACCACGTTACTGCAAACGGCAGCTACTCTATGAGCAAGTGCTAGGCCCGACTGACGTAACGTGGCCGCCGGGGGATCAGCACGAGTAACCGGAAATCTCCGTAACCCGGCACAAATCCAGGAATCTATGCTGCAATAAGGCAATTCGTGACAAACGCTTGAAAGAAGAGAGAGCTTTCGTTCGAATCTCGAAGTGCATGGGACTTAATGTGCAATTAATTCTAAGAATCTCACGCGCATACCACTTAATGTGTAATTAATACTAAGAAGTTATTCGCTCTTCTGTCTTCTGTTTTCTTTCTTCTTTCTTCTTTCTTCGTTCTTCTGTCTTCTTTCTTGTGCTGAAATTGACCTGAGCGAGCAGTGAGAGTAATAAGCAGAATCCAATGAGAGTACTTTACTTTCATCTCTTCAACCCTAAATACTCTTCTCAGACGATAAGTTATCCATATAGACGTCTGAATTTTTATAACGAGTATTATACTACATCGAACTCCTCTTAATATCCTTTTCCTTATCATAGTAATATTCGAATCGCCATTACCTCCGTAGTGTCGCGTTTGATCTTATTTTTAATGATATGCCCCGATCCAGGAAATCTTTGCGCAACAATCTTTATTTTAAGGCTTCGCGTTTATATTTATCCTGGTATATTTATTCTGGAACTCAGTGTGTAGATCTATTATCACGGTACTTCCTCGTCGATCGTCCGTATCTTTCCTTCTCCACACTCGAAATCTGGTTTTATCCGCTCCATTAGATACGCGTTAATAGAGTAACGCTTATGCCCCGATGATCCATTGCATAATGCGGATGCATTCACAAGCGCGCTTGTATTCAATACGCGTAGACGCTCTAGGGCAGTGAGTCTTCCGTGATTTATCGGAGATATCATTGAATCAACAAACACGAATCTCGGTGTAATTAAACGAGCAGAATGCTAATGAATAACCCATTACGTAAGTTGCATCATGTGACAGAAGCCGGGATAGAGCCTTACAAAGAAACGTCAAACCGGGACATCAAAAAAAGAGGCGATTCTTCATCGGATAAGAATTCTTTCACGTCCCAATTTATATTCGAAATCTACTTTAAGTTTGTGCAATAATTATGTCGCCATCGTGCATTTGTAGAAACATTAGTTTACATACATACAAGATAAAAGGCGTAAGAAGCATTTTTTAAACAGTCCTAAGAAGCTATAATTCGACAATTCAATACCAGGACCTGCGCGTAGAATTTTTTTCTTCTTTATTTCGCGAACCAGCGCAAAATTCCAGACAACATTGTGATCGATAACGAACAATCGATTCTTCCCCAAAGACACTCATATCGACTAAGTCCTTCCAAAAGGCACATTTAATGCTTTTATCCATCAGAAAGCAAGTCTTCTAATACTCAAATCTTATTCGATTCCAACGCAATTCAATTCCAGAGCGCGCAAAATTGACTTACAGACAAGATACGCAAAATCATCCGCATAATCAGTATACGGATTCCCGAGCTGCACGTTTCGAGGTAAAGAAACGCAAGGACTTTGTATAAGGAGGAGTTTGTATTTCGACTGCACAGGTTGCTTTGTGCAAAATAAAAAACAGCCTATTTACGGTATAAAACGGCCATGCTAGCCGCATGTCGTTCTGACACAAATAACTAATTCACCGTCCCTATTCTCGTCCCTCGCCACGTTTCCACGCGCGAATAGGCCGAGGTTTACGGCTTCGCGTCAATCTAATTGAGCGCCGCTCAAATCTCCAAGACAAGCCTGTGCCGCGATTAGCTGCCTGCAAATAAAGTACCGATATTGAACGGGTAAATCTCGCGAGGTTTGCGTCGGTGAACTGCCACGCAGCTGCCGGCCGACAGATGCTGGCCGAGCGAGTAAAAATGTTTGCCAAAGGCGGCCTTGGATCGGTGCCGCCAGCGACGATTCCTCGACGCGTAATCTGTGGGCCTTATTGGTACGCACTTTGGATTTCCGCGGTTCTTACGATTCTTTTTTACTTAGGACCTTAGGATCCGATGCTCGTCCTTCAGGAAATAAAACTGATTTTTGGACCCTTTGGAATCTTCGCATTATGGGCTTCCGGGTTCTGGTCTTGAGTCCTTATTACGTTGAATGGAGCCACCTTAAGTTGCAGATTTTTTTTTTCAAGATTTGTTAATGTAATTTAATGTATGAAGGGATGGAGGAATACGAAATTGATGGAGAAAAAGGGGTTTTTATTTTTAGATTCGTGCGTTGAGAGGTTAATTAGCTGAAAGCAGCTTCGTTGTTTCTGAATCATTTTTTATTCGATGTTTGTACTGCAGGTTTTAATTGAAAACTGGGCGTGCTGTGTTTATCCGCTAAGAAATGAACGATGTTGTGTCAATCGTTCGATGGAATGGTACTGGTGAAGTACTGTGGAATATTTTACTTTTTGCATTGTCTTCGATCGAAACATCGCTGTTCATGCGATTATTTTGAAATGGAAAATTGAAAAGTACCTTTGAACGCCGCGAATTTTCGAAGAAAGCGAATTACTTTTCGCGGAGGATGAAAAACAGATTTTTACATAACGTGTTCACGGACACATTCGAAAGCGTTAATATCGCGCGATCCATCGGGGTTTTACGTGTCGAATATGTATAATTAGAAAAACATGTTTGCGACGGTACACACTCGAGAAATCTGCGAACTTCGACTGTGTCTCGTGGGAATAGGAATAAAAAACCGTTGTCGTTACATAATTTCCCGATAATTCGAGTAAATACTCAGCTTTCATAGTTCCCTCCGAAAGCTTAGCCGCCGCGCGATTTTTTATTTTACCGTTTGCTTGGAGCCACACATTTTTTATGTCGTAAATAAAGTCGATCCATACAACACCTTACTTTGCAATGAAGGAGATTATTGACTTTACGAATTTATTTTAATATTCGTTAAACAGTAAAATTAAGGACCACCATTCCGGCATATCCAAATACACTGTAAACAGGTATAAAAGCAGGTAGGCATAGAGGAGAAAAATGAACAGCCCGATTTAATTCACGCACCGTGACTAAGTTACGTAAATTCTTCGAAAGAATATGTTTTATTATCATACAACGATACATATCCGTAATTCTGCCAATTATATACGATAAACGCACCAGTGCGTGTATCACCTATAATGTATCAACATCAAAACACCCAAATTCGTCAAAATAACGGATTCCTTATAAATAATTGTACACCTTTTCGACGTTGCATTTTCTCAGATTTTCCACGATTTTATTTGACCGCAGCACGTGGATCATAATACCGATTTACCTGCATTACCTTTGCTTCCTCTTTTTCCTTATAGGAATTAATCAAGTCCTGCCTTAAGTTTCCTTACTTTCTCCCTTATTTCACGAATATAAAATTACGAACGCGAAGCGCCAATAAAGTACTAAGAAAGTATGAGCAACAATGTGGTAAATTGGTGAAATATAAAAATCCCAGCGCCAATCGAGAGAACGTCGAGGAACTCGTCGATAGAAAAGCGAGAGTTTCGGTCCCGACGCGTCCGAGCGGGAGCAACGTGGCGAGCTGAAAAATAAGATAAACCGAGAATAACGGGCGCGAGAACTCAGGGAGATCGGCACGATGAATCACGAGGGCCACTTCGTGACAGCAGTCACGCGGTCTGCGGCACGCACATCATTCCGCGGATAGATTAGAATGTCACATGACGCAAGAAATCAGACCCGTGCTCGATTCCGCCGATGATACGGATCTGCCCAACCGCGGGCGGACCGATGCTCCAAGGATCCGCCTTTGGCCGGGTCAAAGGTCGTCCATAACTCCTTGGGTTTTTCGATAGACAGATTGTAGCACTGGATATAATTCGTACTTTTTTTTTAGCGCTACGAATTCAATTTCGGAGGAAATATCAGTTGGACATGAATCTTCTGGTACTCGTAATGAAGGTTGTTTTTTTTTTAAGTTGTACCTAATAGAGTGGTGTAAGCTCGATCGAAGAAAAAGTGCGTGGATTTATTTTACTTTGAGAAGAGATTTTTTATTGACGCGTGCGTCGACTCGATTAACTCCGGGAAATGAAGAGCGGAGAGAATTGATGAAATCTAATATAGCCGGTATCGATAAAGTCAATTGTGCGACATGTCCCCTTGGCAAAAATTCGATCAGCTCAATTCCCGTAAGTCCTCGATTAACATTATTGCCATGATTTATTACACTTTAGAGTTAATCGCATTGGCTTGCGAAGTAAATTGTTTATCATCCGACTGAGGCAGAAAAAAATTCTCGCCATTCGCCGCTGCTAAGCCTTATTATTAACGAGATTGATTTCAAATGCGGGAGGTTAAGCACTGATCGAGTGCTTCGGCACTAAAATCAAAGAGGATTCTAAATGTATAGTTAATCGATTTGGTTTGTGAATGGCTCAAACGTCGATTTGTCTTTCGAAGAGCCAAAGCGTATTTTCTCACGGATCGTTGTCAGCGTTTAAGCCTCCTTATCTTTCGCGTACACGCACTGTGCCAGCGGGCCCGATTTGTTTCACGATTACGGGAACAAAGCGATATCCTACGTGCACGCCTTCCAGACATATCGACGGTTATAAAAATACCACCCATCGATTTTCTTCACTCATCGCACGCGCCAACGAGTTCGAAGCAGCCGAATTTGCACTGCATTACGAGCGAAATATAATTTACAACTGCTGACACGCGAAATAACGTGCATAGAAGTCAGATTCAAAAAGGTCGTGATGTCTTGAAATGCAAAATGGTATAGATATAAGAAAATAGATCCTATTAACGCTTTTAAGGTCCAAGGATTTCATTTGGCATCATCTATATAATCTACTTCTACTAATCAAGTACCTTTAAATTGTTTTCCTACAAAGTCCAAGTTTTTACTCAAAAATAATAATTTAGACTCGAAAGGGTTAATTGAACGAACCTCTGAATGCAAAAGAAGAATACGAATCGAGCTTGGAAAGTATCGATGGCTCCCCAATATTCGAAAGAAGCTTATGTGGATCGAATTGTGAAATTTCTCGACCAAACTTTCCCCATTCTCTTCTCGGAATTTCTTCTCGTAATCGAGGAGGATTCCAAAACTTTGGCCCGCCTGCGTATTATTCGCGACGGGCGGAGCGTCCCTCGTCGGTTAATTGTCGAGGAGCGCGGAGGAAAAAGGGGGGAAAGTCGAGAAAACAAGGGAGAAAGAGAGAAAGGGAAAGCGACGAGACGTCTGCGAGCTCGATAGCGCGGGCCAGCGCTATCGATATCCTCTAGAAAGGCCGATAAATTTGTTTTTATCCGACTTTCTTTCAGGCTTATCAAGAACACGCCCGTTTGCCATGAATCCTTAACATAAATCCTACGCACACATGTTTGCCGGCGGTATCGTTGCACGCTTCGCCGACTGTCGTCATTCGCGATTGCCACCGAAAGAGCGTACAAAGAGCGCGCGACGCCTTCTTCTTCTTCTTCTTCTTCCTTTTCGGCCCAAAATTAATTAACCAAGACCGAGAGAGTCGGGCCGTCGCAATTTCGCTTCGAGCCGTTATCGTTTGCCCAGGGCTCCTTGCAATTAACCGTGAAATCTCGTTACGTAAGCGACTCACCGTCTGTGCGCGGTTAAACGTCCCGGCATCCATGACCCCTCCCACGCGCATGCGCTCTTTCGCAAAACGAACAACGTCCTCGATAGGCCTTATCCCCGTCCTTTGAAGACAAATGCATTTTCAAAAGATAGCGCGCATCGAATTTATGACATTCGCGGAAAACGATTGGAAGTGTTTTGTACTCGACATTGGTTTGCCAGTGCCGAAAAGGCGGGCGGCTTTATTTCCCCAGCGATTGGACATCGCGAAATTCTCGAGTCCCCGCGTCTAAGCGAAATCTTTATTCCTTCTTACGGGAGGCGCTCGGTTTGTTGAACTCCCATCCAAGGTGAGCCTGAGAGCGTTCGTGAGGGGTTAAAAATCCAGCGGCTCAAATAGAATCGTTATCAGCGTCTCGCGATGATACAGTTAGATAAGGGCGTGCCTTTCACTCGGTATCGTAGGAAAACCGGCCTGGCGATTATTTCGGATCGTTATGCTCCTCGAAGAAGGAGCCCACCGGCCTTCTGTTTGCCCGGTTAAATATTTGCAGTAGGCCTAATGAAGCGTGCGTCACATCATCGGGACAAACAGATCTGATTTGCGCTGCCGATCCCCTATCTATTTCGTGGTTTTTCGCCATCTGTGTGACGAAGCACGTGACTCAAGGGGAACGGTCACGAGCGCATCTTCGTGCCCGTTATCGAATCTCGTGACTTGGCCTACATTGTCCAGAAAATCAAATAGTCCCTATCGCGGCCATTATCTCCTCGTACTTTCTAGCCCTCGATACGTTTTTTTTTCGGATCCTCCCTGGCTCCTCGCCCGTCTTTCTTCGCGTCTCTCGAGTTGACGTGCCTTTCCTTGTATTCGTTCATTGTATCCTGATGTATTATATATTTAAACAAATTTTAGATATATATATATATATATTTAACACTAGAACTATCGGCTACTTTCGAAACATATATAGAGCACGGCATGGAACTCTAAAAATAAAAGAGGACAAAGAGACATTTTAAGAAATCGGTATAACGACCTAAATATTGCATGAAAATCATGGAAAATCTGAGAAAATGCATGATTATATGGCGCTACGATTTTATAAGGAAATGACTTACCAGTCATTTTGACTGCTTTGGTAGTTCTAGTGTTAATGTGCGTGTGTGCATGTATATACAATTCGACAAGTAGATTTCGCTAAAATCGTAAGCTCACTGGACTAAATCACTTCTAAGCAAAGCTATTAATCGTTGGTGGTGCAGCTCGGTGCTCGAAATGGGGTGTTCGTAGTTTCCATTCAAACCTTGGAAGATCGGAAGGAAAATGAACGTTCACACAGGATTCGAGGGTGACACGAATACGCAAGCTGCTTGCCAAAACGTTCGGATACCGTGGAGCTCCGATTTAAAGTACCGTCAGGATTTTCAGCAATGTACTTTGGACGAAGGTCGTGCATCGTGCCGGTTGGAACTCGTTTTTGCCATGGAAAGCTACATCACGTTCCCCGCATGTTTTTCCGTGCTCGTGATGCATTATTCAGGACGAGGAAGGCGACGGGAGCCAGAAGAGTGACGAGCAATTATTCCTCGGCATCCGAGCACGATGGAATCGATTAGATCACGATCCATTCGATCTCGATCCTCGTGAAATCGATTCCTCTCGTCTGCACGGTGCTCTATCCAACGCCTAGAGCGCTGTAACCAAAAATGGTTTGTGCTATATATGGAGTGTCCCAAAGTTCTGATAGAAAACACAGGTTTACGATTGAAAATTGTAAATTTTTTTTTATTTATAAAGTACAGAGTATAGGGTTATGTACGACATAGTATATCGGGTAAATGGCCACCGCGACTTTGTTGGCACATACGCACTCTTTTGGTTGAATCGTCGCTCTCGAAACCTTTTCCACTCGCAGCGCGTTTGAATCGAACACTGGACACGCACATGATACTTGCATACCTCGTTCACCAACGAACAAACACATCCGAGAGTTCGTTGACTTCCTTTCGTTGGGCGGTGACATAAGTTACGTAGCTTTTGTTACAACAGCAAACGTCCAGCACGAGGCGAACGAGTTTATTGCGCTATTGTAGGCAGATACACGGTGTTATCGCTCTAAACTCTAAGGCTCTCCGATTCTAACACTGGCTGATCGCACTTTTCACGATCGCGTTTGTCCTCGAAATGCGTATCGAGATCGATCGATTCGATCCAATGGTTCGATACTGCGCATTGTGATTTTAAAGAATAGCCTGCACTGTGTAATATTAGTTGTAAACAGTATTTCTCCAGATTATAATAATGCAAATGAATGTATGAATTCAAAGCTGGATGTGTTTGGATAGGAATAGAGGTTTATGTCCATAATTCCATTCTTTGCTTAATTTTATATTTAACACGTTCTGAATATGGAGATTGATTATGGAGAAATCGAGAAAATCTTCCACGAAACGCGCGGCCTTTTCCAGGAAATCCTCCTCGAGTTACGGAGCCAAGTGGAAACTTTGTTGCTACTAAATGAACAGAGTTAAGGTTCGCGGTTATTTAATTGCGGTGAAAACCAGTCGACGGTCAGTTAAGAGGTCTATTTTCCGAGGACACGCGCCTGCAAAATCAAAGTCCACTTGCCTTGTGCACTTCGATCGTTACAGATCACGTATGCGCGAGTACTGTTATATGGCAAACTTATTTCGATCTAAGAAGAAAAGAACCTGTATGAAACATAATTAAAAAAAAAACCAGATGATGATGATTTACATTATAAATATTTATTAAAAAAAAAATAATACAAAAGAACGTGGTGAATAGATTCATTTAAATGTTCATATATCACAACGAAATTATGAGAATTTTTCAAAAATGGACCGTCCCAAGTTGGCAGAATATTTCTAAAAAGTCGCACATCGCTTCGTCAGCTTCGGTTCGGATGCGTGATTTTCCACCTCAAGGTGACAATATCCAAACCGAAGGTTGTCCTCCTTTAGCTTTGCACCGAGGTGGAATTTTCAAGCGAGTAAAAACTCGAAGTGAATAGCAGATGGATGTGATCGAGCACAATGGCACACGTGTTCGCCTATTTACGGAATAAAATTAGCTGCTATCGTACAAATAGACACGGCTGCTGATAAACCAAAGCAGATGCAGTCTATCGAAAATCGATACAGTTTTAAGAATGATCGAACAACGCTTTATATCCATCATCTTTGCATCATCTTGTCGGTTAAATTAGGCACGTGAAGCGATACGCTCAATAAAAAATGAAAAAATGAAAGAAACACGTGACGGTGCATATCTATCAATATATGTTATTTTATTATCAAAATGGAATTATGAAGCAAAGTTTTTAATACCCTATTTTTCATCTCACTCTTCCACTTATACACGTGCATTACAAATCCCCAAATTCCTATCTGAAACTTAATAAACAAGTATAAAGGAATCGTGTTAAAATAGGAAAATCGCATAATTAATTACTACTTTTTTAATTGCCTTTTATATTTCTTTTATACTTACTTTTACAATATCCGAGAATCGATAAAAATGCGACATTACCTTCGACTCACCCTTGCAATCGTACGAATAAATCGCAAGATAAGGGTTTCAAATCTTCCATCGTAGATCCTCTTACGCAATACCGATCTAATACTCGCTCAAGTACAGATCCGGAGGATCGAGTCGCGATCGGCCGATTAGACGATTAGACGTACACCGGAATCTCTGTAAGACGTGGCCGTCGGATGGGTGTTTTTCCACTGGATGGGAAACCAGTCCCGCCAGTGTTCCCATTGATATGTAATTAACGTTGGCGTGTGCTCGACACGGCTGAGGCCACTCGAAGACTTTTACCTTCGATATCGACGATCCGTTACTGGCTACGTGTTCTTTGAACTCCCGTTCGCCTCTGCAAAAAGTAGTCACGCTTTTCTCGAGGAACTCGTGTACCTAATCGTACATACAAAGTACAGCACGAGAAACGAGTTTCGCGCGTATTGTAACGCAGGTGCTGGACACGCTTGGTAATTTAATACTAGCTTTTAGCGCGATACCGATATACAGGTATTTAAAGAGAGGCATCGATCGAGAGATAAAGCAAGACGTTGAATCGATTCACTCTGCGAGCTGATCGATTAATCGCACGATTGAAATTCCCTCGCTAATTTGATTTTATTGCTTATTAATGAACCTGCGGTAGTCTAGCATGGCGATGGTAAAGGAGGTTCGATAGAAAAGGAGGGTTTTTTTATATAATCTGTTTTAATTCAAAAGTTGAATCACAGGAGACTTTAACCAATAATTTACGAGGGAGAGCTTTGAAATAGAACGCTGATCTAATAATTAAATCGTTATTACTAGGAGTTGATAATAACCACTTTGAAGCGATTGACGAGCAGCGCACAATTAATACCACTGTAAGGCTAACTCGTAATTCGATATTCACGTGGGCGCGCGCGCGCGCGCGATGCTCTTGGTCATTCGTGTCCGCGTTAAAGGCAAGTGCATTGATCTCGAAATTTCGATCGACGATTCCAAGGTTCGTTATCTTTTGTTTTCTCGAAAAGGCGGGCGCAAAAAGGCGATTTCGTGGTCGGCGCTAAAGAGGGGCCACCATCTAAGAGCATTCGATCGTGACTCATTCCGGATACTTGAGTTAAACTCGGCACAGCACGCGACAGGCGTAACCTTAACGAACTCCTCAATTGATTAATTATCGTCGATTCACGTTGCAATCGCCTTCCACTTGGTTTTGTAATCCTCCTCACCATTTTCCGCCAGCAAAACCAGTTATCGCGATCTAATTGGCCCGAAATACGGAACGTCTCCTAATGGCGATCTAATCGTCTTCCTCCATTTTTCTCATTATTTAAAAACTGCGCGCGTATAAAGGCTAAAGTAGATCAATATTACACAGATGCTGAGTGTCTAAAAGTCGTCGCTGAAAGTAGTTGGAATAAATGTAAACATGATTATTCTAATATGTAATAAACGTTAGTTTTTTTTTAAATATTTCAAGTATTCAAGCCTAAGACAAGGGCGGAGAATTGATCGAACCAGTATAAGACATTGCGTTCGATAACGCAAGGTTCATGAGAAATTATGCATACATCGCGCACCTCTCAGATGTATCCGTAGAGTTAATGCGATGCACGTAGGCAGAGGTGTGCGATCGAAGTGTGATTTTAATTTCAGATCCCAGTGTCAGCGGGATAATATATTTTTTTCTCTCTCAAAGGAGAATCAAGGAAAACACTCGTATTCCCGCCAGTCTTTGGATACTTCCTGCACCGGCACGCGGGTCTCGAAACGATTTTGATAAGAGCGAACTTCGCAAAAAATACTTCAAACCTGTTTTTGCCGGTTTAACTCCGTCGTCGTCGGTATTAATTAAAATTTGGGCAAAACGCTTATTGGGGAATTCGAGGTTATTAATACACATTACGTATTTGGTCTCAGAGATGATTTATTTCCCTCGACGATTGTCTCCGCACGTCGTAGCAGTGTTTGACATCGCGTCGGGCAACTGTTTTCCATAATAATTACGAGAGGAATTAATCTTTAATCCTTATTCACCGGTTGAAAGAAATAAGCTCTTTCTTAAAAAAAAAAAAGTTAAATTCTCATCATACTCGATTAAAGGCATTTATAAATTATCGAGTATACAACTGTTTGTATTAATATATTAATTGAGAATACTTATTAAACGTCAGAGGTATATATATAAGCTTATACAAATTTCAACAATACTTGAATAGTCGCCTAGAAATAACACACGAATTATTTCAAAGTTTCTAAAATGGCCGAGATAGGAAAATTTAAATCGAATCGCATCTTTGCCTTGGTGCAAATAGAACATCGAGGTACATCGCATCTAAACAAGCGCGTTGCGAAAGGGGCGGCGTAATTGGCGCAAAAAAATGCAAGACTTGATGTTGTTTGAGATAAAAAAAGAAGGAGAGCCTTTATCTTTCTCCAGTTTATCTCAAGGTAGAAGATATCTCGGGGCACATCGTCCGCCAGGGACAAATATATCCTTCGTGAAGCGTCGTGTCGCGTGTCACGGGCAAATCGAAATTTCAATTTCACGTTTGGCCGCTTGGCAAAAGGTCGTGGCGAACGACACGGGAATGTAAGATACATAGGCAGATTGGTAAACATCGGGTTCAGGTTGCTGCTATACAAATTCGAGAAATATTGCTAATCGAGCGTATCGACGCCTTCCTGCTGGCATCGAGTGATTTTGAAGAAAGACAGTTGTGAATGAAGGCGACGAAAAGTCGGTACTTAAGCGCGGCTTACGCAATAGGTCTTAATCTACTGTGAACGATCGCGCATAACGCGTAGGATCACTTGCATCGATAAGAGTGCAACGTTACAGCCGGTCGTTCGTTTCTCTAATTTCTGTCGCCGACTGTTAAGGTTAGTTGATTTATCGTTTGACACTGGAACTGTCGAAGTGCTCAAAATAAGCGGTTACTCGTTTCTTAGAAAAATTGTCCCTGTTTTATAAAAGTATCTTCTGTGATTTGCTATTTTGTTGTTGCAGTATGTAAATGATTATATCGATCTATTGGTAATTCTTGTTTTTCTCGTGTTTTCTTTTTTGGAAGAAATATGTGGTAGCCTAAATATATTCTAATGTGATAAAATGGGCTCTGAATAATTTGAACTACGGAATATATGATACATATGATGCTAAATTCTCCAGAGATAATGGGCGAGATTTAATCTCAGATCTTGTTATGGCTGGCGTATAGCTCTCAAAAAAAATCGTATCTTCGGACAAAGAAGGTTTCAATATACCGTGTTAATGATGGATACTAATTTTTTCTATATTTTATGTATACCTTAGTTGTCATAGAAAAACAAATAAGCAAATATTATTGTAATCGGCGTTTATTTATTCCATTAATTCTGTTAATTACAGTGCATGTCTGCTTGAAAAGTGTTATGGCAATAAAAGAAAATAAATACTTCTATATCGAGCTTTATTCTAAAAATTACCAAATAGGAATTTATTAGAATATTTCTCGAACATTGTAATGGACAAACTCTTCCCTCTCAACCTCTTTGTCCGATGCTTAATACTCCCCAGTGTTGTCGCTGAAAGAAGGTCTATCTTTAATTCTATATAATACATTAACAATAAAACCACCAGCCACTTCCTGGACATATTTAAATACACAACACACACCTTTAAAAAAAAGGAGAAAGAAGCAGAAATGTCAATAGAACAATACAACAATTTACATGCTTCAATTAAATTACGAAAAATCCTAAAGCAGAATCCCTTATAAAATTCTGCAATTTTTCAAAGAAATCACTAATCTGCAGTTTCGACCAACTCGATAATTCTAATCTTAATAGACAGATAATCCCACGAATCCTCGCTCTTTTAAACCGATTTTAAATTCGATCATTAACGCTCCACACAGATTTCTCCGCCGTTGTCCTTCGCACACGATTAAAGATCGATCACGCGGGCCTTAGGAAGAGCCAAAAGTTGGTGAGAATCGGAGGATCATCGAAGCGAATCGAAAACTACGGGCCGGACGGTACTGGTGTCCTGCACACAGGCCGTCCGCTGTTTTGTGCCCTGGCAGAGTGCAACGAACGTGAACGCCGGCGTGAAAATAAGCGAAATTAAAGAAAACAAGACGCACAAGACGCGAGAAGCACATGACTTGTATTGATACGAGCAAACTCGTGACGGCGGGCCCGATAAACCACCGAGAACAATTTAATCGGCCACAGCAGGCCACAAACGTGTCCAGTCCTTCGCCGACATGTCCAGGAAGAGGAATTACGAGACGTTTACGAGCGAGGGCACACCGTGCGAACGGTGAGTAAATACCTGGTAAATACTTTTTCTTTTCCTTTTGCCAAGGCCCAAAATGGCCCCTCGACGATGAGGGAAGCTTGAGCGCTGCACGAGATGCTGATTTTTGAATTTAGACGCGCATCTCGAATTTGTCAGGTCTTTTGAATTTTTGTCGATGCAGTGCACGTAATGTACTTGTTTCTCGAAGAACGATAATTATGCGTGGGCATTGGCAAAGTTCTGGCGCTTAATTCACAGCTTTTCATTTTCTCTCGTCGATTAGTTCGCGAGCTTAAGGAGTCGCCTCGAGTTTGAAAACACGAGGCACTTTGTAGTAAGGATAATCGTATTGATTTTGATTTTTAAATGGAATTTATTGGTGCGTTATTGGTGCCTAGGTCTTATTCGTGAAGTTGATTATAAACTTTTGCATTGTATTTATATCTACACCATCTTCCTCGCGGTGCTTTGGAATGGTTACTGTTTTGAGAAATTGTGTGGTATTTTGAAAGAGGTGAAAGAGTTTATGGTCCTAAGGAATGACATCGAGCTTCGAAGTGTGAAATGTTGTACAGTTTGACGCAAGACGGATAAGTAATAATGGTAAATTTGCACAAGTTTTTGTATGCTAGAGGAATCGGTAAATATTATCATTTCTCAGGAGTACAAAAGCTGGAATCAGCAAAAATTGATACTACCAACAGCCAATTACGTTTTGTCTCACTAAATGCTTCGTGACGTATGTACGTTTTTGCTTTTCTTTTTTTAATTAGGTCCGTTAATACAGACTCTAAATTATCGACTAAATCAAGAAAAAAATATTATGTTGAATCAGCTTTTGGTTTTACTCGGTGCCTCGTAATGCTAATCATAAAATTTTATAAAAAAAAGCTTTAGCAGTCTTTGAAATAAGGCTAGGTATAGTAACTGAAGTCAATGAATGTGATCACCGATTCGTTAGTCGAATCATACAACAATTCTGTGGGTAAAGTTTACAATCGCTGTTACTGACGTTGATTGGCGCACAAAGTACGAAACGATGGATAAGGAGATTCGATGCAAATAATTGACTCAGCGATATATCAAAAATTCGTAAATCTCAAAATTCATCAGCCGTATATATTATATAGATATATAAAAATACGATATACATCGTGATTTATGCACATTTCATTTTTTACAGTGGCTCTTTATACAAAAAACTAACTCAGTTACCCCATGTAAATAACGTTCTAAATCAATATCTTTATTCTAAAACAATTATACTTAAAAAATGCAAAGATCGTATCGTTAGGTTAACCTCTATAGCTAATATTTCTTTTATGTTTCAATATTAACCATATTTTATAAAAATATGCAAACCGTTGAATATAAGTAATCGACCGTCCAACGACTTGCGAGCGCTCTTTTGCTTTTTCAGTAATCCACGAATCTGGAAAAGTGCAATACCTGATTTGAAAAATAGAAGCAACAAATGTTAAAGTCAATCGAGAAGTCAGAAAAATATTATGGATTAATATAAAGTAATATGCATTGGATTGTCATTATGAAGTAATATACTTAAACTGAAGCATTAAGCCGACTTGTTATTACAACGTAATAAGTTTCAAACATGCCAAACAATGCTGGTCCGTAGACATGAGCTTCTGAAGGTACTGGCAAAACTCCTGCTGCGTTATTCAATCGTAAAAACGTCATCCGCGATGATTAAGCTGTTTGCACAAATCCACGACCGTTCCATTAGGTTATCTTCACGCGCCTGCCAGATTTTGCCATGCATTATTCTACACCGAATCGAACTTATCTCGCGCGAATTACAGATAAAAGCCTGTGGAAATCAGAAAATCGCTCCATCGACCTTCCAGATTCATCCTACTGCGATTTCCGAGAAAAATAGATCCGCAAAATTCTGATGCATCTCCACCTCGAATTTCGATCGATGCAACTATGTTCTGAATAATCCGGCCAACAAAGCAATTTTTCGCATGTCACTGTCACGAATTTCAAGAACAGCCTTGAATTTATACTCGAGGAAATTTCTAAGCAAATTTGCCTCATAAATCGATATTGAATGATCGATAAGGAAAGGTGGTTACAAAAGTTATCGTGGAAAAACACGAGTGTTATGTATCACAAACGTAGAGTATTATATAAATGTTATGAGAAATTATGGGTTTTCAGTGAAGCGCGTTAAAGTTCAATGCTCGTAATTTATTTGTTGACTCAAATGGCGGTTATTGGCGTTTTTCGAGAAGGAGGCCATCTCGGTTGTTGAGTTGCATCGTCTTGCTTATGATAATCAACGTGCAAAGATCGCAATATCTCTAACGATAATAAGCTAATCAATCGATGACAATGTTTACTTCTCCAAAGTCTCGACCATCGTTTCAATTTTGGCACGTATGAAAATAACTTCGCTACTCTTTCGCGATGCAGAAATTGCGACGATGATTCTGCAACGTTCGATGCATCGACTCGCTTTCTAAAACACTGCTGGAAAATTCGCATAACAAATTTCTTGAAGTATAATTGCCTGAGTCATGTATACATGTTTAATGAGTGGCAGGGCCGATAAGATATAATATGTTAATATCTCTTTTCGCATAAGAGAATGACTGAAATTGGAAATGAACGTCGATCGATTAACTCCAGCTTCGCAATACGTCGATGTAAGCGTAACGAAACTTTCGGACGTTCTTTTGTCTCGTTTTTATCGTATTTTATTAAAGTATTTTTAGCATCCTTTCCTAAGACTTTCCAGGAACCGACAAAGGCTCCAGGTTTTTCTTTTCCCTCAAAACTCCTCGTTGAAGTTAAAACGATAAGTTCCATATTTTCCTGGTTTGAACGTA
Source organism: Ampulex compressa (assembly GCA_038496175.1). Lineage (NCBI taxonomy): Eukaryota > Metazoa > Arthropoda > Insecta > Hymenoptera > Ampulicidae > Ampulex > Ampulex compressa. The sequence continues at coordinate 659,664 of JBCFXI010000006.1, forward strand.
ATTTCGACCTTTAGCTCTCCGCATACATCATCGCACCTGAATATTTATATCAATAGGTATATCAGAATCTAATAAAGCTCTAGTTTCGAATAAATGCATTTTAGTTTTGGTAGTTGTCGAGAGAATCGATTTATTTCGTTTCGAGATATCATTGGTACCAATAGTAGCCCTTTACATGTTATATGTAAAATATGTCCATATAAAACTTGTATATAATGTTGACACGAGTTACATATTTTTACATTAAAAAAAAGTAGAACGAAGCTATGGTAGGAGTTAAAATATAAGATCGAATAATACAATTTTTTTTAAAACAGCTTCAGTGCTACGACCGATAAACACGAATAAAGGTCGTGATTCCTCGTGAAACAACTGTCAAACGATACGGCACTATTTTTCACCGATAAACCAGACAATCGAGAACCCGTGCTTGCGTTCTTATCGATCTTAATGCAGATTACGTTCCAAACTTCCGACCTCTCCATCTCCCTTGCTGTATCAAATTGTAGTACAAATTTCACATTTGAGCCTTGTAAGCCATTCGATCGTCAACTATTTAAACATTTCACCAAAATTTCTGTCAGATACGAAAGGAGAAGAGTCTGAGAGAAACGAATAACAGGCAGCCTGGACTTTGTACTCCTCCAGCTCGCCCACGAATCTCCACTTATCTTTCAAATCGTCGATGAGTTATTAAGGATATACCTCTTCGCTTCTCGGGTATTAGTGAAATCCACGATCGCTTAAATCCACGAACGATTGAGTGGCCCAAAGTAAAATCAGAGATCGGCAACAATCTCTGATTTATTATTCGTTAAATTGTTTTTAAACCTAAAGCAATCGGTGGTAAGTAAATATCCGTAGATCGCGATGGCTTGCAGAATCAAACGGTCAAGAAACGTGCACGCTCTGCGAACAATGAGTCCTAACGGTCAGAATGGTGTACATTAATCAGTGCACACGTGCAGAATACGTGCTCTATGAAATCCACGATTTCAACCCCTAATCCGTGGTTCTATTCAAAGCTATTTGCATCGAGAAGGGTACGTGAGGGAACGTAGTTCGTGCGACCCATATTAGGGTCCAGCTTGAGGGTTGAATTGTTGGATTTGAAGGAGGACGCAACTTACGTGCATGGTCCACCTAAAGTACGTTTTAAAGCAGAAAAAAAATGGAGAATAATAATTCCTGCATGCTTTTGTCAATACCTTCGTCATCGCGAGAATATCGTGCTCGTGTTGTATTAACGAGTGGATTAAAAATTTGCACAACGTTCTAAGAATATAGGAAAGACGTTTTTATTTTCGACGGAGTGATATAAACCAGAAGAAAATTATGTAATAGAAAGAGAGAGGGGGCGAGAGAATCGGACGTGAAATATTGATAGTCTGTAGTTCGTGAAATTTAATGAATACGATTATAATCGTGTATTAGTTTTTTAATTAAACAACACGGCGATGGATTGGCGTATTTAAGTGTGCTGTATATGTTTACTGTAATTAATAAATTGAGTCGCATGTATTATAAACTTCAACACTCCAAGCATCTCTAATAAAGCTCTATAGCTAGGTGGTAAATTTAAATATTTCCACGATGCGAACCTAGAGAATCAAGGTTTTATTGGCGTGTAAATAGTGGAAATAACAACAGCAGGAATAAAATATTACACGTGTCTCGAATACGCGCGCTTGGGTGTTTAAAACCGCTCGACGCTCTCGGAACCTTCTCGTAAACGGAAAACTACCGCTGCTGGACGTTACGTATACCCAAGAATTTTGGCGTTTAACGCCAAATGTTTGCATGCGCCTTGGCCTTGGCTTTAAAAATGTTCTCTATTTTAGAAGAGGCCGCGTGCCTTTTTGTGACAGGCATCGTGAGAACGCTTTCATATCGTGGGATAATTAAAAGGATTCCAATGGTTTTACCTGTAGCTTTGAGACAAATTCTCAGAACCGCCGCTTTAACAAAACTCGTTTCTCGATCATGGTCGATAAGAACAAATACGACGTCGATATATTGGGAAATAGAAAATTGATACGAAATTACAGGAAAATCCAACGGTTCAATTTCAACTTGGTCGATCTATAATAAAACTCCAGGTTTCACAGGAGCAACTCGAACATAAATCTACCTTATTTCGAAGGATTCTCATTATAATACGCCAATTACACAAATCGTCTATTCCATATACATTAAATAAGAGTACAAACCCACGATAAGCGTTAGAAACGTTTCGAAATCGCGCCTTTGCGAATCCACCAGACACGTCTCCTACGAGCGTTTCCCTTCGACTCGACGCGCGGCCGACCAAGAAGAATTGCTCAAAAATCTAGAAACCACAGGCGTTAATAGGAGGGTCGAGAACATCGCGTGGAAGATGAAAAAAAAAAAAAGCACATTCGGGCGCCTCGCAGGGGAGCAAGCGTGAATCTCGCAAAGCGGCGAGGCGCGCCTCGCGGATGGCAGGGCTCGTAAGCGGGAGCACTTGTTAATCGTCGGCGCGAGCGTTCGGCAAAATTCGTCGGCTCTCCTTCCCTCCACCGTGCCGCACGAGGCACGCACATTGCCGGCCGAACCTAATGGAAAGAGATCGTGCGGCCCGAGTGCGCGTATAAAGCTTTGACGGCCGGCACCGCGAGTACATTCGCTCCGCGCGAGCCGTGACGTAAGCACCGCGCGACGGTCCTTCTCCTCTGCCACCGATCGGCCATCTTTCTCCCTCCCCCTCGTCCTCGCTCTCTTCCTCGCACTCGCGCTCACCACCCGCGATCTCGTCGCGACGAAGGCGACAGCCGCGAATTTCGATCGCGAGCTAAGGGCAGCACCGGGCCGAGAAAGGGGCGCAGATGCATCGTCGATGGAGGAAGACGCCAGTTGGATTCTACGAGATCGGTCGCACGATCGGCGCCCTTAGAGCCCTCTGAGCGAACCGCGCGATTCCTTCTACGCAGCGGGCGAGGACACGCCGAAGGGGGGCAGGAGAACCGCGCCGTGGACAAAGGCGATGAGCCTCCGCCTACGCGGTGGTGATACGGATTTGTGATCAGCGGACTGTGATACGTAAGATTTGACTGTAACCCGCCGAGGAGGAGCCGAAGGACGAGGACGCACCATGGCGGAGTGAGTACCATCGCGGTCGTTTGTCCCTCTTCCCTTTCCTCGCTTATCGATCGTCGAGGGGCTCCTGGCATTCGTTGCTTTTGGGCTTGAGAAAGCTGACGGAGGAACTCCTGGGGTTGACCGGTTAATACTGTAACCTTTGCTGGACTTCGAGCGCTCTGTCGCGGTTTCGTGGAGGATCGTTCGAAATTTTCCATTCGAGATACGAGGGTCGTGTGGCTTTGAGTGAAATCTTTGGCGAAATCGTGGTGATCGAATCGACATCCAGGGTAGCCGCGATCGTGGATGATCGATCGAAGTATTTGCATTCGAGAAACGTGTATGATACGCTTTTGGTTCTTACCATGCTCTGAGTATTTAGGTTAGAAGCTTTTTTAGAATCTGATAATGGCCGTTATTGGATAACTTTCATCGACAACTGTGTAAATGATTATTCCTATGTACAGACTAGCAACAATCATAATCCTACAAATCCCAAACTATATAGTTAATGTTTATTTTGCAGGCGTATATAGCGCGTAGTGAATCATGTTCAAATCGATCTATTATTAACCGTCCTGCTTGGCTGACAACTTTCTAACGATTGTTCGTTCGAGTATCGGTTATAGCGTCGATTTATTCGAACTTTATTACTTTTCGGATCCTTCGTATTTATAGCGCTCCAAGAAACTAATGCGATTCTCGGTCAGACTCCAAGTGTTTATCTCCCGACCCGCCGCACCGATCGTTCGTTTCTTTCGCCGTCTTTACCCGTTACACGTGGCGCCTGAATGTCAGTTTCCACCGCTAAGTATACACCGCCGTCTGTCACGTTGGTTTGAATTTCGTATCCGATATATTCGTTTCCTCATACGAGCGCTATGAACACTGCAAGCTCGAACAACCCTCTTCTTCCCATCGTAGTAATTCCGATGATTGAATTTTCAACGCTTGAATTTGATAGCGATTGTATTTCTGTCGAGGCAATACGGACACTAATTTCGACACTAATGCGATACGCGCATCCACCTTTCTTCGATCTTATGCATATCAACGTACTTTATCCATTTTACTTCGTGGCAGACAATTACTATGCACATTTTATATTTAAGCTGCGCTTTAAAATGCACGATGATCGATAAGAGGAATTTTTTAACCGTTAGTTCCCGATAAGCAGACGTAGAAAAGCAACCGAGAGTTCATTTGGTTCACGTGCAGGATCATTGCAAAGCGTCGATAGCAAAGAATTGCGATGTAGAGTTATGTCGAATGTAGAAGGCCACGAAGAGTTCAGACTTTTATTTATTTCATTGGTATTTTTAGTAATAATGTAGAAGTAGTCTTCAAAATATGCGATTGTGGTATGAATAAGTATCAACTGGAATTTTATATCGCGCACTGACGTCTCGTTGTAAGTACTGATAACGTATTTAAAATATCGATGAATTGTGTATTTAAAAATACCAACGTAATGAGCACCAAGAGTCAAGTTCCGGAGCGGCGCAGATACTTTCGCTTCTCGATCTTAGCGCATCCTACATAGATATAGGGATGATTCATTTTTATTTCAGAGCAGACGCACTCGTGCGTATTTGTCACTCGAGCCATTACATTATGGATCATGGATCACATCCACGATGTACCTCTGTATCGAACAATAATCCCGCGAACGTCTGTCGTGCGTACATCGTCCACAATCGTTGGGAGATATTGGAACATAATTTGAGGACTTTCGACATACTCGTTTGTTTTGACCGTGGCGATATCCGATAAGCGTAACGGAAATTATTCGCGGAAGTTATCGACGAACGCGGTCCATATCGTAATTTATGCCGCATAGTCGCTGGTAATTCGTAAATAATTTCAATTGCGATTCGATTCCATTGATGGTGGAATAACAATTCAGAGCGCGCCAAATTTATCAAACCTGTCGTACGTTGTTGCTGATTTGAATACGATCCGTTACGAATACGCAAACGTAAACAAGACAATCGTAGTTCGCGGTTTCTGATTATCGATGCGACTACAGATGATATAAAGAAACCTGCACATCTTCATCGGCTTTAATTCATTTTCGTGGATTTCTCCATTGAAAGCCGATCGATCATTACGTCGTTTGATTTTAATCTTGTATCGTACAATGGTGAGGTTTCCAAGGCTAAAAGTCCCGAGAGTCGGGTATATGAAATAAAGGCTCTTTTTATCGTGCTTTTAAACTTATTACACTTACGAACGAAACTTATTTCATCGTGCTTTTAAGCTTATTGCACGCACGAGTGCAGAGGCTTCATTATTCTACCCGGTTATTGGGACAGATATACTTTATCGCTTTACCGCGCCGGTTGCCGGTGGAATTATGTCATAAACAGGTGTTCGCAAGATCACCGCACGAAGTAAAGAATAAAGAGCCACCGTGGTGTAACGACGGGATCGTTAAAATCAAAAACAAGATTTCTCCACTTAAACGAACGTCGAGAAACGTCGATTCGATGAGACCAGCCGATTGTCACAAGATTCGCGAAAAACAGCCTGTCCAAACAAATAAGGATTTTGCGGATACAAAAATACGTCGGTTATTCTCACGAAGCTGGTAGTTTCTCCATATTGTCCGATCGAATTTCGTTCATCGACGAGAGATACGCTTTATTTATGTTAAAACATCCTACATTCATCGAACCGTTAATTTCAATTTTTAAAGAAACTCGCGGTTTGTGCTTTACTCTGTATAACATGTATCATGAAATAAATAAATACATACATATATCAAAATTATAAAAATTATAAAAACGATCGAATAAAGAAGTTCTTCAAGTGTTCTTAATTAATTAAAAATGATCCGAATACCGGCTTGTATATTTTCATTAGCACGGGTCATTGGAACTTTGCTGGGCGACGAATTAGATCTCGAGACTAGCATAATACGTTATTTCTGTACGCGTCTGGTGCCGATGATGCTGATGGAAACGTCCTGGGCATTCTGAAAATTAATGCAAAGCGAAGATAGCCGCGGATGCTCGAAAGGATGTCACGCAAATCCCTTCTGCGTCGTTCGCCGGTGCACTTGACATTCGGCGATCTTCCGGTTGAACCGCAACACGAAGCTCCTCGTGCTCGGCACTGTGATAGGAGATAACGGCCAGTCTATTTGCCGCGTGATGTAATTAGTCTATTAATATGCGCCTTCTAGTGGTGTCATTGATGAACGGCCAGCCAGAACGGTTATTTGTTCGCGGCGATTACACGTACATCCGATAATCCAATCGCGCGATTTTTCCTACGGTCGAATAAGGTCCTCGCGATATGTCACGGTTAAGAACCTTCCGGCAGTGTTGTGGAACGCGAGAGGAAACTTTTATCGAGCTAATTCCTAGATAGGAGATAACGAAATAGTGGTATTAATATGACTCCATGGCACGAGGGGAGATGCGTGCTGCCGAAATAAGGGAGTTCTAGCGAGGGTATTTTGTTTGTCTGGCTGTTAATGGACTCCTGGAAAGAAGAATTGTATAGATTTGAAGAGGGATTTAAACAATGTCTTGGGTCAAAGAACCGCTATTCTGAAATTGGATTGCGTTGCTCTTCGAGACGATGCTGTTTTTTGTTTTATTATCCAACTCTAGTGTGATCTTGGATACTTTAAAACACGATACAAGCATTTCGATCTAATTCTCACGAGTAATATTATATACAGGAAAATACGAAGGTCTGCCCTGTCTACTAATCTTGAAGGTTTCAACAAGTGGTTTAAACAGTCTCGATCCAGCTTCGACGACCTTAATTATTCCTATAGAGGGCGATTATATATACGCGATATTCGTTCGTCAAAATCGAAAAGAACACAATATTCAGTATTCGAAATGCCATTCTATTAATCTTTCTACGAGATTCGTATTCACATTGATATATCGATACATTAACTCGAGCCATACACCGATTTTTTCCCTTTCCCCTTTAAAAATTACTCGACATTATGCTTTTCTTCATACACTATTCCAATGTATACGAACGTGTTTTCAGAAATTCCAACTTTATTCATACCATATATTCTCAAAAAAAAAAAAAAAAAAGGGAAACTAATTATGATTCGACGTGAAATTTTCATGGAATTTTTTCCCAATGCAATGGAGGGAAATACAATCGTTCTCTGTCGTCGCGGTTTCGTCCCATATCAGTTATCCGCGGTCCATATTTCCCGTTGTGCGATGCTACGCGCGCATTCCACTTGCCTTAACGAGTTCTGGCCGGCTATAAAAATGACTTACTGCTTCGTCAAGGGTCGCGATCGATATGCACGCAACAGCTCTCGGTTTCTGTGTTAAAACGACATCAACGTTCCGCGGGATCTCGAGGAATTATCGTGAAGATTTACGAGCGCGGTTATGCATATCGTTGTCACACACGCGTGATGTAATTAATCTATTAATACGTGCCGGCGACCAGGGACGCCTTTGTTGCCGAGAATTGGGCACGATGTAACCGCGGTACACTTGAACCCTTGGACACTTGCACGGGCGAAAATAATTCCCATCCGCCGTGCCAGAATTCCCGCAGCTGCCCTGCTCGACCGCACGTGAGCCATGGTAACCAGGAGTTCAGTAAGGCTCGCCATATTCTCACGACACTTTCCGGACTTTTCTGGAATTTCTATTCTGAATTTGTTAAATTTCTCAATTTCTGTTATCGCTGCTCAAGACCACGCCTTTGTTTGTGATACGATTAACGGAGGAAAAATCATAGGAGTACTATATCACATTTCTTTTCTAAAATCCGTCGCGATTATGACGGAGGATTGTTGTCGTTATCGATGCGATGGTTGAGAGCGCCATCGATATACGGTTTTTTTGTTCGTTTCGAGGGTTTTTGAATTGGGAATGGATGTCGATGCTGAGTATAAGTCTCGAGGAGTAGATCGATTTTGGATTGCACTTTTAAATCATTAGTTATTTCGTTCCTCAGAATGGGAAATTGCTCGTGGATTTGTAAGTTTGGTCCAATAAGACCAAATGGAGTACTAAAATTATACGTGTGTGAATGGGCCGCTCGGCAAAGACCGCAGCTAATAAATGTATCGTTTAAAATTACTTAAAAAATTAAGAAATGAATTAGAAAATTAGATTAAATAAATTCTTGAATATGATTTGACTTTAATTCGATCGTATTCTTTTTTTACAATCCTTATCTCTCGAAGAACGATTCGTAGGGATCCATAATAGAGATCGATAGTTAACGCGTGGTGGAGACGATAAAGGCCACCGAGGCTTGAGATGCCAAGTAGGTGCCAAGATTCGAATCGGTACGAATGCCTCCTTGTATTTTGAGAATTTTATTGTCGGCCGTGTCAAATTATTTGAGATGTATCGGGCTTTATGCGGGCACGGCAGATCGATAAAGCGATAGCACAGGTGTACGAACGCCGGCTCGCATCGTCGCAAATCCGTATGGAAATGACACTTTCGACGAGTTGTTTTCTCGTTGCGAAAGTACTGCCAGCTATTATGCGCGGCTCAATGCCGTGCCTCCGTACATTGTACCTTTTACGACGCGTGCTTAACCCTTCGTTATTTACGCGCGTCGCTCTCTGGCCGCTACGAGATGCTCGATGCTTCCACGATATTAACATTAAACGTAACTTACCATTCATTCCAAAATTGCGCAATATGGTTAAGGAATATTTTTTCAGGTTTTTCATGATTTTATTGTAGCGTGGATAGTTGTATCGTTCCATTGATATTTTTTCCTTGCTCTCTTTCTCTTTGAAGGACATGTCTGGTATAGTTTAATATTATATATCCGGGCGGTTCGCAGTTTTAGCATTAATAATCACTCAGAATTGATAATCACGCGTGAACGCTTGAATTTGAGTGTATTCTAATTTTATCCGTTTTGTTAGTTCGAATTTTTTTATGAGTATATTATTATGAATACCACTAAGAATAACGTCAACGTTGTCATAAGCGAATCTTTTGGAACTTGGAATTGCGATGACGAATCGAGAATATTTGCAAGGAAAATTGGCGATACGGGCGAGCAATATTAATTCTTTGAAATACAGATAATAGTCCAACAGAAACACAGCGTTTGTCATAGGCTATAAATAGTGTAGTTATTCTTTTACATTAAAAGTAGCGAAGTAGAAAGTGACCATTTCAAAATTTCCGATGCATATTGTTCAACCTTATGAGAGTACACTTGTTGAGATCTTCCACTATTTAATCGCATCAGTAACTCGGTAAATCGATTGTTAATACCGTAAAGGAAACGTTTGGTTCTCAAGACCGTGAGCCTGTGTACAAGTATTCAGCAAAAGAATAGCAGGAAGAGGGAGCCCAGTAAGTGCGTGTAAATTGGTAGATTTGTCACGTATGTGTGTGTGTACGTAAGTAGATAGTTAAACATGCGGTGATGATGTGTGGGGACAATAGATAACAGCTGCACTACAGATAGCGATTCGAGTAGGCACATTTTGTAACGTGGCGATTGCACGAGATTTTAAAGAGCAATCCTCGACTTCTCCTCATTCGAAGCAACCAATATTCGGTTTATGCATTAACGATAACACTGTGAATAAATGTATCGCGCAACATTCCGAATTATTGCTCCTCGATACGCCAATAAGCGAATGATGAAAGAATTAAAATATTTTCGTTGAAATACTTGAAGAAAGAAATTGAGCAAAGGAAAGAGGTAAATCTAACCCGCGAATCGTTAACGATCGAGCGCTTTGCCGTGGACAAGTGTCAACGATCCTGCGACCTTCGAGAATATTTAAGCATAATTGGTACTGAAAAGTCGGTGAAATATTTGACGACTCACACGAAGGTGAATAAATAGTCACACGGCCGTATGCGGAACTGCACGCGCAACATCCTGGTGTCAAATTCGTTCGTTTGTTCCAAAGGTCGGAAACGTGTCATCGAAGAGCGATCTCTGCGATTCGCGCCTTTCGCGAAATTCAATCGTTATTCGTTTCATCGGCCATTTTCCACGTATTACTGTTACTGTACGCTTCCACTTTTCCACATTACCGTTATTGTACTTATTAATCACTATAGTTCACCGTATTCATATCGTACGAGAATTGGATGTTGTTGCGCGCGCAAAAATGGTTAGCGTCATATTTGCGAATGAAAGTTCGGATCACGCATTCTTGGAAAACCTCTGTCAGAAATGTGCCGATGATTATGCAACGCCGATTCTTCTAAGAAATAATTCTATTGTGCGAATAATAATTCCACTTGCGAAAGTAATTCTATTGTGAGATTCGATAAGGGGAAGATTTTGACGTTGCATTTGAAGCAGTTACCGATATGCAAAATGTAGGTCAAGCTTAAATTTAGTACCGTCAAATCAGCGCCAGATTTTCATACCAGTTTAGTTACTATGGAATTTCAAGGGAAGCGCCTTATATATGATGACAAAAAACTATGAACGACGATCATATTTTTTGTATCGAATATGTTTCGTTAAATCGATGCGTCTCTTTGAATTTGTGTAAATTACATTGGGGGAATTTTTGAAATGATTTACATAGAGCTATAGATGACCTTTTGACCGATATTAATCCTCTGTTACAGCAAAGACTGTGATGTTCAAGATCCAGAAAAGACTACACTGGTAGATTCGGGTTTACTTCCAAAGATACAGTCTTCCACAAAGCTGGAAGATGAGAAGGCAATACTGGCCTCGAATGGTATACACAATGACCCGGAGAGTGGGCCAACCATCAGGGCCAGTGCCTTTAGGCAAGTCGCAGCTGCTTTTGTGGCTCAGCTTGGGACCATCAACACGGGCATGGTATTTGGTTTCTCTGCCATCGCTCTACCACAGCTTCAAGAACCAAATAGTACAATACACATTACCGAAGGCTCCTCCGAAGAGTCCTGGATTGGTAAGCGCATAGAGCCATCACTTTTACGTATGTTATTATATATCGCACAACATTTCAACGATCATTTCCTCCTTTCCAGCCAGCATGTCTTCTATTGGAACGCCTATCGGATGCCTGGCGTCTGGTTACATGATGGACATGCTTGGGAGAAAAAGATCTCTTATAATCACCGAGATACCGGCGCTTCTGGGCTGGATCTTGATTGCATTTGCCACAGACATTCGTATGATATACGCTGGAAGGTTCTTCGTCGGTCTTGGATCCGGCATGGTTGGGGCACCGGCTCGTGTCTACACTAGTGAAGTGACCGAGCCACATCTCAGGGGCATGCTCACAGCCTTATCTAGCGTAGGCGTCAGTACGGGCGTCCTGATAGAGTACGCCCTTGGAAGTATGCTCAGCTGGAACATCGTTGCCGCCATAAGTGGGATCTTACCTCTAGCAGCTCTCCTACTGATGTTCTTCTTCCCAGAAACGCCGTCTTACCTTTTATCTCGCAACAGGCCTGAAAAGGCACGCAAGGCACTCCAACATTTCCGCGGTAGTACTTACAATATAAATGAGGAGATGAATACGCTGGTGAATTTCTCCAATAAGAATAATATAAAGCGGCTTACCGGATTGCGAGAAATCATAGGGGCTCTTATAAAGCCCAATGCACTCAAACCTTACACTCTATTATTCTTGTACTTCTTGATCTATCAATGTTCGGGTACCAATGTATTGACATTCTACGCCGTTGAAATATTCAAGGACTCAGGAGCGACCATCGATAAGTACTTAGCTGCTGTGATCCTTGGTGTGGTAAGATTAGCCTCCACCATAGTAGCATGTATTTTATGCCGAAAGTGCGGTAGGAGGCCACTCACCATGGTATCCTCCGTGGGTTGTGGACTGTCGATGATAGGACTGGGTGGCTATATGTGGCTCAAGTATTATTGGGTAACAAATGGTCTTCCATTCATTGCCACGTGGTTTCCCGTTTTCTGTATATTTTCTTATACGGTCACCTGTACGCTTGGTTTTCTCGTAGTACCTTGGGTGATGATCGGTGAGGTATACCCGGTACAAGTGCGCGGTATTATAGGAGGGTTGACTACCATGACAGCACACTCATTCGTCTTTATGGTCGTAAAAACGTATCCTTTCCTGTCCGTATCTCTTACACGACATGGTACATTTATTCTGTATGGCTGTATTTCACTTTGCGGCACAATATACTTTTACCTGTGTCTTCCAGAGACTAAGGGTAGAACCCTCCAAGAGATAGAGGATTACTTCTCTGGAAGGAGTAACGGTTTAACAACCGGCTTAACAACCGGCTTAATAAGTAACAAGCCAAAGGTTTTAGAAGTCAAGAAGGGACAGGTTCTGCCTTAGTGAAACGTCCTGAACACGCTTAGAATATTAACAATGTGAAATTCTAAACTGAAGCGTTTTATTTTGAATGCATGGGAAGAAAGTGTTTACTGATTTATTTCTGTTACATATGTAGAGGGAAAAGTCATTCTGAGTGCTATACAAGGGATAACGAACAATCGAAAAGACTTAAATCGAGTCAAAATGATTTATAACTCAGAATGTAAGCCATCGTTGTTGATAATCTAACTTTTTTTTATCACTAGATAGGGTAATAAATTGTAGATTAAAGTATTGTACATAAACATTGACTAAAAGTAATGCTGCATATGTTAAAAAGTTTACCTATTTCGACGAATACTAGCAACGCGTTGATATCAAATATATTTTTATAGGATATACTGAAGTATTTGAGAAACATATTTAATGTTATCAATTGTGTATAATAAATTTCTCAGGCTTCGTACTACTTGTCAAACATACTCGCATATAAACACCATGTAAAATGCTTATACGTAATTTAATAATTCTTATGAAAGCAACCAGTCATATAAACTACATTATTGTTTATTTGCGAGGATGTTATGTAATAAAGATGATTGTGCCTTAGTAGATCAACTTATATGTGCACAAGCAAACGAAAGGTGCTATTTATTGTATTATAGTATTGTATTTTAATACTTGTATCTATAGACAGAGGAGGAGAAGAAAATGCTTTTTGATGAATATGCTGAATTAATTTCACAAAAAAATTTTATTATGCTGAAACTTGTTATGTTTATTAAGACTCATCCTATCCGTACCAGGATAAGTTAAAAGCTTTTCCATATATTCCCTGAAGACATAATCCTATCTTCCCTTACAAAATGTACATATTTATGCTTTGTATAAAGCTGTAAAACAAAATAGTAATGAAACTTATTTCACATTGTTTAAACATTATTATCTTAGCATTCCGAACAATGAAATGTGTTAAACATTTATATTCGTTTTTATCAAAAAGATTTTACATAGGTTCGGGAGTTATTAAATATTGTTTTCGCACTTTATTTTTGAGAAAAAACTTGAATTACATATGAATCAAATTTAATTCAAAAATACAGGAAATCGTGATATTCGGTTGCTCGCTAGGCTATTTTTAATCCAGAGTCAAACGAGGCTTAATACGTCTAGCTTTCTTTTCTTCCCTTTCCTTCATAAATTGTCTAATCGTATTGGCTGGTAATATTTCACCTCTCCAGGTTTTCGGGAGCACTTCCTTGTCTAATTCTGCAAGCCTATTTGCAACATAATCTTTAGCATTAAATTCGTGCACCTTCTCTACCATAGCTATCAGCTCCGTTTGGAAAATCTTTTCCTTCTTTATATTACGCCTGGCTCTCACTTTTGCCCATTCAAACTGCATCTTTTTTCGTAGCTTCTTTCGTTTGTGCTTCTTTATTTTCTTTCTTCTTATTAGTATCATACTCTTTGCCAATTTTTCGTGTGTACCTTCATTAGTAGGAAGTTCAATTGTTTTATCTGACAAAGGCAAATCCTTGACGACAGGTAGAGGTGACTTCGGTTCCTCCATCGTTGGCATTTTCTTAAAGGGAACTTCTATAATATTCCTAACGATACCATCGATAGCTGGTATTCCCAAATCAATATTGAGCGTTCTTGGTGCAAATTTAATCCGTGTTTCAAGATTATTTCCCTGCACCACACCCTCATGATTATAAAGATGTTGAAATGAAATACTTTGCTGTGCATTCACCAGTCGAGTCGAGTAACATCTTCTAATTAGGTTTCCTACAATTTATATTTCCTACTATTTACATATCTGACTTACTTTCTGTTATAAAATTAGTGATTAAGAGTAAATCATGTGCCTGCAATCTTCAGAACTAGGAAAGGGCTAAGAGGTTAAGGCTCTGCTATATTAGTATAGAATTGCATTATAAAAAATGCTTACTGTTCGTCTTGATTGTTAATTTCCGAAGTGTCTCGCATAGTGTATTGACAGCCATGACTCACAAGATTTACAAAGTTAATGTTCACGTAGATCGAGTGAAAAATATACTTTAATCGTCCATTGTAAGACGAAACTAACCTGCACCTACCAAGTAGCTAAACGAGTGTTGAGCATTATCTCATATTGCAGTATCCTGACTTATCGATAGTACTGATTCAAAATTTGCCATTCATTGTCTTGAGTATTTGATCTATTTGAAAATCATCGATTTGTGATATAAATATTAACATGTAGATTTGTAATTTATCGAAAATGTTTCGTATATTTGGGTAAGGTTGTACATTATTTTAACAAAATCCTCCTTATTCTAAAATCTGATTTGATGCAAGAAGCATATTAATACATTAATTCAATCCATTCGCGTCTTGAGAGTTCTGACAGTGACTTTATCTTTTTCTCTGTAACCAGACAAAAATGGTATATTATACAAAATTAGAACAGTAATATCTTTTGATGTACGTAACAACCGTAATAGATTACTTACACGATATAAACAAGGGCACCCCAACCAGACATCGCATCTCGGTCGCACGCATTTATCAGAGCCTGACTGATTGTTTCAAAAAGATCGTCAGGCTCTAAGTCTGGTTCATAAAGTGATTCACACATACCATACAATTGTTGCGTGCAAGTGCCACCAACTACAAAATCTTCAGGCAGACTTCTACATCCAAGCAGATCCATATTGCAAATAAATGGCTCAAAAGTCTCTGGATCTAAACCCGCTACAATAGGCTCCACAAAGTACGGCCCAAACCTCTTTTCATATAGGAGGTTCGATACCATGGAGGAAAACGTGTCAGGATGAATTTTTTTGTTTTCCTTTAGTTCATAAAGATTCAAACGAAAACGTAGCCTCTCTATCACCGTTTGAGTATCGGTGGCAAGGCCTGGTAAGCTGAGATACAAGTGCGGACCCATCTCAAAAACCTTTTGAAAATCGCACGTGATAGTTCGTGTCTGTATCCCAAATCTCCGGTCAGCGGCTATGGCAACACACTTCTTGCCTTTCATCGCTATTATGGCTCCACCGTTGTATGCAAGGATACTCTGAAATCATGTTTGGTTCTCAGACCTTGTATTTTCTTTTACGACATAATTGAGTCGAGCACGGTTGCACGACTAATTTAATTCACACGATATGAGAAAGAGTAACTTCAGCAAGCGAAATAACCAGGCTGCCCGTAATTTTTATACATATTCTTTACATTCGGCTTCAAAAACGTGCAGTGTCATGGAAATATTTGACAGCAACCTAACCTCCGGTATCTTTTATTCACGATTTTTGTATTTTTACTGTATTATCCAAATCGAATTAGTATGAATTTATACATGTCAGTTTAGCGTATTGTCCGCACATAAAGATATTAATATAATTACCATTTTCGCTGAGTGATACGAAAGAAAAGATCACTACTTAAATCGCGATAGCATATGACAACACTTCTCAGTGGGTACGCGGCCACGGAGTATAAGAAATGTAGAAATAGTTCTCAATGTGCAGTAGCGTGTCGTTTACTAGGATATATAAAATATTTCTAAATAGTTCAAAATTTCTTCACCAAATAGAACTACTACACTCTGAGAATTAATTTCAATCAATGTATCGTAATTTTAAGCTATAAAAGATTTTTATATTTAACACATACCGCGTACTTCTGCAATAATAGGGAATGGCGCGAAAGATGTAACATTTGCACGAACATTTTGATAAAACGGTATATATTTTTTTATACAATAATATACAAACAGGATGGATTTAAATATTGAAAATCATTCTCATTCGACTGGAATAAAAAAATGAGAGGGATATTCTTGGCTACATGATGTATCCGTGATCACGTTTGAACTCGTTTCCCTAAAAATATGGCGTGAGCCGTCATTTTCCTCTATGGCGGTAGGACCCGTACCCATAAGTTTCCTCTTTCCCCACCTCATCGCTGTGGGATCACGGAAGGAGCAAGGAAAAAACATGGCTCTGCGATGTTATTGAGGAATCCGAAGCGACACGATACTGTTGCTCTCAATCTTACGATCTTCGTCAGAAAATCGTTTTGCTTACGGCGCGACGAGAACTGCAGTGAGCTCGAGTGTTTGAATATAATCGCATAAGTGTCGATCGAAGCTATTCGGAGAAAGTCGAGAAAGAAAGAACGAACGAGAGTAAGAGAGGGAAAGAGAGAGAGAGAGCGAGAGAGAGAGAGAGAGTGATAGTGATAGGTAGAGAGAAAGGAAGAGAAAGAGAGAGAGAGAGATATATAGAGAGAGAAATGCGGCCGAGCGAGATGAGTCATTGCAAATGTCATGGATTTTGCAAGAGGGAATGATCCGCGATACCACGGGAATACGTGTTACGGAGCACGCCGACACCGCGGTGGCTGAGATCGATCGACGATCGTGAGCGTAAGCCCTGGTGCGCCGCGCTCTTTCTGCGACTCATTGGTTAGTGGCCCCCAAACACGAAACATCTGGATCGTGCCAGTCAGCTGTAGACCGTAACACGCGCGTGCACGCAGAGATCGTCCTACGTAAACGTCAAGGCATTTTTTCACGTTGGTGATCGACGTACGATTAAACCCCCTCCCTATTGCCCGCCCCCGTCGTCGGTGTATTAAGAATCGGAGTATCGAGGGCGATGTTTCTCATTGGGCCCTGACCAGAAGATTCTTAACAGGCGATTAATTGCAAATGCCCATCGGTTTATGAAGGTGCCGTGCGCTATTTCGGTAGCCCCCTCGTGCCTCTCCCGCTCCCCCTTCACGTTTGGCACGGAAAATATTCTCGAAAATTGTCCCGAACATTGTGGCCGGCCGAAGGGGAGAAATTTGAATGGCCGTGGAAAAGAAATGCGCGTGTGTTGCACCTTACTTTTATGTTTATTTTTAAACCGGCGATATCGAAACGCTCTAACAAAGCACCGTAAATTTAGTCTACGTCTATAGTGCGGGAATTATTCTTGGAATGTATTTCAGGTGCTTAGTGTAGAGGTTCTGTTAAGAGAGGCTTTGACGTTTCTTTTGTAAACGCACGCGTAGATCACTTTGGGTGATACCCAGCATTGGTGTTGTTGCTCCGGATGTTTTATTTTCCATTCTGCGAGGAAATCGTGCCTGTGATCATAACATAACGCTTTTTAGGATCGCTATTTATCGGTGCTGCAAGACACCTGTGATACTCTAATCGGAGAAAAGGATGTCACTAAAACCTAAGAGAGTTGACTTCACTCAAACTTGGGATGTACTGCAAGAGACTGTGAAAGGTGTAATAACATTAGCAGATGTTCCTCGAGCTACGTGGAACGATAGATTTAGGTGAGTTTCCTTGATTCTAAGCTTATTAAAGAATGGTTTGTATTTAAAACAAATCAAGTGAGAATTATACAAATATATGAGGTTATGGCAGAGAATCTAAACGTTACACGTATCTCGGTTTTAGCGACGTGTATTCCTTGTGCGTCGCTTACCCAGAACCACTCGCGGACCGACTATACAATGAAACAAAGAGGTTTTTGGACAATCATGTCTTCCAATTACTAACAAAGGTTCGCGCTCAGGGCGAAAGTGGTCTGCTCCAAGCGTATCATCAAGCATGGACGGAGTATTCACAAGGAATCAATTACCTTCACCGCCTGTACTTATACCTAAATCAACAACACATTAAAAAACAGAAACTATCAGATGCGGAACTCATATATGGTACAACTTCGACGACTGCTGGAGACTACCAAGAGCAGATGGAGATAGGAGAGCTTGGTTTGGATATCTGGAAGAAAAGGATGATAACACCTCTCAGAAAATCTCTCGTCTCTCTACTTTTGGAAAGCATCCACGCAGATAGAGTCGGGGAAGCTCAAACTACTACCACGGAAGTTATTTGTGGCGTTATACAGAGTTTTGTTCGAGTCGAAGAGTACAAGATGAAAGGACAATTAGATGTAATAGATTATATTAGCAATTTTATTTTTGAATTACTGTACAAATCTCCAATGGGCAGACATATATATTTATTATATTTGTAATATAGTATTTAATGAGATATTTTTTTGTATAGATGTATCAAGAAATTTTTGAAACACCTTTCTTGGAAGCTAGTGGAGAATTTTACACAAGGGAAGCTTCCGAATTACTACAACAGTCAGACGTTACCCGTTATGTAATAAGAGTTACATGGAGACTTGGTCAAGAAGAACTTCGGGCTCACAAATTTCTTCATATAAGCTCTGTACCCAAGGTACGTCTTTATCTTAATCATATGATGTACAAATAATTGCAAACACATGCAGCCAACTGCTTAAATCTTCCACTTTAGGTAAGAAAATGTTGCGAAGAAAAGATGATAGCAGTACACGTAAGTTGGCTGCACGCAGAAGCGGAAAATATGATAGAAAATGAACGTAGAAGAGATCTATCCCTTCAGTATGCATTACTAAGGCCATTACCTTTTGGCCTGGCACCACTGGTACAAAAACTCACCCAACATATTACGCAGCAAGGTTTGCAGGCAATCGGTCCTCTGCAGGGAGAAAACGTACGATTAAAGATCTATAAAAATTCAGTGGCTGATTAAGAACATTATGAAATAAAAATAACTATTTTCTTCAAAACTCAGGTACATACACAATTCGTGGAAAGCATGCTGGACGTGCATTCCAAATATTCGGATCTGATCAAGGATGTGTTCAAATCGGATCAAGCTTTCATAGGAGCTCTGGATAAAGCTTGCTCTGCTGTTGTCAACTACCGACCTGTTCCCAAACAACCTGCGCGTGCTCCAGAATTAGTAAGGATGCTACTCCTTTTCTGAGCCCACTCTTTGGACCACAATCCAATCTGAATTCACCCAATTTTGACGCAAAAATATTTTTGATTCAGTTAGCTAAATACTGTGACTCCTTACTGAAGAAATCGGCGAAGGCGGCATCAGAGGCGGAAATCGAAGAGAAGTTAAGCCGTTCCATAACAGTGTTCAAGTACGTCGACGACAAGGACGTTTTTCAAAAGTTTTATGCGCGTATGCTGGCAAAACGGCTGATACATCAGTTGTCACAGTCGATGGACGCCGAGGAGGCGATGATCGACCGCCTGAAGCAGGCCTGTGGCTACGAGTTTACGAACAAATTGCATCGAATGTTCACGGACATGTCAGTCTCGGCTGATCTCAACGCAAAGTTTACAGCCAGTTTGCGGGAAAGTGGTAGAGAAAATCAACTTGGTATCGGTTTTGTGGTTAACGTATTACAAGCTGGTGCTTGGCCGTTGAGTTTGCCACCGTCGCCTGGTCCCTTTCACGTTCCGCAGCAGCTAGAAAAGTCGGTGCAGGCCTTCGAGTCGTTTTATCACACACAGTTTAACGGTCGGAAGCTCACTTGGCTCCATCACCTGTGTCAGGGTGAACTCAAGTTCAATTACTTAAAGAAGCCGTATCTGGTGACCGTACAGACTTATCAAATGGCGTTGCTCCTTTTGTTCGAACATGGTGAGGCGATTCAGTGCAGAGAGGCGGCAGCATCGTTGCGTTTGTCTCATGATCAACTGGTGAAACACGCCGCCAGCTTGGTGGACAGCAAAATTTTGAAGAAGTCGACAGAGGGCGAACTGGAGGAGGATACGATTCTTACGCTTAATTTCGATTATCACAACAAAAGAACCAAATTTCGCGTCACAGGGGCATTGCAGCGGGATACGCCGCACGATGCCGAGGCCACGCATCGCAGTGTGGATGACGATAGAAAATTGTACCTGCAAGCAGCTATAGTTCGCATAATGAAGAGTCGCAAGCTTCTGAGACATAATCAACTCGTACAAGAGGTAAGCGAAATATGATATAATATTTATGATTACAATGTAGATACATTGTGCTCATCATTTGTTCGCACTGGAGACATTTCTTGAAAAGTAGCATTGCGAAAACGTTTGTGAGACTACGGGGATATGTAAAAGTTTAAATGATTTTTGCAGGTACTAGGTCAATCTAAGGTTACTTTTGCGCCTTCTATTGGTATGATCAAGAAATGCATTGAAGCTCTCATAGATAAACAATACATTGAGCGTACACCAAACAGCGCGGACGAGTACTCATATGTCGCGTAACCTTACTGTAACATCTGCCACTAATTTATTTAATTTGAGATGCTCCCCGATTATTCACACAAAAGCATTAATGTTACCAACGTCTATGCCGCTTGGTAGGTTGTCTGGAATAATCATCAACATTTTGAATTTACCCATCTACGAAGAAGAACGATACTCTTTGCCAATAGTACTTTCAATGCTAAATCTCGATCATACTTCGAAAGTTCAACGGAAGCATCTTGGATCGCTTACTCGCTCCTAAATCAAGCAGTTAATAACTTAGTTGATGCGACGACTTGTAATATATGCACACCGAATAAAGATGATGTTACTATTTTATGTCACGTTAATGTATCTCTTTGCTTTCTTTTTCAGAAGGTAAAAATTTATTATCATTCTTAATATACATCTATCGCTGCTTTTTCTTGGGTTCATCGAATCCAGCAAGAAGAACAAGTCAATATCTACACGTGTTCTTACAAAATCTATATAACAATACTCGATATACATTGCAATCGAGTCTACGCTTTATTGCCGAGAATGAGTCTCTGGTCCCATCATTGTTATAATCCATTCCTGATATGTTTAACTAGACTGAGATGATAGATAACACTGCAATAATTCATATGCCGCACAGTGTAATAACTTTGAAGTAAAGCCACGCAAATTTCAATTAGAATCTCTCCTGTTTCAAAAACTTGAAATAGTATGACACAGACACTTATGTACCACATGTATGGCGCTACACTACGCTCTCCTTTATATCGGTATCATTAAGAACGTGGAGTTTTCAATTGTAGTAACTCTGGATCAAGCAACGGATTATCGTCAGCTTCCGATTCAGGTGGCTTATTTATACCATTTACAATGAGAGGCGACGCGGTAGTCGTATTACTGTAGGGAGAAAATCCAGGCCATTCCATTCCAAGATAAATCGGAGGCGGACTGCCTAACGGTGGTTCTAATAAGAGATGGTCCGGCTGTTGCTGTTGTTGCTGCTGCTGCACGTCGTGGCAGTCGGAGGATGACATATGCGACGTCATGTGAGTCGTAACTTTGCACTGTTTCTCCTGCTTCCGCCACTTAGCCCTTCTGTTCTGAAACCATACCTGCGGAAAAGAATAACGAACTCTGTTGTAAGCGCAACAACCATATGTCGTCTAAGGCGCGTAAGCAAGAACCAGCAGCGGAAACAGTACCTGCACTCTGGCCTCCGTCAGTTGGATCCTTAGTGCAAGTTCCTCTCGAAAGAACACATCGGGGTAATGCGTCTTCTGAAACGCTCGCTCGAGCTCCTCCAATTGAAAATTCGTAAAGGTGGTACGATATCTGCGCTGTTTCCTCTTCCCAACCGCGCCCGTGGTTTGTCTATCCTCGCTTCCCGGGCTCGGCGAAAAGTCGTAAGCTGGAAGGCCATGGGGGACACGCAGTGACGATCAGTGAGACCGAAGTTCTTATCGCGGCCATCGGCTATCACGGCGCGATTTACCGGCGACGAAATGGTTCATAACTGTTAAACTGATTACCACTAACTCCATTTAAAACAAGGACTGGCGAATCGCTTAATGCATTTAGCAATAATTTAATTGAGAAGTGCCCCAACTTACGGCGACCCGGCAGGTAGAGAGTGGCAGTTAATTAAATCAGGTTCGGGGTGGCGGTCGACACTTACAGAATTTTGTTGGAAAGCAAACCGAGGAGGATTGCGCGCCTATCAGACCGGCCAAGGCGGTCGACTGCAGATCACCATCAGGATTAATCTCGTCGGCTGACCCTGAGGACGCTACGATAGCACCAGCGGATACCAGGGGATCGCGCGGTGCACCGACCAGAAATAGTTGCCTACTACTGTCATTGGTACCGTCGCCCTCCTCCTTCAGGTCCATCCTAAAACTTCGTCCCGTTCAAAATTTCGGCCGTAATTCGATTAGTTTTTTCGACGTTGAGCGAACGAACGGTAGACCGACGTAGGATCGGCTAATGGTAATTGAATCACTACTGGTTTGAGAACTTCGTATGGGTACCCTGCCGGCTCCGCAACTCCGCTATTTCTTTTCTCTTTTCCTCCCTTTTTTCCTTACACCTGTGTGTTGTTGGCAGAGTAGGGGACAGAATATAATCAACGTGAACTCCCTCAAGAGGGGTAGGGAAGCCTCAAAAATGTATTGCTTGTATACTATGAATCAATAGCATGGTCTGCAGTAGAAAAAGACACTTATTTCTGTGGTTCTTGGATCTTTCGGATGAGTATTAGGAACAAAAGGGTACGAAAATATTTCCATTATCATGTATTAGATGATGATAGATCAGAGGATCTGGGAGACTGATAGAATTTAGTAATGTTCTCGACACTACTTCTAATATTTGAATGGATTTTTGACTTGTCGCTTTTGAGAGTATAAAAATAATGAATAATGCACAATATGACTTTTCGTTATACGTATGTTTATTTCACCGCATAGTGTATTACAATATGTACAAAATTTACTATACTCATTCATACATTAAATAAATATATTTTGTGTCTCGAAGGTGCATATCTTATGTACTAAGTATTGGACGTCAGACTTGTAGTGTAAATTGCTTGAGATATGTAAATGCTACGATGAAAAGTATTGCTCAAGCAGACATGTGAATTGTTTCATGCAACTTAGTGCAATAATAAAATTCGTGTAAATTTAACTCAGTTAATTTACGTGTATTGCTGGCATTGTGTAATATAAGGTTAGAAAGATGAAGTGTCGTCCATTGCAGATAATTCATTTTGCATCTTCAAATTTCTGTGCGACGGTTGGACCCATAGTGTGTGTTAATCGACCAGGCGAAAAGCACATCAAACGTAAAACAAACGAACTCGACTGGTTGAGACAAGCAGGTCGTCGTCAAAAAATTTTGTTTCTATCACGACGTTTCCACTGTTTAAAAGACAAATTTTTTAATGTATATAATGCAGAATGATATATTGTACAAACATAAACTTACTTTAAAACATTAGCAGGCATCATTTGACTTTCAGGTGCAGCTTGAATCAAACTTTGCCACGTATTTGTACTGTTTGGTATAACAAAACCAAATTCAAAGAACCACTCTTCTAGACAACGACCCTTGAACAAAACCTTCTGCTCTAGTCTGAATCTTTCCATCGGCTCTGCTGAACTGAAATTAATTTCTCTTGAGACTGCACGGCATCGTAAAATTTTCTTTGGTACACGAGCCTCATGTTCCATGTCTGGAACTGACCTGGAATTGTTTAACGGTTAATGAATTCCGGATTTAATATCTACCTTTAATCCTTTAAAAATGTTTATCCTCTTTAAGTAGTTCAGAATAATATATGGCTACTTACAAATCCTCGTTTCCTTGCCATAAGATCTTTCCACTGTCTGCATCTCGTAAGTTCATCCAATTACTATCTCAATAACTATGTAAGGATTATATTATTGTATAAAAGGTATGACCTATAACCCTGTCATTCCTAATACCAGCATCGACAAACAATCAGTAAATATTAATATCAGTTATAGCTAGGGCTTATCACATTGCTATGTTGATTCGACAAATCTACAGTATTGTTTTATTAGTATTCTATTAATTTTTGGCAATGACTACTAAAGTAATTTGGCCTAAAACCTACTGTTTAAGATAGGTTCAGGACCATCAAAGCTACAGTATATATATCACATGGAAAAATCAGAGGTGATGGGTGAGATTCGAACCCTAGTCTCCCGCATGGAGGTCCAAACCTCTATCCATATACCACAGCAGCTCTTAAAGTAAAATGTCATTTCTGAAATAATGACACAATCAAACTTTTAATCAATATCAATCAAATTAAATGCAAATCAATCAGTTTTGCATGAGTGTTATTTTAATATAATGACCTATCAAGTACAGTGTTGTAACGTAGCATGGTAAATTACACAGCATGTAAGTGATAGAGCTGTACGTACAGTAGAACGTAAGCTGAAGAAAGGGTTGAAGGCAACATTCAAAGGTATCTTCAAATTATTTCTAACCTCTAAAGAATAGCTCATCTAAATGATAAGTAAGGATACACTTGAAAGGCCTTGAGTATCTCCTCGCCCCGCGATGGCATGGTTAGCTTCAATTCGCGCTACGATATGTTAACACTTCGATGCATACGAAAGGACAAAAAGAAGGCTATCGATTCAGAACATTTCTAATTTGTAAACATTAAAATACACCTCCACCGTCGGGCAGACTCGGCTGTCGTCGTTCATTCTCGGCCGGGCGTAAATATGGCGTAGCGCAAACAGGAAGAAATTGTTTCAACGTTTCAATCGCTTTGATGTTACCACTTTTGATCTCGATAATGCGGCCGGTATCTTCAACACGATGAAGATTCGATTACGGCCAAACGATCTGGGTCACGCGCAATCATTCGCGAAGGGATTCGTTTGTTTGTTTATTTTTTGTCACCATCGAGCGCCGTGGCCAATTTGGATCGGAACACATCGTTTGGATGGGTTCCAAGCCACAGGCCCTCTCTCTATACAGGTCGCGCGGATAGATTTCGAAGCAACGTCCAGGATTTTACGTATAAAATTTTCCTCTCGTACGTGAATAAATTCCGTAGGGCACGTTTTTGAAACCGCCTACATCGAGGTTTCACTTTGAACACGTTTACCCTCGTTTTTCTATCCCTTCGTCCATATACGAATATTTCGCAAAAGTATATTCCTCACCCTCTCCCACCTTGCGACAGTTATCCGCCTTCCTCCTCTTGCGATATCCCAACGTGCACATCGACTTGTATGATTTTTTTCTTAAACCCTCGTCGCGACTAGGCGCATCAGCGGGGAACCTATTGCCGGCGCTCGACGTTCCCGTCGCTCGGTGTAATCAAGTTAAAAGATTAATTCATTAGGGAGGAGGGAAAAAAAGAAGGAAAAGAGGCGCGCCGCACAGGTTCTATGCGGCTGCATATACGTCGCATGCAGATGCGCCAGTGGTGAGGGCCGATGCGACGGCGGAAGAAAGGCAGAGCCCAGATGCGTTCGTTAAAGTAACTTTCGAAGAATGGCCCGCGTTCCCACGGAGGTGTGGCCTATAAACAGAAAATGCGGAAACCGCGAAGGCTGTGAGATAGCGGGAACACCATTAATGGCAGCTTCGTGCACCTGAATCGCTTCCATAAATTTGGTGGAGATATTAACACATTGTACGCAGGACTCGAATCGATACGTTTTTTTTCTATATTTTCAATCAAATAATGCACGAGTATCTTTATGTATAATAACCCTTTGACCGTCAATACGTATATAAGGCGTACATATACGCTTGCAATTGTTATACAAATATACCCCTACATATAGCGGTGATTCTGGATTCCAGTGCGTCGCAGTCAAAGGTTATTATAATGTCTTACAATCGTTTATGATGGGAAGTAAAGAAAGATCGTATAAAAATTCACCGTACACTTGTAAGTAGGCGCATTTCTAAAAAAGCCTGCGAAGGTAGACCGAACTCCACGCACAATGTATTGCAATCCCGAAAAATCCTGCTTCGGTACCGCTGACGCCTTATCGTATTTCTTTTTCCGTGCACGAGGCCGTTTTGCGGCAGGATATCCCGAATACGACGGGGCAAATTGGGAAATGTACTTGTGACGGTCGCGATGGCAACGAGTACGCGCGAAGGGAGGGCACCCAAAAGGAGGGCGGTAATTGGCGTCTTATGCGGGGATGAATTTTTGGACCGAGATTCACCACCTCGGTCCGGAGCCACCGTATTGCGGTTGCAGAGATATGAAAGAGGGTTGTGGAATTGGTGCTCGCTGACCCGTTCGAGGGTCAGAGGCCATTCACTCAACGCCGCGTGGTGTTTCGGTTTCATTTGCATACGAGCGCAAATCCGCCTCTGGCAAACAATTCCGGTCCCGAAAGTATTAATTCCGAGCGCCAAGTCTCGGACACAAAAGAGAGCCCCGCGGACGCAATGCTGGAGACGAAGTTTACAGTCGGGACGTTCGAAATCCTTCGAGATTTTACGCTCGTCCCAGGAGATTTTCGCGTCTGCAACATTTGGAATTATCCAGTGGCTCGAAGATCGAAGTATAAGGGATTTTCGTATTATTCGGAGTTGCATCGAAGTCGCGATGTTGACAACGCATTGGGGTACCGTCTCGCATTCATCAGGCGACATACTTGGAAAGAGCTCTCCAAACAAGACTCTCTCGAACCGTCGCATTTCTAGAATCAGGAACTAGATATAAGTTACTGTATCCGTCTACCCGTATCACGAGTGTTCGAATTTTGCGTATAGAAATATACGCGCAAACTTTCGTATCAATCATTTCTCCATTCGCTATGCAACACATAGAACCCCGTTACGAGGAAAATTTGTCCACACTCGAGCTCTTTAAACGTAACTCTCTTTTGTTAAGTATAAATCAATTTTCCTCGTTACCGTCGTGCAACGGGTTTTAACCCAAGAACAATCTACTTCAGTCACTTCTGTTCACTCGATGCATCGGGCACAATAACCCATCAGCCTATCGAAGGGAAGAAGGTGAACGATCACGGTGGATCGACCGATTCGCGGATCGCTCCGTCGGAGTAGGCTCGAAAAAAAGGGTCGTACCCGCCCTAATATCCGCGGCCCTAAAATCCATATGGCCGTTGGTACAGGTCGAAAGTGGTTGTGGGTAAGAACGCAAAGGGGCACAAAGGAATATGTATAATCATCGCTTTGTTATGCGTTTTATGTATGCAGGGTGCTCTTACGGGCGGTATAACCAACCGGACTCGTCGCAATAGCGCCGCATCGTGCCAGAGCACACAGGGTGTATGTGCGCAGATCGAATATATAGGCGCTCGCCGGGGCACGAGGAGAGGAGTGGGGGGAGTCGAAGGTGGGCGGAGAGGGGCGGGGAGGAGCGGCGAGAAGAAGAACGAGGGCCACCGCCAAGCCGGAGGTTGGTAGGTGAACGAATCTCTGCACGTATAATGGGGCGCCCTGCTTTCCGAGTATGCATGCGCCTCCCTGCGGGAGAGGGTGAGATTGGCGGTACCTCAGTGACGTCAGAGTCGATCGTCAGGCGCAAACGGGGTTGGCCTCCATACTACGTCAGAATGACGGGCCGATAAACTGGCCGTCGGGGCTTTCTGTGGCGGGCGGGCCAACGGTCTTGGGGTAAACACCGTTGACGATTTTATTCGGGCCCTTCGAAGCGGTCCATCTTTTTTACGCAACAAGCGAGGTTGTCGATTAAGGGTGTGGTGACTGGAGCGGGACTTTTGGTCTTTCAGGTGACCGCCGTTGGTTTGGCCGACGATGGCGAGCTCGGGTTCGGCTGTCGACGGTGTCGGCGAGGGCGAAGGCACGACAGGCGTGACCGGCGGCGGACCGAGGAATCCTTTAATCTGCGGCGTCTGCCATGACTATTACAACGAGCCATGCCTGCTGTCCTGCTTTCACACCTTTTGCGCCCGCTGCATCCGCGGCCCGCACCTCGATGGGAAGATCACCTGTCCCATCTGCGGGTAGAAAAAGAAGACTGCTATTGCATGCCTTCTTTAGGATCATTTTTGATTAGACTGCCTGGTGTCTGCACGCCACTTCCGTTGTGCATGGTAACGACGAATCCGTTGGACTCTTGGAGTTCGCTCCATGCAAAGGTGTACTCTGATGGGTCTCTGCTTCGTACAGATGTTAAGATAACAAGAGTTTTAATTTTATCGAAGCACTTATATAAAGACAATAGTGATATACTCGAATAGTTTGTAAATGCATTACGTGTTCTTTGAAGTGATATCTTCGTTATATTATACTATTTTTTTTTCTCTTGCAAATACTATGAGTGTTTTTTCTGTTATGCATTTATATACACTTTTGTAAAACCTCAAAGTATTTCTATGTATTTAATGTTTGTTTAATGTGTAGGCAGCACACTCAGTTGAAGGATGGTGCTCAGTTACCGCCACCCGATCAGTTGATGCGACAATTGGTTGAAATAGCAAATTCAGAAAATCCACCATGTGCCAATTGCGACAAGCGAGACAAGTCTACTATGTTTTTCTGCACAACGTGCGGTAAATTTTTCTTTCATTTTGTGGTATATAGATCGATCGTTGCACAGATAGAAATTAGTTGTGAAATATCTGTTTCTGGCTAGGTCAAGCATTATGCACACACTGCAGGGAACACACCCATCGGGCAAAAATGTTTTCCACGCATGAAGTAGTACACATGAGTAAATGTGCAAAGGATACACAACGTCGCTGTTCAACACACGGAGAACAGTACATTATGTACAGCCAGAGTGCTAAATGTATGCTCTGCGCGACCTGCTTCCGTGATACACCGGCAGATGCAAGAATACACTGTGTAGACATTGAGAGCGCCTGGCAACAAGCCTCAAAGAAAATGGAAAGGGCGGTCAACTCTATATGCGAACTTCAAGCTGGAGTGCGCGATGGCGTACTGGCCCTTAAGTCCCAATTGGATGAGCTACGCCATAGCTTGGAGTCCGAGAAGCGAGCACTGAATTCATTCTGCCAAGGGATGCAGGAGACAATAAACAAAACTCACTCCTCCGTACTGTCGGAGCTACAACGTCAATTTGAGACTAAGGAAAGGATGGTCCGCACTCAACTGTTCTCCTTAGGTAGTGCGCTTCCTGTATTGCAGATGCACTTGATGCTATGTACCGCTTTCACTAGTGGAGCAACAAAGTATCAATTTCTTGAACTGGCACATCCGATGTTAGAGCGGTTAACCCGCGTTGCTCAACTTGGCCATCCATCGCGACCACCGCTATTGACCGCCCACCTCAAAACCAACTTCAGAAATGAATTTGCTCGGGCGTTACAACCGTATGTGGGACAAGTGCAAACGCCAAAAGAATCGCTGTACGATCAGACTCACACTATGGGTCAGCAGGAGCCTCCGGTTATTCAGGTATCTATCAACATGCGTCATCATCTCGATTATAACTATCTTTACGTTCAAATTACAAGTTTCTTTTTCACTGCATTTCTTCCGCACACTTCTGTGTAAGTACTTTTGTTTACAGGATTTTACTCGATATGATGTGGCTTGTATCGGTCGTGTGGTGTTAGATAATTAGATTAGCGGAAAATCATTTTTGTAGCACATTGGCTAGTTGGAGGATCATGTTTTATTTACTATTAGATTTTTAGCCGTGTGTCGTAGTGTCAGAAAGTTGAGGAAATCAGATATAAGTTTTACGTTAGCATAGTTTGTGATTACGTCAGGAATACGTTTTCCCAACAGAGCAGCAAGTCTGCTCAGAGGATTCAGCAGAAAAGCACAACTGACGGCGGGCCGTTTTCCAATCACTGTCGGACCTTCGACACTCAGCTAAAGGAATTGAGTCAGCAATTGATGACGGTAAAGGAACGCCTCGGAGAGCTCCATCGAGACGTTGCTCTTCTGCGCAGGGCCAATACGCCTCCCTTAGGCACTCGATACGAGCATGTAGCCAGAGATTGTCGTCTATTGGAGCAACAACTGGAGCACCATCAGATAGAGTTGGAGCGCCTTCGAAATGTATTTGACGCGCTTTGGGAGGAACAACTGTGCAGAATTCACATAGAAAAAGAGATCTTTCATTCTCAGGTATATTGCCTACGGTACATTAATCTCTTTGAATTCCTCTATCCTTCTTCACTACATTACATTGCTCCACACAGATGAACGATATTCTCTCTTTGAGAAGCGAGGTGAAGCAGCTGCAAAACCTTGCACAGCAATTAGAACCGTTCGTAAAGTCCTTCTCGGCAGGAGTTGGTGCCGGAGAAGTGAGTATGGCAGTTAAGGATGCAACTAGCAATCAGCACTTACAAGTGTTGCTAGATCACTTGGCACGTCTGCAAATGCAGGAACCGCCACAGCCGCAAACTCAGGCACCGACAAAGGATCATCGTCATTCTCGCAGTACTGCCACCAGCGCGGACAATGCACTTTATATGAAAGGTAAAAACTTAGAATCGTTCTATTCAGTAACCTCGAGAACACACCCTCTGTTTGGCCACGGCTTAAGCATTTGTCGTTTTGACAAGCTTAACACGTGTAATTATACTAGAATCGAAGGAGATGCCCACACGATGCCATACACCATCACTCGGTGTCGGAGCTGTTCTGGATTCAAGCGGTAACATAGTAGTGTATGGCACAGCCAAGTCAACAGATTCGAAGAGGGGAGTGCTCAGTCAATTGATCGAGAAGGCTAGGACAAAGGAGGACCGCAAGAAATCACCAGGTAGAGAGGAGGGTCGTGATCGCAGCCAAAGCAGACGTTCAAGGAAGTCTCCCGACAGTACGAAACCAAAGACACCGCCTGGTCATGCTTCAGCCAGCAAAGTACGATCCTTGTATCGAACCCTCAAAGGCGGAAGTGGGGATACGTCGGCAGAGGCGCTCGATCAACCAGAGAGATGCATAGATCCCCAGGCTCAGCAGGCTCATCCATCCGGTAAGAACGATCCTCTAAAATTCGAGCATTCAATGGGACATCGATGATATCGTGTACCATGCCGCACGCTGTATTTCACGCCAGCCCAATTACAGGTTTGCGTTTTATGGCATGGCGATAGCCTTCCGACAACACGTTACTTAAAGATCCCTTCCTGAAAATTGTCATGTACACAGAACGTGAATCTATAATAATAAAATTCTGTTAACCATACGTATGACTTACTTCACATGTCTGTTATGCACGACGACACGCGTCACTGGTTGCGAGCGTATTTTCAATCGTTACATGCTCATGATCACGTTGTGTACTCATTGCACATTGTACAGAATACAATGTAGTTACATATCATAATTCATTTTCACACACATCAACGTCACTAGAATACGAGAGGACATGAAGAATTCTCGTAACAGTCCACTCGTGATTAATTCTAAATTCAATTGTTCCATACATAATATAGAAAATCGTAAAAAAAATATTTCACGTGCCTTTCCTTTCCAAAAATTCCCCGAATATTACTATGAAATCAATCGTCGCACGTTGTACACATTTTCGCGTAAATCGCGAGCGATGTTTACAATATCCCGTTTCAAAAAAAGAAAAATGTTCGTCTAAAAATGCTCGAGCGAAGGTTACGTCCTACACAGCCCTGTTACCGTGAGTCGAGGCAATAGCGGGTAGACGCGGAAAAATACGACGCAGTTAAACGAAGAACATCGGTGCACGTTACCGCGGCTTAAAAAAATTCGCCTGCTTCCAACAGGGGAGGAGGGTGAGTACCAACGAATCTCCGAGGCCTCTAGCATGGGCGAGGCGAAGAAGCGCGTGCAGGCGCAAGTACACGCGGTGCCAGTGGACGAGCAGCAGCAACAGCAGCAACAGCAACAGCAGCAGCAGCAGCAGCCGCTTACCAGCGGCAAAGCTGGGAAAGATTATACCGTCAGCGACTCTGAGGACGTTTTCTACGCGGACGAGAAAGCCGTTACGGACGTAAGGAGGCGTCGTCGCGCAAGCTGCGATAGCTTGAGCACCACTGGTTCCGGCAGCAGAAGGTCCAGCATCGCCGATGGGACGGTAGGTCAATCCTCGCAGGATGCCAGGAAAACACTGGTTGTTTTGATCGGACCAACACCGATGACGTCGTCTCTGGTGCAGAAGCAGCGTTCCTGGGAGACGTTTCCACGGCCCAAGAGCAAGCGTAGCACTGTCAGCGAGGGAGGGGGCGCCTCCTCCCTCGGGCAGCTGAAGAAAGCCGACAGCTTTGAGGGCCACGAGGAAGCGGTACGCACACTGGTGGCTGCCGTGCAGGAAACTCGGTCGCACCTGCGCCATCACCACTTGCACCACCATCCTCACCATCGCAAGAGCAAGACGAACTGATGGGACGATGAATCTTGTCGGGACCTTAATGGTACCGCTGTGAAGGAGCATGGGCGGAGAGTCTAGTATATTACAAGAATCGACCGATGAACGTGGTGGGTCGTTAGTACTTGTTCTTAGTCAAAAGGGAAAGGTCGTTGCACTGGAAGGCACAGTGTGGGTATTTTCGGTTACTTTTGGACACTCAGCGGCACGAGTTGGTCGCCGGTGACAAAGTATAACGACGAGGATAACGCGGATGTTAGGTTGTTATAATATTGTACTATTGGATATCAATCCTGGTGCACTTTCGAATTGTGTGTTTTCATATTCTTTATTAGATTGGATCATCAATGCGAGGTTTCAAAATTACTTTCTCAAATGTGTACGAGTTTCTTGACTCGTCGTGATTCTTGACCAGTTCGTGTTGTGTACCGTTGATGTTACTTGATCAGGGTCTATTGATCCGGAAGCATCGTAGGTTTCCGGAATTTTTTAAGCCTTTTTGATTGCATTTTGAAATGCCGAAGGGGCCGTATCGCTGCCAATTTAAATAATACGTAAAAGAGTAAGGATGATCGTCCGCCGTTCCAATCCATGTCACGACCAACCGGTTTAGTGGTTGATGCACGTAGAGCCTTGATTAGAATTAGTAGAACACGTCTTTGGACGAATCGTGCAAAGCTAGTATGGCTGCGGTAGAATTATTAATTGGTGCACGAGTGCGTAATTGCACCGTACTGCTCAAACGACACGTTCATTCCCATGCAAAGTTTAAGTGTCCTCCAGATTGGATTTATTTTTCGTTCGAAGATTATATTACTGTATTATGATTAGGATCCATGATTACTGTACCTTTTCTGTATATATCGTTTATATATTATCTTGAACGTTAACATTGGTTATACTGACAGTTCGACGCAGACTGAAGCAAAATACGTCGTACGGTTCAGTTGATGATATAAAAATGCGTAAATGGGATGACTTAGTTAGTAAACAACACTGCCAGCCACAGTACATTTACGAAATTAATCCAATGGTACTGGGAAATGAGTAGCGTAATCGAATATACTCGTAATCGCCGATTGCAGGAAAATTCATCGCCACCGATATCTCCGATGGATGTATAATTGTGATAGGCGTTTGACGATTATACGTTACCGATTGCCATGTAAGAGTAAACTTAAATAATTCATGGTTACTTAAAAAGTACGTAAATACGTAATACAAGGGCTTTACGAGAAACGAATGATTTTTCGTAAGTCCGACACTAGTACTATAATCGGATCAAAGGAACGTTCTAGCGAATGTAAACGATAAGTATGTGAAAAATGTCGATTTGCAGGTATAGCAAAATATACGAGTTAAGAAACGTATGTTTATTTTATACTATACCCTTTATACACTATGGGTTAAACTTTTTTACAATTTAATTAGATACATAAAAAGTTTGATATACCTATACGTACACGGATATAAATATATTACACTTATTCTTGAGTTTTTTTTAGTTTTATTTATATATTGTGTCTCTTTTTTTTGCTGTTAGAAAGTACTTTTTGTTATATGTCTATTCACGTCATTTTTGTTTCTATACAAGGATCTCAATTTTAGTATCTGACATTCTTTTGGCGATGCGTCCTTCAATATATTTAGGATATGATTGAAAACTATACTCATTTTCAATAAAAAAAAGACTTGGCTTTGCTGAAATAATACAATGTCTCAATGCCATAAGCATGTATGTTATTGATACTGTACATTTGTTACGTTCATATCATTATGGTATGTTTATGCGGTAATAAATCATCGATATCCTGCAGCAGGGACTTCAATATTCGGATCCTTCACAATATCAGGTAATTTATTATTACTTTTGAGCTTTGGTTTCGATAATGTCGATGTGGCCGTCGTAGACTGAGTTTTAGGAATATATTTCGAGAGTGATAACAAGGATATAAGGCCCCGAAAAGCATGAGTTTCGTTAAAACTGAGTAATGCAGTTTGGATTTGTATCTTCATCTTCTGAAGCTCTGCAATGCTTACATTTTGACTGACATTCATGTTTAAGTTAAATGGATTAAAAATATAAAGTGCTCCTTTCCGTGTTTTTGGTACTACATTTCCAGTACGAACGCAAATACCATTCGTATCAAAATTAAATTTATTATAATACTGGAAAAAATCAAGTAGAAGGATTTCAAGCGAGTCTCTGTTATTTGACTGCTCATATGTGTTTGGTATTTTTTTTAAATCCCGGATGAAAGTGTAGTCACCACCCTCAGCGCTAGTCCGAATGTCTGTGTGTGCTAAAGAGCAATAAGGAATTATTTATTTGACAAAATAAAGTATTATTTTCAGATTGACATTTGTTGCTGAAATATATTATACTTACACGCATATGATCTGAGTTTCTGTACAGTAGGCAATATTTGCTTTTGTTGCAAGTAAAATAAGACCAAGAGAGAAAGAGAAAAGTTTGTGATCCAGGGACCTGGATTCTTATGAGTTATTTCTGACCTTTCTGCCCATTTTCTGATTGTAAAAATAAGAGGCCGGACACGATTATCTATTTGCCCATATAGATATAACAGCTCAGACATGTATACACCTGATCTGAAAATCGCAAAGGGTTCACAAAAGTTGAACGTATAATCACAGAAATCTAATACATACATGTTTTGTAAAGTCAGATCACACTCGATACTTGTTTGAAAATGATCAAATTTAATAATTGGAACACGAGCCTCTAAGATGTGTTGTACATTCCCAACACCAGGCATAAAATGTTGTAGCATTTTTGCCAATACCCACAAGAATTCCTTTATATCACTTTTCTCTTCAAATCTAATTGACTTTCCCTGCAGTGCCATTTTGTGCCTTTCCCCTGATGCCTATAAAACTTAATTCTGTAAAGCTGATGTTATATGTGGGGTTCTATCATTCTTTTGTACTTACTTTTTGATTCTGTTCAATTACAGCTACTAAATCTAGGTCACAACAATGATTTCCAAAACCATTTACAGATGATCCAAATGGGTATATTAACATATCTGATAGTAAATAGGAGAAAGATTTCTCAAGTTGGCAGATGGTATAAAATCTCAATTTTGTTTCTAACTCGGTTAGCTTTAGTCCGTCATAAAGTATTCTAATTTGATCCGATATCTATGACAAAATAGATAACATATGTATATAAAATGGTTAATATTTAAATTGATGAATGTATATTTACCGAAACTGCTCTGACAAGGTCACCGGCAAGGATTTTATCGTTGAGTACGTTTATTTCATTAACAAAGTTTAGCGAAGAATCACTATACACAATATTTGAGTTGTGTGAACGGAACCGAAAGATTGGAGTCTTAATTGCAGCATGCACATTACCATAAAAAGCCTTAGTATATTGTAAAAGTAGATTTACGCTTTGTGCTTGTTGAAACTCCAGCAGAAAATAATTCTGAAATGGATAAATATGAACATGAAATGATAAATCATCAATAAACTAAAAGTGCAATACGTAATTGTATTATTATTTATCATCAAGATTATTAAATGTTTAATAAGACTTACATGTTCACTGTTCTTATAAGTTTTGTAATGATACATCTGCACAATATTCCCAAATCTACAACAATGATGTTCTAGGTCTGCCACCGAAGTGTTCAAACCTGTTTCCACCAGAATATATTTGTATGCTTGTAATTTTCTCTCTTGAATATGTTTTTCAAAGGGTAGTTGGGATACATCTAACAACAATTAAAAAGTTTAACTTAGAATTAATGAAATGCGCTTATCGCTACATCGTTGACAATTAGTGCAATAAATCTTCTTAAATTATGAACAAAACAACACAAATTTAGATTAGCAAATAAATAAGTAGTTTTTGAAGAATCCTCATAAAAGCAACGGGACTGTAATATTTGCCGAATAGGTTATGTTTCAATTACCAGTATATAAAGAATAAAAAGAAGTATACAGTATAAAGATATTGATGCGAAATCAGTTACTATAAAGTACCAAGTCAGAAATAATTCCATTTGCGTAAAAAGAAGAAGCCAGAAATACTCTTATAATAGATCGTGTAGCTCTGTGTAAGCGCATACCATGTATACTTGCAGCATTTTTTGAAAAATTTCTCGCGTGTTTTCTGAATATTAAACTTTTGTGTATTAATTTTAACCTTGTGATATTCGTACTGTATCCGTAAAAACATTTATTTAATACGGAACATGCTGTTATGCTAGAACGACAGTAAAACGCCATTTTTAAATAAATGTACAGTGGAATGAGCCTTAAAGCAGCAATACCTAGAAGGAAACCAATTTTCGATATAGTCAAATGGTACACAGGGACTACATTCATTATTTAACTCTTTTCCCTTGGAACACGAAGAAAGATAATTAAGTTCATAAATCTTCGATAGCGATAAACTGGCCTTAATTTTTCGACTTAATTATCAATCGCAAGTATAAAAAAAAACGCGGTTTGTAGTTCAATAATCTATTATTTATTTAAAATACAACGTTTTTCATTAAAAGCTCTTGCTTATTGCATATATGGGTATAATTTTAAAGCGTGTCATATCTATTATACTTAACTTTCTATGCCAAATAGATTTTTAGTCATTTTCCATTTAGATCGTGTTAATCGTATACGTCAAACAAAATAAGAGCAGTACATGGCAAACGATTTGAACGAAAAGTTAAGCATGGTGAGTATACAAAGCGGACGGCATGAAACGTGATAATTACAAATTCGTACACAATTTAAAAGTCCCGCTTGCGTTGACATATGAGTCGGTAAATCAGATCTCTACTTCCTGACACCGCCATGGCCAATTTCCACGTTCCTTTTGTTACCTAAAAGGAGCCATGGAACTATTCAATGAATTAGTGATTTTATTGAGATATTGGATGCAGGTACAGTTTGCACTGATATTATACGATCCGTCAAAAATAAAGTTCTAAATAAAATGCGATTATTCTATTTCGCATATTATCTATTCGCCTTATATTATTACATAAGGCTGTATCCGATAAAGTGTGAAGCGGAGCGCTTACTCACATCGGCTCTGAAATTGAACATTTTGTTCGGATTACGAAAACTATTTTCGAATATAATTTAAATTCAATTACCTTTTGATGCAAGTATTTGGGCAGATGAAAAAATTGTACAAATAATTAAAAGTCGAATTATTGATCTAAATTGATATAAACTGAATCCTTGATCAAAAGAGAATTATTGAATTAAAAAGTAAGGCATGCGATATACAAAGATATCTCGAAATTTTTCTACGCGTTCTTTAATATCGCTTTTCAAAATAATTAAAATTAATGTTATCAAGGTATGACACCGTTTAAGTGGACGTTCGAGCGGATTTAATATTCTCTACAATACCGTCTTTGCTCTGTAATAGTTAATCCGAGCGATGACGTAAGTCCCGATTCTATCCGTCTTTATTGCACGCGTACTCTTCTTCTCTCTATCCCCATTCCTTTTACCACTTTTTCGCGCCTTTAAGTTGAGTGATATCTACCGATCAAAAGAGAAAGGCCAATTAAAATCAAGAAACTTTGGTATAGAAACCAAAGTATAGTACATCAATATGTAATTATATCTCAAAAGTTATACATTTTTATTTGCCCCTGAAGGTTTCAAATGTTCCTTAGATCCTCTTTTCCTTATGGATGTCTTCGATCATTATCCACTATTCAAACTTCTTTAAATTGTGTATACCCTCAAAGTTACAAGTGTAGATAACAAAAAGTTTACCGATGATACAGACTCAATTTTTAAATCGTTATTTTTCAAGCTTGTTTGGTGCTTTCAGCTATTCAAGATATTTTCATTTTGGAAAATAGTCAGAGCGTGTTAACATTTACGACAACTGTGTTTTCAGATGAAATCCCATACAAAAAGGGACATCATGACTTAGAGCTACAGTGGTGTAGTGGATAGAGGCTCAGACTGCCACGCAATAGACCCCGGGTTCGAATCCCACCCACCACCTCTGATTTTTCGTGTACTGTAGCTTTGGTGGTTCGGCGCCCACCCTTAACAGTAGGTCCTAGGTCAAAAATAACCTTAGCAGTCGGTGCCAAAAATTAATTTAAAGGAAAAAAAAAAGGGAACATCATGGTCGTGAATACACGGGCGTGCTATTTATCCAATTTGGTAAATTCCACCAAAGAGCTAACCATATATCGTATAAGCCGCGTCACTCTTTTTTTCTCTTCCAACTTCTTGGGAGATATTAAGATGCTCATATGGCATTCCAAAAGTACGAAATTTCGGTAATTTATACCGTTACTCGCTATATACGTAACATACATAAAGAACCGCCAATGGAAAAGATAGGTAGCGGTAAGTAACTGGTACAGATAAGAGCAAAGATAGAGCTGCACTCCATTCTCGAGCTTGTGCAGAAACTAGCGTGAGACACGCTTTGATTTGTACGAGATTTGTATATCGATTTAAACGAACCGGCGTGAATTTCATCCAAGTCGCGAGACGATTACCCACTCCCTATTTCACGTGCGAATACATGACCAATACTCCGTAAGGGCAGAGATACTCTTCTTTCTAACGCCCAGGTACACATCTGCCGTAAGACGTATCTTACGCTCACTCGCTCACTCTGTCACTCCCTCATTCTCCCCCACTCGCTCTCTTACTCTTACATTCTCACTCGCTCACTCCCTTACTCTCCCACTCTTACTCGGGCGCTCGCTCGCTCACTCGCACCAATGCCATCTACCAACGGGCGGGCGGGTAAGCACGGAAAACAGTCCAGTCTCGAGCCTCGCGTCGACCGCAACGGACTTATTTTCCGTGGTCGTCTCCACGCTCGGCTGCTTCCCTGGAGGTGCAAGTAGTAGGCGAGTGTAGTGCAGTGTCCGAAATAAAACCAAACCGGCGGACAGGGTGCGCGAAGGAAAACCGGTATTTCCAGGAACGTCGGAAACTCACGATGAAATTTCAAGAGAGCGAGCGGCCGTTGGATTGAATCGAAACGGCGCGTTAACGTGGAGAACCGCGATAAGGACACTCGTATCCGAAATCGTGACGAAATCCGCCTGATCCACGACGCGATCCACGCGATCTACGAGATAGACGAAGGATAAACGAACCTCCCGATGATCCAATCTGAGCGATCATCGGCAGTCATCGCCGTTTTCGACAGTTCGAATTTGAAGCTTGACTCGGAGTCGTGCCGCGAGTAGGCGTACCGGTGTTGTCAAATTTCGCGCGCTTCGGAGGGATTTGAACGTACGCACGGGCGCGTATCCTTGAAGTTCGCGCCTCCGCGATCCGCGACATGTGCGGAGTATCCTCGAGGGCGAAGGTCGTCTAGTCGATCGGGAGATCAGCACGGTGTACCTCGATAACCGAACGGAGGAGCCAAAAAGGGGCAGTAAGCGGGGCGTATTATGCCGGCATGCGGGAGATGGACTTCGTCGTCGGCGCAGTGGCCACGAAGCGCGCGTACGTTCAACGGAATCGTCACGCACCGGCGCGCCCGAGAATGACGATAAACCGACGCGGACTTTAGGGTGGGCCGTGTATTTTGGTTGGGCATCGAGGATCACAAGAAAAAAGGAATACACTCCGAGCTCTTCGAACCTTCCTGCGCAGACGCGCTCGTCAACGCGGGACGCGACCTTCGAGGAGAGGCTGACCACCGCGAGGAAACGCCGTTTTGCATCGGAAAGAGCCGCCCGGACGCGACTGCAAAGAAATATATATCGTGACCTGCCCGAAGCCTTCGATTATCGAGACAGGTGAGTTTCTCGATCGATCACTATCGTCGTTATTTACCTATCGACGCTAGAACTACTGAGTAACTTCTCCGTGTAATCAGGTATGTCGTATGTATCTTAAGAAAAAGAGAGGATAAACGAATTGTCAGTATGTCGATGTAATGGTTTTATATGCTACGATGAAATGATGAAAAGTCTGAGGACATGTTTCGTCATAAAATCTTGCTATTTTTATAATAAATGACCGACGAGTTATTTCGACTAGTACGGTAATTCTAGCGTTGATGAATAGGTAAATAACCCCTTGGCGTACAATTATGTCTGGGAGACGTTATTTGTTTCGTGCGTCATTGTAAACATTGTCTCCGAGATGCCGATAATTACCTCCGGCAGAGGCTATGAATTACAAGTTGCATACTTTACAGAACTACCGATTTGCTTTTAATCGCGTTACTTAATTATCGTCCATTAACAATGTACATCAGCGTTATTAAACGATATTTAGCAATGCATATATATTCCGTTCCGCTTCTGAGCTAGCATAACCATTCGGTTCAGCTAAATTAAACAGTATTTTTGATACGCCTCGAATCATATTTTATTCGTATGTTAAGGAGTACTATCATTTTACAATGTACACGAACCAAATGCTAACCCATTTTCGAGATGTATCTTCGTGTCCGTGCACGGAACAAGGATAAATGTTCAACGGTACCGCTTAATTTGTCATCGCGCCTGAATGAAAACTGAAACGAAATGGCTTATCTACGTTTCTAGCTTGATAAGACGTTCGATGTACTAACTAAATGTTCCGAATTTTGTGTCACGCTCCACGAGTTTAAAAACTTCAAAACGCAGCTTGAGTCCTTCTGTAAGGGCTATAGACAAGGCTAGTGCGCGAAACACGTGAAATGTTACGTTGATTAGCTTTTTCATGGCTCGAGTTTCCAAGATATTGGCATTTGCCCGCGCGAAGAACGTCCGTAATGATTACGGTTGCAGGCATTCAAGGGCGTAGTAGGCGCCTAGAACGAGTTCCCGGCTCGCTTAGCTTGTCCGATGGGAATACGTAACGCGAATAAAAATCTCGTAGTTATACAATCATATTTCTGACCGTTGATCCTTAAATTCGTCTGTATAGAAATGTCCACATCGCATTTTTCCTGGTAAAATGGATCCAACAATGAGGAATAATCCTCGTAAATTTGCACGATTACGTTAAACTGATTTACATCATCGTAAGCACGAAAGCAAGTTTGAAACTAGTTTCTTATTTCTGGTTTAGTGCAACGACGCGTAATTCTACGCGCACGAAAGTTACCTAGTTGAATGTGCACCGCCAGTCATGAAAAATCTGGTATCTCGCAGTTATAATACCACCTAATAGCTGCAGATGAAAAATAGGAAAGAGGTCGACCTATATTAATACTGTTATTCAATCATCTTTATTATTTAACTTAAATCCTTTTGAATCTCGAATTCCTATTCTTCTCTTCATACAGTAATGACTCTGCATTAATTCTGGAAAAAATTACAAGCATTATTCTTCATATATTATTGTCATAGACCCTTACAAGCGCCTTCGATTCAATTTACTCATAAATCACACATTTATTATTACATATCGTTAGATCATAAATAAAAATGATGAACATATATCTTCATCGTGGCACCCTATTAGGCGCCTTGTGATCCAGCCCAGTGTACGGCCCTGTACGCCGGTCCCATCGCGAGAAAATGCAGGAGGCGGGCACAGAACCTCGCGAGATGCCGAGGCACCGGCCTCGTAAATCTCAGTCACCGGGATTCGTGGCAGGAATCGGCGTGGCGTCTTTGCCGATCGTCGAAAGGGTATCGCGGGTGTGCACGAAAAATGGCGGTCGAGGGGCGCAGAAACGGTCAGGCACGGTGGTCCAGTGCGGTCGAGGTCGTCCGTGTTCCGCTACAGCCGTCTACCAACCTATCCCCGTGTTCTAAAAAGTGAACGTTGCGTTATGTTCGGTTGCCTTCGCGAACGGCCGTGTCGCTTTCTCGAGGGACTCGCGAGAATTCTACTAACCCGGCTAAAAACGTGCATCGGCCCGAATCTCCCGACTTCCATCCCTCCGCCCTTCGGCTGCCCATCCTCGCACCCTCCTCGACGCGCTAGAAAAATCACTCTCCGCGAATTTCGATCCTCGAATCCGAGGATGGAGGAGTAGGATGAGATCGCGAGCATCGAGAGCTTCGTAAGCTCGAGCCGGCTTTCCTTCGAGCCGCGAGAACTCTGCGACTCAAAATGCGATCCTTCGACATTGAGAGGGACTTCGTGAGAGAGAGGGAAACTCGTGTCCGTCCACGAATCCTTTAACTCCTGTGTTTTGAAGTGGCTCGCGCCGAAATGCTATTGGAGATACTTTTCGACGATGAGCGTGAACTGGAACTCGATACATTTTGACGAGCTCCTTGATTCGCGTGCCAAGATCAGTGCTCGAATTTGGAACTTTTCTTGAGTGTTGATTTTGTAAAGGTGGGATTCTCGGATCCACACCGGCGTTCACGTATGTTCTCGCGCGAACGTTTGCGCGGCCGATCGTACTCATGGGAGTTCGACCCAGTTATTAATAAGACTTTCTCTTTTATTTTAGCCATGGATTGGCGGGGGGTTGCGCTGACGTTACTATTGGTAAGTAATCAAAAAAAGTGTCTTTACGTAAATCATCGAAAGATTCCAAAGATACTATCCTCGGGAACAACTAAAGCCTTCGCGATCCTTCGTGTCGACAAAGTAAACCAACTTGATCGCGCTCGACTCGAACAAAGACGTTCTTCCTTTTAA
The DNA here is from genome assembly GCA_038496175.1 of Ampulex compressa. Lineage (NCBI taxonomy): Eukaryota > Metazoa > Arthropoda > Insecta > Hymenoptera > Ampulicidae > Ampulex > Ampulex compressa. Next base: position 702,497 of record JBCFXI010000006.1, read on the forward strand.
CAGACTCGATGACAATATCTTTGGAATTTTTTGCGAATTTTTCTTCCGCGAGAATTGCTGCTGTCTCATTAGCCATGCTGCATTTTCCTTCATTGGGCGTTATATAAGCTCAATTAGCATTGTGTGAAATATCAAGCGTCTTACGACGATGGGTCCTGAATCTGTCCTCGTGGATACCTTACATTGCAACGGATGTAAGAGGGTGTAATTTTTCACGCCGAGTGCAGCGCATCAATTTCGATTTCGATTGGCCGACATCGTTGTGCGTGCACGAACAACTATATATATACTTTCTCTCGTATCGTGTCACGGCGGTAACAAGTACGCACGGTTAGTGTAGTATGCCGGTCAGGAATGTGCCGATTATGTAACCCTTTGTTGGCACAACATCCCGCAAAACCGTTGGTAAAACTCCCCCGATGCACGCCACTTTGTCTTTTCCGTTATTGCCTCCGCGTTAAAGAGGCGTTTTATTACCAGGCACGCGGATCCTAATTTCTCTACGTGGACACGCGACGTTTAGAACCTCTTTTTCCAGGCGCTATTTAACATTTTTTCGCTATTCATGCTGTACTACTGCGTTCGAAGCGTGCAAGTTGAATCGTTTGTATTGAATAATGTTCATTAAAGACCATGCGATATTTAATGTTAATGCATGTACCCCATTATTTAATTCCATACCGTGGTAATGACTCCGTTGATTTTATAGTATTGTATGAAAAAGAATAACACGCATAATCTTTGGTGTATTAAATGCTGTATGCGAAATGTGGCCGATTTATTGAAACGCATATTTTCCTTCGGGCATCATATTAAATCGTACAGAGAGATAGGGTATTTTATCTTTTTGTCCGCGACTACAGTTAGGATGTCGTACATCGACGATCAGGCGTTTTACTGACGTCATGTATTGGGGAAAAAATATACGAAGCTCTTCCCGAGAAAGTCATCCAGCTACTTTCCAATGATTTTCATACACTCGCGGTTATGTCGAATATGGCTATGTACCGCCACCCTTGGTACATTTGACAAAGTAATTCAGAATCAATTTATCAGCAATCCTTAATTTTGCATAATTTTTGAGGAATGTTTTTTTATTGCGAAATTCTTGAGAGTGTACTTTAAGGAGCCAGACCCAGAGTTATTTTGAAATCGTATATACACCACACGCCGTCGATTCTCATATTTTAGATGTGCTCTCACAGTGTATTTTTACGCGAATATAGAAGGAATGTTGCTTTACATTACCCTAATTTTTCGGAGCATCGTAATACAATGCCCTACAATAGTCGTGAGAGCACCGGGCCTAAGCTAGGCAGGTTTGATATTGTTAACTCATTCAGCAGTTGGTAATGCCAACGTTGGGCAATGTTTAATAATTGACAATTACATCAAGCTTGGCGTTTAGGCCAATTGAGACTACGTTACGATCCTTAAAGCGCGCGAAGTTAATGGGTCGAGAGAATGAATCCATAATCATACTACTCGATACTTGAACGATCGGTCAATTATTCGAAAATTAAAGCATTTTAACCCGACTCAACGGCCTGCTTCTCATCGGAATATTTGAGCAACTATCGCCTATATCATCGTCAAAGCTCACACGTTAATTCACAGTGACGAACGGAGATCGGTAATCATATTTGAATCCCCCGCGAAAATCGCGCTTGATACGGAGATTGATCTTGAAAAACGTCGAGCGTACACGCCATTATGGCCGTATCCCCGGCTTAATCTTTTCTATAATAAGATCAAAGGCCGAATAACCCAGTGAAGGGTGATATACGCGTGTGTGGGCAAGGACAAACTCTCGTACGAACGTTTGTGAGACACCCTGTATACGTAAGAAGGAAAGACAATCCGTTCGAAACAGCCACGCCTACTTTTACTTCAGGTTCTTTTAAATATCGGCACAGGATCTTAGACAACCTGCACGTTTTCACAGACGTTTCACCGTGGTGCCAGTAGGGGAGCCGATACCGGAAGTGCGACGTTAAATGCTCTCCTAGAATGTTCACACGTACCCGGACATTAGAAAATTGAGTTACCACGATGAGGATTCGGTACTCGTACATCGTCGAAACATAATAGAAGACACGCATCGGATTCTCGAAGACCCTTTCAATATCCATAATCATAATTGAGGAAGTACGCGATTCATCGATCGATCATCCTTCAAGGATAAAGGGGGGAGGACCTGGGCTTTGTCCGATTTAGCAAGCGAGAAATCTCAATGAGCGGGATTTTTAAATCTGCGCAAATATGGCGCGCGCAAAGTGGGACGATAATGTGCCGAGAACATCTAAGAAGCCTAGAACGATGACTCCCAGCGATACGCGCCAGAATGAAATGCGAATTATTATTGTACGGATCGCCGTGGCGTGGATCGAGTGACGTAACGTCTGACTTATCGATTTCTCCGCCGCCGGTAGGCAGCCATGGCTCAAAACTCGCCTCGCGCCATTGGAATCGGCCGATCCAAATTTGGATTCCGCAACCTCGGGCCGATTCAGCGGCCGCTGAGGAGCCGCGATTGTCTTCGATGGCCAGCGGCACGTACACCGCATCAAGGAAACGGCGTGGGTGTCCCTTTGGTACTTGGAATTTCACGGCGTGTGCAATCTCCCCTGTCGCCTACGCGACGCAGCTATTATGCCGATCCTTTTTTACGCCGACACGTTTTTCCACCGGGAATTCATTTCTCGCACGACTTTCACGCTAATCCACGTAAGAAGTTACGTTCGATTTATCGCGTCTGTCGTGGAAGTTGGTGCAAACACCGCTCTTAGTAATGACTATTTGCTTATCTCTTGGAAAACCAACTCTACTGTAACTCGATGAGGAAATTCGTGTTACACGAGTGTTTTCTAAGTTTGTTAAATCGCGTTCTGGGTATTATGCCGTTACTCGTATATCATTTTCTGAAAGTGTATAATACCTTATAATCGATGTACTCACGTAAGTTTTGTTTTCAATTTTACAAAGGAGGGAGGGGGGATTCATCTCTCCTGAATCTTTAGGTACGTGGAAATTCGGTTTGTCAACTTGGAGTGGGTGTTATTTGATTCTCTTGTTCCGCGCGCGGACGTTTGTCTTTGTTGCGAATAAAAATTGGCGTCTAGATATTTATCGCGTGGCCACCATTGTGAGGCAATCAGGCAGGAGCGTTTGGCGACAGCATTTTTTCGCGGGTATCCCGACAAATCCGGGGGCTGCTAAGCGCGTGCGACAATGACGTCACGCATAAACGCAACGACAGAAGTTGCGTGGCCGCGAGTGACTAAGGTAAGTTGCATCGTGGCCGCAACGACGATGGGCGGCGATTTCAAGGAGATCTCAGCCCACGCCGGTTCTCCGATCGCGTCGATCATACCGCTGGCGCCCCAATTACACATCGAGCCACTTGACAACGTTTCAATTTCGAGGATGAAAATTCGCGAAAACCAATTTCAATTCGGAAAAATTCGCTATTTTAGGCTTACTCGTATTTCCTCTCTGTGGCAGCGCATTTAGACGTATTACGAGGGCAAAGATCTTTAGATTATTATTAATCAACGCTTGTGAAATTTATATATATATATATATTCATTCGTGCTTCCAGGTAGTACACCTTATTTTTTGCGCGATTACCCTTATGATTATGTAGACCGTTACGTTTTTTTGGCCTGTCCGAATGGAAATATCAGCTCAAGCTGCAAAAGCCAGTTTATGCTGGAGATGTTAATGAGTCCTCGGTAAAAACAGGTTTGCACCGGTGATGTCGATGAAAAATAAATTAATTTACCTGTTATTTGATCATAACGTTAAAGGTACGTGTCGCGAAACGTATGCGCGTACATCGCAATGGGAACTGAAATAGACAGGGATCTTCCTTGGAATCTTCGCGTTATAGTTGGTAATTAGCCTCCTATCCGCGGATAATTGGGTCGTAAAGCGGCGGTCGGTGGTGTATCGATAAAAGGAGATTCCTCGTGGCTCTCGCAAGCAGAACTTGATTCCGGCCATATAAGGCACCCGCGCCTTCCATCCGATGAGAGTCCATTGACGACTGACCTTGCACAACGCATACCTTCTATCGCTGGGATTCCACACGGCACTTACCTATCCGATTCCTCGCCGACCGTTTGGCCGAAACGTTATCGTAGCCTCGTTCCTCGATCGGCCAGGAACACCTGGGACTTCTGAGAAGTCTCTTGGCACGGCGATATGCCGATTTTAAAGTCAAACAGTATCCCGCGGTTCGACGAAGTTACGTACCTAGGTTGACTCGATAAACCACTTTCATCTTACGCACTCATACGTGCTAACCATGCTGACGTCAGTATTTGCTGCACGAATTTCTCCCGTTGTACGCTTCGATATCTATACCTGCCCGGATGGGAACGCCATTGTGAAATGCCGTGTAATCTCGAAACGTGTTTCTTTTGTCAGTTTACAGCTATGTCCGATAATCATCGAGATGAAGCGGAATAATTTTCGAGTCGGGTGATTAATAGTCGGCTAGAAGGTAAGGCCGAGCCAAAGTGATCCGTATCGAAGGCAAGATTCAATTAACGCAGCTCGACAGGAATCTAAAGTTGAGAGCGCTGTTTTCGATTGTGTTCGATTGGAGGCTGAATATAACCGGGGATAAAGTTATCTCCTTCGAAGTCCGAACACGTTGTGGACGCTTCGAGCTCGGAGCTGCATCCGTGCAACCGATGCACCAACACGTTACAAACGTTACGACGGATCGGGTACACAATTACGCACTCGTCTAACCTGCGATCGAGTGGTCACACGAGTCGGTTGCTCGGTATCGATACCTAAATCGGAGGCGGTCGAAGAATAAAAGTGTGTCGAGGGAGTAAGAGGCGCGCGAGTGCCCTTGCCTCAGTTTCGATTTCTACTGTCGCTCTGTGCCGCTTAAGGAAATAGTGCCACGCATATATTAATTTCTTATTCTTTAATCCGCGCCCATCGGTTTATATCGTATCATGTTTTTCGAAGATATCTTAGACCGTTCCCTGATATAAGCTATTTTATAGGATACTTCAGCCACGTGCGACTACGATCGTATTGATCTCCAATTTTTTGGAAGTTTTTTGCAATTTTATATTTTACGATACTTTTATTATAATTATATAAAATTTAATATATACATATATATAAGATATAATTTTATATTTTATATATATATATATTTTTTATTTGTTTTTTATATTTGTAATATATTTTTTTATATTTTTTTTAAAACTTGATATATCTTTTATTGCTTTTGACGTGAATAAGTTCTTCGTATACTTTCTTTCGCGCGTGACTTTAAAGCGATGATGTCCAACAAGTCTCGAAAGTGCCCATTTTTTATGACCACTTTACGTAAAGCTATATTATGGAAGACAATAAAACGGTGCAATTGCTTCCATGTAAATACCATCCACAGGACGGATGTATCACTGGCGGAGGCAATAACCGTTATTCCGCGTATTAGATAATTCAATCATTTTCTTATAGCCGCCGGGAACGTGTGCGTACCCTTTTGTTTGCTCTTGCAATCGGCAGAGCGACATAAATGTTACTAACCGACGATAAGAATCGGTAAAAGGAGATGCAATTACATTGCTCGTATACCTTCTTGCCTTTACTCCCGCAACGAGTTTACAGGTAAGAGTATTTTATCGGATAGGGTAATTAGGTGATCTTACTTTAGAACACGCTTACATGACGCACGTCCTTTTCCATTATCCAATCAGTCTTACGCGTTCTCCATATACAGACAGTCGTCTTCGAGTCTCATTTGCAACCTTGTAAAACGACGTCGGCTGACGATACGAGTTTTGTCACCCGCCAAAGTCGTTCGTCCATCTCACGCTTTACTTTTGCCTTCGATCGGCCTTATGAAACGCCCGTTATCCCGCTGATCTTCATTAAGGCAATAAACAGTTAAATCAGTTTCACTGACTTTCATAAGTTTTAATTTCATCCTTATCGTTCAGCATATCGTCCTTTTTTATTCTTCACCTCGCGATATTTCGACGATCATCGCATGGAGATTTGTAGCACGAATTGGATTTCGAATTCACGGAGCGAATTAAAGCAATCGTATTTAATCTGCTGATCGTCAAGGTTTAATACGCAGCTCGTTATATTTGTGCACACTTCGTAATGGCTCGAATACAATTAGGCGTAGAGTGCTGTTTTTTATATTATCATATCGCGAGGTGTAGCGTATAACTGCATAGCTCGTGCAATGTTGGAAGTACATGCATATGGCTCGAGAATGAAAAAAGTCGGGAGTGCGGTTGCATGAAAACGACGAGAGCGGCACGATTCATGCATCTCGAAAGCGAGAACGAGGTGAATCGCAACGAATCCAACTGAGCTTGACATTTTCGCGAGAACTTTAATGCCGATGACGTGTCTTGCGATCGTGGCGATTTATCATCGACGCTTGGCAAATTGGACGTTACCTCGATCGAGAAGGTCCTCGATTCGCGTGAACACAACGATCGTGTAATACTCCTCGAATAAGGCGGAGGCAGATCGGATCACAAATTTGCGCCGACGTATAGATCCGATTGTACGTTTATCTTGATCCACTTATTTTCCAATATTTGCCCGATCCACACGGTAGGAAACTAAATCGCACTTACAGCCGTTGCACTCGAACCTGGTATCCATTATTGCTGGTGCAATCATCGTCGTTGCGCTCACTCAGATCGGCCTTTAGCTCCATAAGCGTCGAAAAATTTCGCAATGCTTTCTCGAGTGGTTTCAAACGAGACCGACGGTTTCTCGACAAATCCACCTTCGAACAAGACTGTTCTTGCTCTTTTACGAATCTCAGCCGTTTTTTCTTTTCTTTTTTTCCCTTCAAACATACCTACGGCGCTGATAGACACGACAAAGCGGCACGCGCGAATGCACGTAAAACCGAATTATTATACCGTTATCAGGAAGTATTGTTCTTTCGATCGTCGAGAATAATGGAGAACTGGGTCTAATAAAAGTCCTCTTCTTTCTTTTTTTAGGTCACGATAACGAGGCACAGCACTACACAAGCAGCCCAAATACCTCAGCAATTACCAACGTGTGAGTAGACGTCACTTTCTAATTGTCGGCCTTTCCTAGGGATAATTAGTGGCGTCGGGCGGAGGGATCGAGGAAAACTCAGGGGAACCGCCGTTCCTTTCTTAATTTACAGTATTTTCACCCATGGAAACGCGTGAACGGATCAAAGAACTGGCGGTAATCAGATAAACGCTTTCCGCGTCACGCTCGCTTTCTAATGTCCGCGGGATGCGTTTCGACGACAATGGCGTCGGTCATTCGGAAAACAATGACGGATCGCGAGGTGCGACCTGGGGTAATTATTAGAAAGCGATCGGTTGGACGTCTTTCGTGGCATCGAGACGTTTAATTAACGATCCTCGGATTAATCCGTGAGCTCTGATGGATAGCTTTCTTAAAGGCTCGCGGCGTAATTGAAATATCACTTGCAAGGATGTAAGATCACTTATGGCGCTAAAGTATAGAGTACCTTTCGCGCAGGTGTACTAGGTTATGTCAATCAGTCATTAGTATATTAAACTCTTTTTCATGATTTTGCGTTGAATGCACTTGAATATTTATAAATTAATCATTATTCTAAAGGATTATAAAAAGCAGTTTATCTCTTTTGTATCCAACTACTTCTCCACTGCGAATACTTTTCGTATTATCGTATCATTCCTTCGTATTATTTCGTATTTCGTAGTTAGACTGGGCATCGATACCTAACCTCTCAAAAAGAAAAGTATTCGCGCCTGTGATTGGATAATGCTGTACACTCGTGCGATCGAGATATAGAACAGGATTCCGGGAGAAAAAATCGAGAGGATCGTGTTTACTCGCTCGAGAGTCAGTGCAATGCGGGTTATACGTCCGACGATTTGCATTAATCGTAGGTATGCGCGTCGTGCGAGATGCACGAAAGTGCACGTTTCCATACGTCCGGGGATCGATTTAAAGAAAGGGAAAAGAGTTGGCGGGGGGAGAGTATTTCCAGACGACCGACGACCTTCCTTGGAAGACATTGCTTTGCTGGAAGGTGAACGCAGCCGTGCGACCTAGATTCTCATGTGGAAAGAAGCGAGACCCGGGGAGGGACAGAGAGGGCGAAACGAGATACAAACGAGCCGAAACGAGATGACGATTATAACCGAGACTGGCACACGATTTCCTTCTCGACATCGATGCGAATCGAAAGTTCCCGTAACCAACGGCAAACACTTTCATCCTCTTACCTTTTACCGCCCGCTCCCGTCGGAATTTCACCCACCCCGTTATAAAAAGGACATGCTACTGACCCGTGATCCTCTGACGACCATTTTATAACTTCATGGAGCTACGCTGGTGCGTTTAATACGACGTGAATATGATGTTAAACGTAAATAAGATGCACTGTCAAGAGTATTCCCTCTCATCCGTCTTTTTCGTCGATGTGAATATTATTTAGGACTAAGATTGCTCTTAGTATATCAAAGTCAAATACTTTGATACTGGTGGTTAGAAATTAAATATTGTATCATGATAGCCAACTTTTGCTCAGTATTTAGATTAATTAAAGCCCTCTTTGATCGACTGTCCTTTTTTATTGGCGCTTTCACGATTTATTGAGTTTTCCCTTGTAAAGATCGTGCATGCGAGGATTGCGCGTGGATAATCGCGTGCTTTACTTTAATATCGGTATCATCTTCCTTCGCTATTTCGAATCGAAAGTGCCCACTCTTACTTTTCCTCCTTTGTTCCGCCGAGAGACTCGAATGGCCGTCCTAGAAGGATAATTCGGCTGCGCGTTCCGCCCTGAAAAATCGCGGAGCACCCGACATCGTGAAGATTTGCGGGTACGAACGTGCCATCTTCGACTAACCTTGGTTGCAAATCACGACGAGAAACGGGCGTTCGTCGTCGTCGCAACGTTTCTCGCGGGCGCCGTTGCTCTCTCGCTCTCCAGGAGAAACTGAACCTCCGGAGGAAAGTTTCTTTCTTTCTTTTTTTTTTATCTCCTCTCCCTTCGCGCGCGAACCTACGGTGCTCTCTTCGCGGGCGACCACCACACGCGGGCCATTATTCTCACGTACCTCAGAACTCTTCGCGCATCGCATTTCCATATTTACGCGCTGATATGGACCGTGGCGATAATTCGGTGCCAACTTTTCCCAAGTGTCGGCGAAAACGAGCTTTGGGACTCGAGACTTTGTTGCGGGCTATGCTACAGTTAAGATTATCGTAAGAATGAAGGATATTGGAAGGATATTATGATACGAAGGTTGTCTACAATTATCGTCAAGATCGTCGTATAATTTTCGATTTTGATTCTGCAATGTGATTTGCTTAGTGTCGAGCAGATGAAGTTCCTTGGATTGAAAAGCGATGGAGAATTCAAGAAAATGTCTTTTAGGAATGAAAGAGGAAAATTATTCTTGAAACTATTTCTACCATCGTATGTGTTGACAACTGAATGTCTTTCATCGGTATTTAGCACGTGCGTGAATATATTTTTAAGAAATAACGTACGCAGAAATTAAGGAAGGCCTCGTGCAAATCCTTAGTTATTAAGTATTTACCGAGGTAGCTCAACAATGGAAGAGACAGTAAATACAGCAAGGTGTTGAAAAAATGAAGGTCGTGCGAATCGCCTTCTGCTTTAAAGAGCTTCGTGCATTTAAATGATACTCCTCGGAGGAGCGTGAATTACGGTAAACTTACACCTGCGATTGCTCATTAGACTAGAGAATGCTCATTCTGAACGTTACGCTTGGCTTATTTTTCGCAGCTGTAAATCCACTTAAAGTCGCATTGGTTAGCCGCATATTATAATATACACATTTTGAGCCTTCTAATTTGCCTATTGTATTTTATAATACATATTCTATACGCATGTTAAAGGAAGTTGTGATACATATGCATGTCTGTTGACGGATATTCTTATACACACTAGCCAAATAAACAGCAGATAAAAGATATCTAAAACAATACAAATTTTTATCGAGGGTGAGGATATTAATCTATCAATGGCAGTCAATGCCAATATCAGTACAGTCGTTCGATTGGAGAAGCAAGGCGTGAAACGCATTCTAAAAATAACGCGCGTGTTCAGGAAAAATTACACAGTTTACGTCAGTTTTTACCGATGATTGGAATATCCGCGAGTCCAACGACAACACTCAAAGTTAATATTAGTTCGGTTCTGTTGAAATGCGAATGGTCATTGCCGATGAATCAACCGCGCATCGAGAAACTTACGGTCAAGTGCCGGTATGGGACTCGAATGGCCAATTGGCAGATGTAATCGTGCGTGTAACTTACCGGCGCATGTTCTCCCTCCAGTGTCATGCTGAATCATCTGCGCGAATTTATCTATTTGAAATATCTATCCCCCCCCTCCCCCTCTCCGTCCCCGGTAACGCCCACGCGCTCGCTCGTAGGGCCAATAAATAATCGTGGTGGAGCATATGCATATGCAGATGTAACGTGTAACTTTGAAACCGGATGCGGTGCCTGGCCTGAGGCCGATCTAGTCCCCGATTAGAATGCAGATAATGGAACGGGGTATACGCTGAAATGCACCCGAGTTTCCGTGGACGCTTTAATCTCTATCGGTGCGCTCCAAGACGAGGCGGAATTCGAAACGAAATGTTCCTCAAATAGGATTTTTCTCGAATCGGAAATCTCCGATTCGTTATCATCCTTGGATTATTTCATGAATTTTTTGGAATCTCTTCGAAATAAACTACGTTAGTACTAGTTTATAGATGTATTTGGAATTTATGTATATCTTATATGGGGTGGCTCGAAATTCACGCAAGAAGTAATTTTGATAGAAAACACAGGTTTATGATTGGAAGTTGGAAATTTTGTATTGATTCATGAAGTATACGATTATAGGTTATGTATGGAATAGTATAAGAGCACAAAGGAGAAATGTCAAAAGATTAACGTAATAGCCGAAACCAAAACGTAAAGTTCAGGACGGATGGCGAAATAGGACCTTAACTCGAAACACGATTTTGCACTCCATTATCGATATCGATGGAGACTCGAAGGTTCTCTTTCTTCGCGACCGATTTTCATGGAAAGAAAACGAGGTTCTGTCACGACCTACCTCAATCAGGAGCGTTTCATCCGGCCTGCGAAAAAATCGCATTAATAATTCGCTCGGGCACTTTGCATATCATTGCTCCACTATTCAAATCTTCTTTGATTTACTTTACATATGTCATTGAAGCGCCGATCTTCGTTCGATCTTGTTTCATCCGCCGCTGATTACATCACGGCCGACAAATAGCCTCACGGCAATCGAGACGTCCGACTTGAATGCCAGACGAATCTTCGGATGTTTTTATTAACGAATTATCATGCCTCCTTCCCTTCCATTTACTCGCCATTGTCGGGCTTAATAAGCGCTGAATAAGTTTAATACACCCTTCAGGTAACTCTGGTTTTATTAACTCTCGATAGATGTGATTCTCGAGACCCGGATGAAATAGCCAACGACAGGAGTGGATTTGATTTGTCCCTTACGGAAGTGACGACCGTTACGCAGCGACCTTGAAAGGTGTGGGCCGCCTTCTGAGCTTCGTAAACTGGCATCGAGATACCAGGGTTTCTACTTCAGTGCCTGTAATAATACATACGCTTAACTGTACGTTCGCAAATCCACAATTATCCCGACCAACCCACGGCAGGTGGACCATAAATAGGAAACAAGCAGGGGTTATAAATGATTCTACCTAATGACGATTGTACCATCATTAATCGGTCAACGATCCCACCGTCCATCCAGGCCATTCCGTTAGCCGCGAATTTGTTCGAAATCAGTTAACATCCAGCCAAGATTCACGGACGATGTACCATTGTGCCGCATGACTCATTTTATTACCGCAATGTTAGAATCCGAGAGGACATAAATCATCGCAGTTTTATAAGAGCACATAACGTTCATGTGCCACGATGATTGGTCACGTGCGCGCATAAAATTTTCTATGCTCCCTGGGTTTACTTAAAACCAACGACCTCGGCTCAATTACCGTTAGAACTACCGGTCAGTTTCTGGATTTACTATATACTACATATATATACATTTTATAAAAAAAAAGGGGATGAAGGGAAAAAATGTCAATAGATCGGTATAACGATCCACACGCTGGCATAAGATTTTTGCGATTTTTATCACAAATGACTCAGCCGATCGCGGCTTGACACCGCATTTTTTGTTATCAACGCTTTATCCTGATCTACCACCCGAAGTAATTAAACTCTCGGCTGCTTCTCCATTGCTGTCAGTCACGAATGTGCCTCTAAAAAATTCCTACAGCCATTCATTACGCATTGTGAGGTATCTTAAAGTATTATAGAAGATGAAAGAGATAGTTTTGATGCACAAAGGGTTAATACGATGAGCCTCCTCCATTGTGTCCTTCGATTGTCCACCGTTCGTAGAAGAATCCTTCGCCCTTCCACGGCGTCCATTTTTACTTTCACATCCTCCATTGAACGAGGAACATCGGTTAGGCCTGGGGTTCGTAAACAAATACTTTTTCGGGGCGGGGGGAGGGGCGGGAAAAAAGTGGCTTGAGTAAGAGCTAATGGCGGGCATCACATTCACGGCGGAGCATGCAAGCTTCCGTAGATGGACAGCGATGGCTCGGTAACGATCGAGCGGATCAATGCCGCGGATGCTTTCCAGGGAGGCAATCGATCACGCGCTCGATCGCTCGGGAGAGCGCCTCTTAAGTGATTCATTGTCCTCCACCGGGTTACCCGTGACTTTATATCATGGCTCCGCGCTCGCCCCCTGGTCACGATAAGGCTCTTTGTTCGTGGTGGACGAATGGCGGTGCTGGACGAAGCAGGAGGATGAGCGAGAGAGGAAAGGAGGAGAGGCGAAGGCGGCTCACGGGGGTAGGCGATCGAGATGCACTATCAACCCGTGTCTGGCCGTAAATAATCGCGGAAGATTAACAAGATGAAACTCAATATCACCGCTGTCGGATAGATATAGTGTCGGGATTGTGGTTGGTCAGGCAGATGCAACGAGGATCAGGAAAACATGCAGAGACTGGATTAATCCTTTGTGGTCTTATACCGAGTATAACTTGACACGGTATTCTCGATCATCGATACTTTGCAATGATCGTGCAATAAACGAAGTAAATTGTCGATTGGTTTTTGAACGTCGGGAGTGCACCTTTGAGAAATCTTTTCGATAAACCGGAACATATCTTGTATATGAATTGCAAAGTCATTCGACTGGCGCGAAATGGATACAACGCTCGTGTATCCTCGCGTTACCAAGGAAGTAAAATATGGTTTTGGACGTCAGGTATAAAGGTTATTCATTGAGCATGAAAAATAACTCGATAATTTTCAAAATAAAACTGAACCTTCATTGACCAAAAGTTCTATCCTTAAAATATTCGCTATTATAATACTTTTCGCTCTGTTTTCGATAATTCAAAGTATTAGAAAAATATATAATATTTATTTAACTGTAGTTTATAGCATATTGAAGTTCGCGGTATTAATTCGAGTACCTCATACATAAGGATGTTCGGTACTTGTCGTTGTTTGCATTCAATCGGCACGTTAGGTTGCTACTACAGCCGATACATCGTGTTTTATCGTGAATCGTCCGGGGCCAGGTAAACCTAAGGCGGCACAAAATGGAGCGACTTAACAATGGTACGAAATCGCGGCTGATTCGACGGCAGAAAAACCGCAACCGACTGTATCGTCGATCCCAGAAAATACCGTTCTTCCCGTGCCGGAGCACCCGAACCGATAACGGTATTCCTCATGTAGAATCCATGACAATTTATCCGTACCGTTCCTCCCCAGCAGACGTCGTTTGCGTAAGAATTAATTTGGCGGGGCAGAGCCGTTAGAAGCGTGCAGAGAACGATTCGCGCACGATTGGCCATGATTTTTCTTGATCAGGTTAACAGTTTGACTCCGGTGGTGATGCTAGTATCAAGGCGTTTCAAATATTCACTAAATCACAAAAGCTTATATTTCTTCTTCTTTGCAATTTTTTTTTCTGCGATGTATCAGGTTTGGAAGAAAATAGTACTCGAAACATTCCTATAATTTATTAACTTATGATGTTAAAAAAATGAAGTATTTATAATTCCTTTACTCTTCTTCGCGTTGCTAAAAAGATATTAATTATCACAGTATTGTAAATGAATAAGGGATAAAGGTATTATAAAAACGTATTTTTCCTTGACCAAAGTTCCGTTATAAGGAAAACGTTGCGATACGATGCATCAGCCCAATATATTCCCCCTCTTACAAGACAAAGGACACTCTCACGGAAGGCACGGAGGCATGGAGCGAATCCTTGAGACGATCCTCAAAGGTGGTTGGCTTCGTCGCGCCTACCCAGAAATAGAAGTGACTCCATCGCCATTAATTACGCAAACAGACGTTACGTTTGCGGGTTGAATCGCGCGCTTACCGGGGAAAAGTTTTACGGGCCAGGAAACGTTCGAGCTGTATCCCCCCTCCATTTTAGCTGCAAGCAGCGAGCAGAGGGGGGAGGGGGAGGGGTCGCTCGTGACGAATGACTTTTGAGCCATTAAGGAACCTTCGTGCTCGTCGCGTCGGCCTTGGGAGCCAAGCGCTTGCCAAAGTGTACGCGAGTTTTGCGAGATAAACCGAAGAAATACGCAGCGCCGCCGGATGTTCAATTAAGTCGCGGCATTAAGGCGTATTTTACCTCGCGCATAACTCACTGCCCTTGCCTTTTGAGCGTGCCACCCGTGTGTTGCGAGTGTCTGCCGTGCACCTTCGCCGGGTTAAATCAGCCCCGGCCAGGGTCCCGTCTCCCGAGTAAAATCTCAGGAAGTACTCGTGCATACAATAAATCTTCGAAGCAGGGGATCTTTAAACGAAACAGGACACCGGTTGCACAATGATTTTGTATAATCCTTTAGGGTTGAATCGTGCGTCGCCATGAGAAAAGTTTTTTTTACGAAATTTTTATTGGATATTGTTAGGTATTGGTATTATAGATTTTTCATAACGTACGTTTGGTTCACGGTTGGTGGACGATATTGTTAAGGTTTCAATTTGTTTGGTTCAGCGTCTATCGTGATGCGCATTAGCTCTGCGAGGATTAAGAAACCAGGTGACGATGTAAAATCAGTCAAATGTATCGTAAGCGACCGAGCAAAATCTCAGGATACCCTCGTGTATTTATTAGCACTTGGAAGCGTAGGATTTATAATGAAAGGCTACGTTGGTTGCGCAGAGATTTTAGTTAAAAAGGCAGTAAAATCGCGGGTGCATCGCTGCGTTTAAAATTAAATCCCCGGGAACGCAAATGGTTACGTGGATAACCGTCCATGTCCTAAACTCATTCGAGAGAAACGGCCTTCTCAAATGAAAAGCAGCATCGTTCGAACAATGAGCATTAGTCCGGCTTTGTGGGAGCGAAGGACGTGCATCATTCTACGCAGCGCAGCATAAAATCCCTCATTACCGCCGAACAACCCCACATACCACCGATTTCCAGATATCATCTCACAGCTCCTAACTTTTAAAGCATCGTCTCGTAAATAATATTTCCTGGCTCTGACATTTCTATATCCTCGGAAAGAATTGTACTCACAATGAAGCCCCAAATCTTTTTCAATGCACAGATAAAAAACAATTTCTAAAATTATCCTATCGTCGAAGAACAAATAAATATTGTTAGATTATCGTCTAAAAGTCGACAGACATTTTGTCTAATTCTCGAGACGAATATATCAATCCCTATTTCATTGTCCCCAAAAACCTCTGGTACTAAATGATAATATTCGAGGAATGCAGGTCTGTCATGGAAGAAGATTGAAAATCTTCGATCAGAAGTAGAAAATCCTTGTATTTAGCGACGGACAAACTCGCCGTGCGACAGGACTCGCATCGAATCGTGGAAAACTGTTCCAGGCCGATGGAAGCCGATGTACGATTATTCGAAAGCTAACGCACGAATGCCGGATGCGGCAAGGTGGAACGCGAAGGGAGAAAAAGGCGAGGGAAGCTCCCGAGGCGGATACGAACGTGCCGTGGACCTCGGAGTCGTAAGTACGAAGGTGCAACGAAGCGTGCCGAGCCAAGGCTACGAGAATCGACTTATCCCGTGAAGTACCGGTCGTTCCTCGGTTCTTTCCTCTTGAGAATCGAGAGACGGTCTCCGTGCAGGGCTCTCCGAAATTCTCAACAGAAAATCGAGCCGAGATCCGTCGATAATTACAAAGTCTGCGTGTCGAAATGAAACCGATGGCTCGAAGAGGAAATTCGAGTGTCTGCTTACCTTGCTACAAACTTATGAACTTTAATATTTCCTTCTTTCTATTGGTTGAATATAGTGAGTCTGGATTCCTTTCTCGAGTAGATCTGACATGTGCTATATCTCACGGGAAGGAATTATATTCTTGAATCAGCAATGCGTATTTTATAAATTACGCAAGCGTGCATATTTTTCTTCCTCTTTTATTCGCACGATCGATTCGCCGATGAACATCGCGGGAAACCTTGAATGTGCGAGCCATCGAGATCTCTGATAAATCGAATGTATTCCCGAATTAACGATGCGCATTTCGTAAGTTGCGCAAGAGGGCATATACACTTTTTCTCCTCTACGCGGACGATTAATTCCTCGACGATTATTATTGGAAGTCTTCGAGGCGCGAGCTATCGGTTTTTTCGCCAGGTTGGAAAAAAAAATGCAGAGGCGGATAAGCACGCGAGAGTGGTGCCGTCATCGAAAGTGGGTCAAACGTTTTTCATCCGCGGTAACCGCCGGACGGTTTCGTGGCCGTTAAACATACGCGGATCCTGTGTCCATTGTTGTCCGGATAACGATTGCACTTAACAATCGCCCTGCCTTAATTCTCGTTGCGCGCATCTCACCATGGGTTCCTTTTCCTCATCGTTGAACGCCGCTTTTCGGACATCTTCATTTACCTTTTTTTTTTCAATTCATTTTTTGGTACCGACTGCTGAGGTGTCATTTGGCCTAGGACCTACTGTTTAAGGTGGGTTCCGAACCACCAGAGCTACGGTATACGTATCACATAGAAAAACCAGAGGTGATAATTTCTCTTCGATCCGCACAGGAGCCGATTGTGCAACTTACTTGGATCCTAAAATTATATCATGATATCTGTGACAAGGCGTAAAAGTCATTTTTCGAATACCTTTACTCTTACAGAACTGAATTTTGTACGGTAATTAAGAAAATCTGGTCTTTAAATAATCTTTTTCTTTACTATGGTAATTTATATTCCTTTTATAATTCTATTCGAGGTATGCCAATAGATGTATTTTGAGTAAAATAACAGTGAAGAAACTCAATTACCGTGCATTGTTAGGACACGTTCGTGTACCGTTGATCTAGAATGTTCGATAGCGTTAAGGTTTCAGCTCGTTTAATTCGACGTGCATTACAATGTCCATCAGATCTGAAGAGGTTAATTCGACTTTAGCTTGCACAATGAACGATGGCGCAACTTACTTGGATCGTACAATTGCATTACGGCATCTGTCTCATCCTCGGATGGACACTTCCTTCTTTGTGCCTAATTACGAGCAGCAATATAAATATAGGACAATGTATCTATATCGCCCTCGAGTGTCGCGCATGTGAACTCGATGTCGAGAAGTGAAGAAAAATGTCTCCCTTGCCCAAACTATCAATCATATGCAAATGAATACAGGTGTCTAGGGTCAACAGTGTTCCTGGCCAAATACGTCTAGCACAAATAAAGGATATAACCACAATTTTTCTACAGATGGTGCTGCAATAAGCGAAGGTTATTTATGGAGTGCCTTGTTAGCACATCTTGTGTGGCGATATATCAGATGGAATCTTATTCATTAGGGGGGGGGCATAATTTCAATGATATTAGATGGCCAACTCGCCTTTTATATATTCTGGAAGAACGACTTCTCACTGGAATCGTCGATTTTCAGAGGTTAAGCGCGGATGAGGGTTCTCCCAGGCGGATACTAGGAAACGAAGGAAACCGTGGGCAAAGAGAAAAAGATCATGTCCTTATTCCAGTATAATTCCTGCGCTACGCGCCGCAAAAGTACACGTTTGGTCGAAATAATTACGGCGAATGCCACAATTAAGACGTCGCAATTAACCACGCAATCCTTCGCTTCGTACCTAGGATCCAATCAGGGCCAATTAAATCCCTCCGACTCCGCGAGAGGGAATAAGCTTCCTAGGAAAGAAAGAAATAACGCGAGCGATGCCTCTTGGTATCAATATTCTCGTCTCGTTAAATTTGTACCAAGTATTAACCGCTCGCCTCTCGAACGACCAAGGCTATTCCCTATTGATCGATCAAAATCTTCGCTGAAACATAGGAAATCTTGGAATGACACATAAGCTAACCTATAATCGAATCCCATAATCGTACGATATCACAAAATGATATTCAAATGTTCAGCAAGAAAATTCCACTTGCACAAAAAAATCACGCGCAATAGTCTTAAATTAGTCGTGCAAACTATATCATTGAATCACATGCAGTTTAATAATCATGCTTAATCCATTTTTCCTACTGGATTTTAACGCTTCTCTTACCACACTATAGACGTTTACGCGCGATCTTTCGATTCGGTACAATTTCGATCGACGCGAAGAGGATGCGCGTAGTGCACCAATGAAACATCGACAATGAGATTTCGTAATTCCTCGAACAGAATCACCGCGGTTACGTGAAATGCCATGAGGAGGGACGCAAGCAATTTGCTAAAATTTAGAGCCAACGGTTAGAAGGAATCATAACGGTTGGCCGTTGGCAAATGAGTACGACGACCGCAAGTGCGTGGTAGCAGAGCCAGTAACTCCTTACGGTAATCTTACCGTGATCTTACCGTAATCTGCGTTATTGTTCCTCACGGCAGTGCCGCTCACCCGGCTTCGGACCCTGGCGAGATAGACCATTCGTAAATCCGGGATCGAAAAGGCGATCCGCTGATTTTACCCAAGGGCAGAGCGATCATCGGGGAATGCCGCCAGAAATGGATTCCAGGAAGTCGTACCTATCGCGGTCTACCTCCATCCGTCTCCGTCCCTTGGAATTCGCCTCTTTTTCTTCGCGAATATCTCGATCCTAATCGCGCTTTCCGATGGCCAAGGTAGAGGCTTAGGATTTTACGCTCAGGACAGACGGATGTTTGGTACATGAGAAGAAGTATTCGTACGGTTCTTAAAAGTAGAATTTCTTGATACGTTATTTCCTAGAGAAGTATCATGGAGTAACGAATATTGATGTGGTCTTCGCGAGCATGTAACTGCTAGTGAAAACTACATCAGCATTCGACACTTAATTTACTGAGCGAGATGAATAGGAGTGCATCGTAAAGTATCATGGAGATTTATAAAGGAGATACGTGATATATAATACGACTCTGTCGTGGAAATCGTTAAGTAGAAAATGTGAGTGTAAACCTGTAAATCGATCTGCTCTTGAAGCAACTTGAAGAACGATCTAGAGATATAGGTTTGAAGGTGGAGTGTTAGATTTACCAGGGACATTCGTGATGTACGATAATGTTACTATAATCGATAAGTATAAGAGCGAGGATAGAGGCGAAATAAGCGTTCGTGCAAAGCTTAATCGTAAATCGAGGTCTATGGGTATCGAGTTCTCGTACCGTTCGTCGATTCTCTTCAACGACAGACGAATCTCCTCCCGTAAATCGCCAGATACGGCTTGAAATCGTATCCCCGCAGATAGTACCGTTTTAATTCGGCCGTCTACGTTGGATACCGTGCAAAATCGCGGATACGAAGATCGTGGAATGGCGAAAAAATGCCCCTGGCCTCGCGGTTCAATTTCCAAGGAATACCCACGGAAATCGCTTCCGCGATATTCCATTTCCACGCCTCGTTCTCCAGGATTCAGCGCTCTCTCTCTCTCTCTCTCTTTCTCTCTCTTCCTTTCCTCGCTTCTCCTTCCACGCGCGAAGGCACGAAAGATTATAAATCAGGCGAATCGCATCTGTGTCTTGGATCTGCTGATTTTTCTGGTACCCGCTAGGCACCTGGAATACCATTACCGTAGCTTTATTTCCACGATAAACACGAATCATCCTGAGTGATCGATATCTCGGTTGGTTCTTCGAACCAGTCGGCTCTCTTAACAGAGAATTGCTCGAATCTCGTGTTCTCCATCTAGAGTGTTTAGCGCCAAAGTCGCCGTAATTTCTCAAGAAAATTACACAATTTTACCACTGATGACTTTCTGAGATTTTCTTTTGATTTTATTACGCGTACGCTTTATTATATTGATATATCTACATTTCTCCCTTGTTCTTTTTTCTTGAGAATATGGATATTATATATCGATGGAAATAATCTATGAATGAATCTTGAAAAAAATTCTCGAAATGATCTATGAAATATAATCTTGAGAAAAAATATTTTGGGTATACCCAATATCCGCGTATTTAAATATGCCCAGAAAATTGTAGTTTCAGCGTTGAGGACCTGTTCGCCTCGTTGTCGCGCCGAGCACGTCTCGTTTATGCACGTAGAATCATAAACTCGATACCGATCCGGGCGCCTATTTTGGATTCATAGATCTTGCCCTGGTGCTCTGGGGCATCCTGATCTCCGACCTTACGTCACGGTTTTGCCACTACGCGCGTGAAAGGATCACGTTTAGGCGTCACTCCTTATACAGGTTGTACTGCACACCCTTCTTTTCATTGGTTTTTTTTATTCTTGACAAAGACCTCTAAGGATTGTCTCAAGCTGGATTATGAATACATAAACTTTTAAATATTATAATATACATATCACGAGAAAAAACGTATCCTTATCCGCGGATACCAATCAAACCATTTCCAGAGAATTTATCATGCACCATGCATACCCAATGACATCTGTTACAACAATATCGGTTCCAGAGTTTGCCTCGAGAATTCTCGAAGTCTCTGCGATTTAAACACTTTCGTTAATTTCACACCTCGCGATCATGAGCCTTAACGAGCGTTGGGCTTTTCCAGGAATAAAATAATTCGTATCCCTGCCAAAGGCGCGTTTTCTTACTGTTTCCTCGGTCAATTTAATCAGTTACCTTGGTTAGTTAATTCACATAATCCGCGCAAAAATGGCGGGCAGATATCGATCGCGCGGAAGGAGAGAAGGCGCAGCAGAGGTTTTGATCCTTAAACCGTAAAATCGAGGCTGGCATCCTAGCCGATACCTCCAAGGTTAATTGGTCTCGAAGTAACGGTCGGATTTATTAGTACCGGTTAATTACCGTCGGCGCGATTGTTCTGCCACGAATATCGCGCGACGAACTTACGAATAATTATGGCGATTAGCCTCGCGGAAGGGAAAAAAGGGAGAAGTTGCACTTGAACGTCGGACTTAACGGAAAGCGGCCGTTCTGGGCCGGAAGAGCGTAGTTACGCTTACACTTAGGCGTCGTATCACGCGGAGCGTGTCTCATCATCTCTCCCGAAGAAGAAGAAGAAGAAGAAAAGGGAAGGAGGCCCATCGTGCATTCTCCCGCGGCACTAAACGCGGATCGTGAAATGAAGTAATCACGGGCCATTAAATATCGATGACTCTACCGTACGAGTAACAGCGGACAATTCCCTTTCCTTGCGCGGGAATTCTCGGGCCGATCTCTCACGCTTTTGATCTTGAATCGAAGGAAATCCTTCGATCGCGTCATCGTTCCTTCGATCCTCTGGATTCCTGCGATCTTTCGTACTTACAATCCAAACCTCTTACAGATTTATCACTCTGGCCGCAGTTTAACCCTCTGCGCTCCTATGTCGAGTGTCGCTCGACAGTGTATTTTTCTCAGTCGATAATTCGTTAGTTTCAGACACCCGAATCTAATAAATCCCCGGCTCTCTTGTTTGTCCCTTCCGAACAAAAACCTCTTTCGAACATTCCATCAGTGGTAAGATGGATACTTTGCCATAGAACTCGAACATAAATTCGAATCTGGGCTTCTGTTCGCGAAAGAAATAAAACTCTTTGGAGCGCAAAGGGTTAAAGCCACTTTTTATATGAATTATAAAGAGAAGATCGAAGAGGAATATTAATAAGAGTTTATTAGTGAGTTATATACCAGTGTTTTGGTTTATGATTGAGTATCTTGGGGAATTAGAGTCGATTTGGAGCGATACGAATGGATAAGGGATCGCTCCAGAGTTACCATACGATGCAGAGGATTGACACTCTCCGTTTATCGATACCATAACGTTATTGATCATATATTTGTAATGTTGGTATTGTTCTCGTGACGCAGCGATAAGGCGTGCACCACCCTGCGCTCATATAACATTATTTTCTTATCATTAATCGCACGACACGCCGATACCGTTCGAGGGTATAAAATTGAGACGACCCGTGCGCGAGATACCGATTTTCTAGTTATCGTCCTCCCTGCTTTAATACGGATACGATCTGCGCATAACGGTTCCGAAGATCGTATCTCACGCGAGTCCTGGCCGCGCGACAGTGGATCTTGATCGTTAATCTTCGTCTTGTTTATTGAATCACTTTGACAGATTGCAGTCGCACCTTGTTAGCCCGAAGACAAGCGCACAGCGGAGGTTTTTACATCGGCGTCCGAGATACGTTAATAAGTGAGCGCCGCCCTCCTTCCGGCCGCGCAGCGGTATCATCGCCGCCCTGGGACAATGCGAACGCAAATTGGCTGAAATATGACGGTTATAATGCAAGGAGCAAGTCATTGGAAACGCGTTTTGCGCCCATAACGGAATTCATGCTGCGCCGACTATTACAGTACTTCTCGCGCACAGCCCCGTTTGTTTCCAGTGCACTCCGAGCGGCATTCTTCTTGCATGGCCTGTTCGAATCCTGGTCTATCTTGGAACGCCTCCGTCATTCGTGCTCCTAATACGTCGAATAAAATGGGTGAAAACGTATCCTGGGATAAGGCGAATAACGCGTGCGCTGGAGCGTAGAGAATGCGGATTAACATTGGCAGGATGCACGAATTTAATGCTGAAGCTTTATATTTTTATTCTCGATGCGCGGATGATCGTTGTTAAACGTGGTTCTTAGTACTTCCTTGGTGTATCGTGTATGAGTAAAATGTATTCTATTAGAATATCCAGAGTCTCTGGTATTCAAAGTTCTTGAATATGTATCTTTTAATCGGTACATTGGGATGAGTATCTGGAAGGGTACGCTTCAGGCATCGAAAGAGCTGGGGATCGTCTTCGTGGAGTTTTATAACGGGAGATGTTGAGGGATTTTCAAAAATCCTAATGAGCGTAACGGGCCGTGTACTCTATGCAAATGGTTGCCCAACGAGGCAGTTCCTCTCTTCTAATTTTCTCTGACCGGTAAAACCTCGCATTTTGCAATCATTCCCCGCTGCGAGGTCCCGCAATAGGACGGACCGGCGATTATGCAAATTAATCCACCTGAATTTCGGCTCATTAACCTCCTTTCATCGAGCAGCCTCCGATTATCCACTCCGTTCATTGCTCCGAAATTAGGAATTGTGTTTTTAACATCGACCATTTGCTTGCTCCTCAAGCATCGTCTTGCTTTTCTCACGTGTTCTGGAGCAACAGATTTTTATTTAATATCCATCTGTATAAAGACCTTATCAGCACAGCGTTGTGTTAATCCAAGTCCACGCTCGTTTAATCGATTTTCAAGATTTCCCAAACTCACTCGCTCTCCAAAACTCCAATCGATACAATTTCCATACAGTTCGACTTTACTTCTCTTAGCTCAAGTCTCTTGAAACCATACGAAACTGCTTGACTTAAAACCGTCATATTTACCCATCGTTCCAAATCCAACGAATTAATAAAACAAACCGAATTGATGAATAAAAAAAAATTCAATCCTTAGTGAAAATAATCTCCATATTCCTCCGTGAACATTTATCGGTCCGGTGGTAAAAAAACACGGAGGGGGCGAGTGTGATCAGCGTGTTTTTCCGTGCGTAGGACGGTTTTCAGTATCGTTCGATCGAGACGACTCCCGAGAGCCCCGTCGTCGGAGGAAATTCAGCACGATGACAGGAAGTGCTGCCGCGTGTGCGACGATTGGTTACGCCGCCCATACGTTATGCGGCCCGTGTTCATCGCGGTGCATTAAAATCTCACGCACGGAAGCCGCAGACCTCTTGCATAACTGTGCGTCGAAGGGGACTTTCGGCCACCCTGCCGTATCCACGGGGTACTGGCGACCGGTTGCGAATTTTTTTTCCTCGACCAACCGGCGTGCCTTGCCCCCCTCCCCCCCTCTCTTTCCTTTTACCGCGTACCTTGCAGCCGCGAAATTATTATTCATTTTTATCCAACGATACAGAGGCTTTACGGTTTCGACCATAGAACTTGGAGGCTTCGAGGATGATTTGAGAATTCCACTTACGCGTCCCAAAATTTTACACGTTTACGCGTCACTTAAGATTTGAATATTTCGATAAAAGAGTGCGTAATTGTCAGCAAAGCCCTGGAGGCCATTTTCTCGAAATACTTTTCCATACATAACCTTATACTCTATGCTTTAGGAATCAATAAAATAATGTACAGTTTCTTATTATAACCTCCGTTTTCTATCAAAACTATAAATAATTAAATTTAGTCCTTATAACTTAGCAAAATGAAATCGATTACGTTATCGTTTGCAAGTATTTATATATAAATGTGTAAGAAATGATTTCATTCTCTCTGTATCTTAGACGCATTTTAGATATACTTAATACACTCTTGGCACCTAATATGGTAATGTACAATTCTTTGGAAGTTAAACATTACGCGTTAGAACTTCAGAGCCGATTTCCCAGGAGGATCTTGGGTGCGCAAGCTGGTAATTCCCTCGGAGAGTCAGGGGCCACGGTATCGCGGGGTTAAGGGAAGTTTATCGTATTCGTCCATCGTGGTATTCGCCTATACGACGACTCCCGGTTTCGCAGTCACGATTCGTCGGTTTAATTGCGAGGCATTCGGCCGGACTTATCACAACAATTCGCCGGTGGGTATAACCCCGGCGCGTCGAGGGCTATTCGCGTACAGGTTCCGTGGGAGTGAGACCCACATCGCGAGCCGGTTCCGCGAAATTTTGCGGGAGCGTACGTGAATAATCGCGCGAGATACCGCTACGCAAGTGACACGGTGCACACATTAAGCGCTGCGCGCGAAAAATATCAAGAATCCGTCCGTGTCCCGCAAGCGTAAAGAGTTTATCCTCAGAAAGGTCCTGGAGATCGGTTTCGAGAATTCCTCGAAGTACTCTTTTACGCTCGAAATCAGGTTCACCGACGCGACATAAAACGCGTCGAAACTCGAGCTGGCCTTTTTTTAAAGTCAGGACTACTTTGTAAACACGCTGTGAAGCACGCTACGAAGCACTATAAATTTGGACTTGTAAATCTACATATTAATTTCATTCAGTATAATACAGTTGTATTCTTCGCTATCGACGATCCGCAACGAGTCTCCACTTGAATCGAACAAACTCTCCGCTGTTTCTTATTCCTCAGTATTAAGCATGCGTCTTAAAAAACAGAGAATTGAGGAAAAAACGATCATACCGTTAATGGTGTACTTTAAAGTACTGCGCGAATACGAGCTACTGCTCGAGACGGATAACATATCCTGGACCGCAAAAGGGTTAAAGGGCCGATCGGTCCCCTTTCGAGTATTCCATTACACGGCCATGGTCCGTTCGGTGGAACGCGCGGTGAAAGGACAAAGTCGCTCCTGCAAAAATGTCCCGCTTGCTCGTGCTTTCGTGGCAAAACTCACGTGGCGATTTGCGCGAAGGACACGCCGAGGGGGAAAGGAATATACCGAAAAAGGAGGGAGGACGAGGATAGGAACAACGGTCGGGGGGAACGAGGAAACGAGGAGGGGAGGGGGAAGGAAGGAATATGGCAGAGCGAAGGGAGGGTGACGGAGGGAACGAGGAAAAGGAACGGAGGGGAAACGTGGAGAAAGGAAGGAATGTGCGTTGAAAAGAGAGGAAAGTGAGGATGGGAAGAAAAAGGGAAAGGAAGGAAGGAAGGAAGGAAGGCGGTAAATAAAGGAATGAAACTTGGAGAAAGGAAGGAAGAGGGAGCGAGGGAGCTGCGAATACCGAGCGCAGGAAACCGGGCGCAAATCGTCTGCAAATTGCACGGGAAGGTCCCGGGACACGCCTTTGTCTTGCCCCTCGGGACGTAGGAAAAGGAAACGGCGGTGGGCTCAGCCCCAGGGAAAAAGAAAGGGAAATTGGACAAAAGTACACGGCGTTTCATTAGCATTTTTATGTCCTCTCCGTCGCTTGCGTTTCTCGGCGTAGCCGTGAGCGGCGCCCGTGGAGGACCTTAAGGTCAAGTACCTTACACTTCCGGCGTGACTTGGGCCCCGGCGAGGCACGTGTCGCCTCGACGAACCTCGCGGATGCGACTTTGACTCGAGAATTCTGGAGAATCCTCGTGACTCACGTCTTTCCGTCTCATTGTCTCTCCCTCGACGTTCTTAAAGCGCAATTACGCTTTGAAATCACTGACAGTGTCAAAGCAAACCGTCCATAGTTTCTTGTGGAAACCAATCCCGACAAAAATGAGAGTTAGTCGTTTCTCGCGGACGATGGGTTTATCATCGAAACTCATTGGGGCGAGAGCTTCGTGCTGGTCGCGGATAAATATCAGTCTATCGACTTCTATCCTTATCTATTTTCGAGCTACTAAGACCAATGGAGAATTATTTGGATAACGAAGCGATTTTATTATCTTTATATGAATACATGAAATTTTTATGAGAAGAATATCATGCGCAGTGATCGAAACCTTGTTATTTTCCTCGATAACGGATAGGAAGCTTTCATTCCTTATTGCATGAATAATAAATCGCGAGGGACTTACGACGCTGCGTTTTCGTTGAATTCCCATCATCTGGTTACGGTAGGTGAACGATCAAATGGACGTATTTGCTTTCCCTATTTTCTCCCCGTTTCGTTTACCTCGGGAGAAGCAGTCGTAAGAGCCGTTAATTTCTGCTCGCGCCGTGGAGAAATACCTGTGAGAATAATCGTCTTGCCGATACTCTTTGCGCCTGTAAGGAGGTGAAGGCTCGTACGTCTTCGTTGCTCCTTCGTTTCTTTCGCGGGGATCCGCTAGGAGGGCCGAAAAACCGAAATAAATCGTGTGGAAGCGTGAAGGTGGCCGGTCGACGACCTCGCGGATCCTCGTCCACCTGGAGATTATCCTTTCGCGCTCTGACTCATTGAGCTCGAGTTTTTCGAGTTTCCAATCCTCCCGACGTCCGCCTCGCTTTTTGAATTTTCACAAAAAACCACGAATCGCGCGGCTCGACGCTCATTTCGTGCTTGCACGATTGCCCGATAAAAAGCGTTTCGATGGGTTTACCCTGCTGCAATGTTTGCGATATCGACATTTGCTTTCGGTGCCCGACAGCGTATCCGAACGAAACTCTTGCTGTAAGTGTGCTTGAGGCGGAAGAGGCGCTTCTTGTACTGATCTCCAATAGTGCGAAGTTGTTTTATGTGGATGCTAACTCGTGATTAATAGACGAGCGCCAGTGTGGATGCACGTAAATAAGCATTTTATCAGCATTAACCGGAGCCTTGGATTTCTTCAGCGGTGCCGACAAGAAGACGCGAGGAAAGCATCGGACGAACATTTCCAAGCGAGTACCTCGACAGATTTTTGAGCTAGAAAGTCACCGTCCAAGGCACATTTGAGCGACACGAGCTGAGATTAAATCGACTCGTCGCAAGAGGAGGAAGAAATGACATGCTCGACGTGACTGGCTGTCACGACGAGTCAAGTTCACGGCTCTCTCATCATTGTCTACCGCTTCAATGATAATGATAAACCTTCGATGACTCTTACTATTCCTGTCTCCCGTGAAGTGGAACTCCCAATTCATCCAGGCTGTCTCATATCGAAAGTCCGATGAAATGTGCGCGATACATTGTATTTTCTACGAAATTTTTTCATTGTCCATAACCCTAGGTGACTTCAAAGTAATGTTTTTTTTTTACGCGCCCTGTCGTCGTATAATCGCTGTTTCTTTTGATGTTCCTCGATTATTGTGAGCCAAAAAACTCTTTGACGATCGTTCAGTTATCCATTTTTTACGCGTCTTTTATACTTCCTTTTAAGAGATTGCACAGAAAGGAAGATTAAATTACGGCCAGAGTGCCGAAATTTAGAGTACGCGTTGGTCGTCGAGAGTCAACGCACTTTCGTAATAAAGCAGCATCGTCTTGTTTTTGTGAGAAACGGAGGATAGTTGACTTAGTGGCTTGGATACGACGAGGTTTCGTGGTTTCGAATAAGATTACTCGATTCGCACCGCCGAATCGCGCAGTCTTGTTTTTGATTCGTCTAATTGGCCACGGACCGACGAATATGTGCGGATTTCAACTCGAGTCTTGTTTTACCTCCTGATATCTTAGAAAGGCACCGCAAATTCCTCGATTCTCTTAGCCTGGATTCGAACCATTTATCGTGACCGATATATACCCATCTTTTTTTTTTTAACGTATACTTACATTGTGTCTCACATAGTTTTATCTATCGTTTCTTCGAGGTATTATTCTTGGATCATGTTGATGTTTTCTGGACTTAAACTTCTCTACTATGTACCAACATTTCATCGCCTCTCCAAAGTATTATCGATGTATTCTCAAAGCACAATTTTGATTCACGTTTTGTGGACCTGCACTTTCATTTTCTCTGACATCGTTTTATCGTTTTCTCAAGGCATTATCGGTGCGTTCTCGGAGCAAACTTTCGTTCGGCCAACGGAGGGAGTAGATGCCATTTCCAGTGTATACACTGAATAGAAAGAGCCATCTGACCTCCTTCTAATGGACCGTGAACGAACAAAACGTAACCCTACGTTCCCGTAACAGTGCAAACTTATCGAATCCGTGGCTATACGCGTGGCACTTTCGGTCGACAGACGTTAAACGTACAATCGAAGAATATTGCTCGAAGAATATACATAAAGAATATAAAGTCCTTCGACCACCCGCAACAACTAAAAACCGTCCCTCTATATAAATAATATTTAACACATTTACGTCCAACAAATACTCGAAATCCACAAAATGATCGAATACCAGGAAAACAACATATTCAATAAAATTAACGATAATACTATTCCAAGAGCTATCGACATTTTAAAAATATCTCTTCCATTTTCATCGATAACCTGATATATTAGGAGTAAAAAGATCCTCGTAGAATCTTACAAGGTCCGAGGTCGAACGGAGGCTCAAGTCGGAGGTGAAAATTTCGGTCCTGTCACGGGTTATTAAACCCGCCGGGGCAAACCTGCTGACGAGTCGAACGTGGGTAGCATAGCCGATGATAAACAACCGTACGATCCGTATGACGCCCGCAGAATCGCTCAATGGATACCGATTCTAATCGAACGGTGCGGTTTATTGAGTTATGCCCCGTCGCGAATATAAGCGGGGCCCCATAATCGATCGCGTCCGGATAAAAAGGCCCGACCGTTATGTGCCACAGCGCGCGTCTAGGAAGCACTTAACTGAAATTACAGATCCGCCGGGCGTTTTAATGCGTTGGGCTAATTGCGCAAAAATTTAGCGCCAGGATAAAATCTTGGAGGCCGCGGATAACCACCGTGGGCGGAAGTTACGTACGTTTTAACACATCCGACGCCATTGACGAGGACGATTTATATCGTTTACTGTACCGCTACGCGGGGCGTTAATTATGCAGGCTTCCAGCCCAGCCTATAAAGGTTCGCTTTAATCTCTAATTAATACGTAGGGCGAGGAACAGTGATTTTAAGCTATCAAAAGGTATTTCACGTCTTGTTGATCGGGGTGGGATTTAAGAGGGGATTTGTGAGGCTGAAATAACGCACGATTGTTTTTCATCGTGTCTCGCATGTTCAGAACAAAGAAGACGTTATTGTAGATTTTACGTTCGCGAGAAAGAATACATTTCACCGTGATATAATAATCAGTTAGATCTCGAAGCTGGAACTTTTCAATGGCCAGGCCTATTCGATATCTGTATCGTTTGATCGGTAAATAAATATTCTCCATTTGTACGCCATAAAAGGGCAAGATTATAGGAACCACGCGTTTGCAGAGCGTACGTCGGAACGTGCAGTTCGCGGTCTTAAACGATCGTTCTATTTGTTCGAATCTGCGCCGGCAAATTGGATCGCAAGGATAACCTGTTATTTTACAACGGACACCAATCTTTATGTTGCAGCAACCGTGGCAATTGCGAGCACCGTGCAGATCGAGTGTGCGAGCGAATCAATAATCGTCCACATCTCGACCGAGGGTAACACCGACTTTCACGGTTTGGTATATCCACGGGGATTATCGAAGAACAGCTCCTGCCTGCAGGAATACAGGAGCCAGCCGGCACCGATCACTTACAATCTGCCCTTGAGATCCTGCAATACCATGCCCACCGAATTGGTGAGTCTTGGCTGACTTCTCGCACTTTCCACCATTTTGGATACGAGGTCTGGGCACACGTGGTCCGAGTCCAGTTTGAAGAAATTACGTATTGTGTATAAAAAGAAGGCATCTATGTCTAATCGAAACCAGCATTAATGAATTCATTCTCATTTCACGGCTGGATTGATATCGTTCAAAGAAAATATCGGATCGCGTGGTAAAAGTGTGGTTTATTTTCGGACATTTTCTCTTCTCGAAAGTATTTAAGCGAGGTAATGAATGACCACCTTAGTCAAAGTATTTCCTTTAGTTTTCTATTGCTCGATAAACATCGATAACCATCGATAAAACCGAGCAAACTCTCAGACAAGTTTCCGCGCAGATTATGGATTACTTATTCCAACCGCTAATTAGTACCGGAATCCCGCACGTTCGTAATTAAATAAATATATTCAGATACCCGTTACTTCCGAAGATGGATTCGCAACGTAACTTTTCAGCAGCATCCTGTACGAGATGATCTAAAATATCAAAACCAATGATACCGTACAAAGCCTGTAGCTACATTCCTTATTCTAATGTTGCGTGACAATAAGGAAAGTACAGTCTGTCAACGATTATAGTCGAGAAAAAAAGATGGCGCGGAAAAGAGTTAACGGCGCATAATCGTATTTCCAGCGAGATCGCTCGTATCGATCTCTCGCTAAGGAAACTCTTTTCACCGGTTTAACCGTAAGTGGAAGACAAACAGTGCGCGTCTCGAGGCAGAATTACGTAAGCGTACGATCCGATACGCGTTATCCGAAACGTGGGCAAGGATCCTTCGTGCAGCTTCCACAGGGTAAGATGGAGGGGAGGGGGAAGGACGTGGAAGCGCGAATACACGCGTGAGTATGAGCGAGGAAGGAAGGTGGAGGGGGTAGAGGGAGAGCACGTTCGTTCGTGCAACGAGGGAATCGTGTGTCGAGGCGAGAGATCGCTTCCTCGCCATACCATAACTGGACCGTTATGTGACCGGACTTACGGCCTTCTTCTTACGAGAGATACGTACACGTAGTGTGCCAACGGCAGTAGCCAGAGCCTGCTACGCCTCGTGCAGAGCCGATATACGCTCCCCACCATAAGTCACTCGAAGACACTGCAGCCTGTTTTGAATATAACGATTTTACGTTAAATACAGGCAATTCTACGCCGAGCCGAACGCGACGTCGCATTCCTTCCTGTCGATGCATCGTGAACAACTGTGGGACTAATTAATTCTCGGCTGTCCTTACAATTCTGGCTATCAGGAATGAGTATTTGGAAAAATGTCTTTCATTGATTTCCATGAAGTCGCGGACTGTTATAGGTTTAACAGCTGAATGTGAAATGAGTAAAATACATATATAATTTGAGTTAATGTTAGGTTAGTAATTTGATAAACACATGGTTGTTTTATAAGCTATTCTGTACCGTCAAATCGTTCAGCGTTTGAATTCACTAAATGCCTAGTTAAGATATTTATCAGCATTTTTCTGACAAACGTAAAGTGAGGTTATCGAAGACGTCTCCCGCTTTAAGGCGATGGAACGTCCTGTAAGTTCACATCATATTAACGAGCTGGAAAAATCTGTGGATCGTGAAAAATCGCGTACGTGGCCGAAGATACTTACGTCTTGTAACTAATCAGAGACCAGCAGCCCGTGGCGGTGGCTGCGCACTCTTAGATGGTCGTAATATATACGGAGGGCAGACTGGTGAATCTTTAACAGATCGGCCCATTGCTTCGATTGGCCGATAATGACTACAGCCGATCCGGGGGCAACATAAAATTGCTTGGCATATTGATGATAGAAGCCTTCACCGGCAGCCATAATTACAATCGTCGTGCCGTATCTCTCACGACTCGGCGTGGAATAGAAAAATTTACGGTACTTGCCAGCTATATTTACGCCTGACGCTCGCGGACGTGGCGGATATTGAAAAATCATGCGAGCAACCTGAATCCTGAGTCACCCTTGCTTTTAGCAATCCCACATTGATTTACATATCTTAACTCTAACGGAACTGGCATTGGATGTAGGCATTTGAAAGGAGTCACTTTGGTGGTGAAGATGATGGAAAAGTCAAGGAGAATTCAATACCTGCCATTTTGATAAATTCGTTGAAATATACTTAACACTAATATCCGCACCAGGGCAATACGAATATTTAAAGCACTCGGTATTTATCTAAGAAAACGTGACGTTCTACCAGTCCTGGTTTTTAAATCGGGAAAATATACACCCTGTGCCGATTCGAAACATTCTTATGCAGTTAAAAGGACAAACCTCGCAATTTTGAATAGACTTTGGCAACATCGAACTTCATTTGATTCGCGTCGTTAATTCTATCCTGGTTCGCGCGTAAAAAAACATGGCCGCATGAAGAGCCCGTATTCTCGCCTGAGGTGGAGCAATAAATGAAAAACGACCCATTCTCCCTGCTCCGTGATCTCCTTTGCTTTCGGAGTCTCATCCGAGCGGTTTATCCTGGCTTCCTCGACCCGGAGCACGCGAAACCCGCGATCTTATCGGGCGCAACTTGTACCTTAATGAATCTTAAGTGATTCGTGCCCGGTGATATTATTAGCTGTCCTACGCTTACCGAGGGATACCCTGATTAATGCAAATTGGCCGCGTACGCACGCTCGATCGTTTATCCTGTATTAATGAGGAGGAGGGAGAAAGGAGGATTCCGCGACACCTGCAGGGATTTGGTTTGGGGAACGAGGCTTTGCGAAAAAGGCGCCTAATAGCGATGGCCGTGTAATCACAATTACGGTGGAACATTGGCTACTCCAACACTTCGATTTATTCGAAACTTGAGCGGAAAATTGCCCGATGCTTGTATCTAGCTTGCTAAGTTGCAGCTTGCGACGATAACGAGCAACTTGCGCACAAGCTTGCAAGGTTTGAAAAGAATCGAGGAGTTCGGGTAGCCAGTGTTGCCTTGGCAGCACTGGAACTGCGTGATTTAAGGGTTGGAATGTCGGGGAGGGGGGGGGAGAACAATTTGTCCCGAAGGAGCGACGCGGCTGTAAGACGAGGTCGGCTAAGGTGAGGAAAGTCTTTGACCTCACGAGTACGGCCGATCCACCGTGATCCGTTGCGCCGCAGCTTTGCACGAATACTCGGTAGGTTTGTCCGTTTACCTGGAAATATCGTCAACTAACCCTTATATACAGGATTTTACACGCGAAAACTTGCCATTTGCACGTGACTAAGCAAAATCGATGCGAGTGCGTTTCAAGCTGTGCAAATGTGTTTACGATCGATGAAAAGATAAGGGAATTGTTGGTCAGCGCGATACGATTTTTAATTCGTCGTCGTTAGAGTAAAAAAAAAATATATATATTTATAAAAGATAAAAGATTATACTTGAAAATGGAAAAAATCGAGAAGTGACAAGATTGTTTTCTTTTTAGGCGTATTAACATCTCGTTAAGATATCCTCCAAAATTTGTCCTTATATGGTCAAATCCGAGGAAC
The DNA here is from genome assembly GCA_038496175.1 of Ampulex compressa. Lineage (NCBI taxonomy): Eukaryota > Metazoa > Arthropoda > Insecta > Hymenoptera > Ampulicidae > Ampulex > Ampulex compressa. The sequence continues at coordinate 736,448 of JBCFXI010000006.1, forward strand.
CCCTGTTCTTTACGTAATATTATTCTGCATACATTTGGGCCTACATTTTACGTAACGAAACGTCCGTCGGTCGAATTGCATCGCGGAGGATATTCGGTTTCTTTTGCTATAAGGACCTTTTGCTGACCTTTATAATCCGATGTCATGACATACAGATGAACGTATATTAAAATACGATGTGTATGCTAATTTTGGTCGTCTGTTAGCATGAAATCAGCATGAACAACGGTTATCTCTTGCTGCTGGATGGTCTTAAAAACCGTCTTATAATTTTACCCGATCTGGTGTATTTTCACCACTATAATTACGTTATTCGACTCGATTACTAATCTGTCGAGAACATAACTGCTTATAGAACGGCTTCGTGCCATGATAAGGAATTAGAAACGCGGAGAACGCAAGTAAATCCTTTTCCCCGCTAATTGACTACGGCGCGTGATGGAATTTGCTCCACTAATATCTTCGAATATTGTATAACATCCAGGTGGAAAATTGCACGTGATTTCACCGCAAGGTCTTATATTCCCCGGCATATATTCCGGTCCTATACTCCTGCTCTTTAAGCAACAATACGCTGGAATCAATTTTGTTTAACGAAGGTGAAAGTCGCTGGGCTTTCGAAAAAATTAACGGCTGCGAAGAGAGATTTTTATATGGGCGTAGCTCGCTGCCAGATTGACCCTGAGCCCGTGAAAGATATATCCGCTGGAAATATCTCGTACGAACATCGTAAATCCGCCTTGAGTTTTTATCGTGTAACACCAAAAACTCTCTTATTATAGTTATCGATTTTATGATGAATTCGATCCATTTTAATGCTGATCTGTATACTCAAATACGTATCGTATAAATAGAAATCCAAGATGTTAACTTCTTTTTTAGAATTTTAAAAAATCTCCGTGCCAAAGCACTTGTTTGGCACGTAACTTGGTTTGTTTAAAATAAATTTCCTTAATCCCGAAACATTCGCCACGCATAATGAGATTCGAAACGAATATTAAAATTCAATCCGATCGAGATTTCTCGACGTTGATTCGCCAATTTTTGCCCGATTTCTCGGATTTAAACAGCACGAAAATGTTTGAAGTCGTGACGCCGAGTGGGCCGGCACCTTGTGGGCAGTGACGTGAGCCTTGCCCACGCCTGAATCGTAAAAGTAAAAGTTGCTTCCCCACCGCGCCGATTCCGCGTATTTGCATCTACACGCTGGACTTTTGAATATGTCCATTCGTGCGTATCTCTGTTTGCGTACTCCTCGAGCCTGCATACAGGACGATTCAACTAACAATTGCTATTCTGTGTCATTTTTCATCGTGTACACGGATCCTTAGCGCATTGTACGTGGGTTGCGTAGTAATAGACTTTTTGTACGTCATTGGTTGAGTCGTGGATATATATCGTTATTTATAGTGGTTTTTAAACTAAATATGTCATCTGAAGTAACGCTTCTAGTGAGAAATTAATTAGACTGTTTTTTGAAAGTCTTTAGCGGCAAGAATAATCAAAAATGGCGCCATGATGGACGTTGAAAATGGCGTCGAAAATGGCGCGAAAAATGAGTTAATTTATTCAGTTCGATTAAAACGTGGAAATACCTTTGGTCACAATGTGCTCAGAGGGACGTTTTAGAGGGACGAATAATTTGAACCGATCGTTCCGCCGAAATCGATGACTTTCTCTTTTCATCTGGCGAAGGTGGATCGACGGGTCCTCGAGGAAATTACGCAGCATGCGTGGCAAACGTTCGCGGCCTTTCTTCTTGGTCAACATCGATCGCTTTCGAACAGCCTTGTCGCTGTAAATGGACACCCATTATTTGTAGAAAATTCGCGTGGTCGTCGAGGCGTCGTCCACGAAATTGCGACACTCCATTGCCTCGAGATTTTTGGTCTCCAGAAATGGAGATGGGTAAAGCTGTTTTGAAGCTACCCAGATATTTGGCATTGGAAATCGACTTTTTCTTTCTTACTTCGTGGCATTAATCGCGAAGGCCGGCCAGCGTAGGATCCTGTATTTAAGGTGGATCGCAATTCTCGAGGATGACGAATGGGACTCGAATCCGGATTTTTACAGTCGAGCACGTCACACGAATCTCTAGTGCGATTGTAAACGATTCTCGAAGATTGCAAAACCTTGCTCAAGACTTTCAAATTTGGTATGTACGGGTTTTCAGAACGGCACGACTTTGCGTGGTCGTAAAGGACAGTGAAGGGTTGCGTCATCCTATCTGTCGGCTACTTTTGCCCCCTCCAGAGATTTCTCTCTCTCTCTCTTTCTCTCTCTCTCTAAACTACAAAGAAAACCAAGTACCGAAAATTAAATACGTAAAGCAAGCCTCGAGCTATTCATACGATTGTATATTCTCCTTTTACGGATATTACGAAAACGATTAACATTAAAAAAAAAAGGAACAGCGCTCTATTGCAAAACCACCGGAATTCTGTAATTTTCGAGTTTAGTCCAAGTCTATTAAAATGCAAGCGCTATTAAAGGGCGATTGAAAATTCTATCGTGCTTTTTTTTAGGCGGTGTGGAGTTCAATTAAACCGACGACAAGCGAATTTTGAGCACGGCTGTAGAGTCAGAATCGTGAAAGGAGATTCCGCTATGACTGGTCAGACGAGTTCGACATATTCAAACGGCGCATCTGTTGCAGTGATCCGCCTTCGCAATCGCTGCAGCATCATCTACCCTTCTGTCTTTCTCTCTCTCTCTCTCTCTCTCTCTCTCTCTCCTCCTTCTTCTCGGCTATCATAGGACGCATCATCGTCCCCTTTTAACAATAGCCTTTTAAACGACTTTTAATTATTCCATTTTCGTCACGAAACAGCGAAGCTCACGAATCTGCACAGCAAATTTGACGAACCAAAGTGCTTATCGCTGATCGAGAAATCGTTCTTCAACTCCACGAAATTAAGATGAGAAAAGTTTCACCGACTTCGCGTTTCACGAAGCGCGATTACACGCTTTATGCTCCCAAACTTATGCAAAACTGACGTTTCTTCGGCGATTCGTGCCGAAAGTCGCCTTGCTCTCGCAATCAATCGACCATAATTACTCGACGAGAAAACACCGATTCTCTTGCATTCCTCTAACGAATCGATCTGCAGGAGGGTAGTTTCGTAAATACTCCTACAATCGTCCGCATAAATCCCCCCCTCCCGCTTTAACCCTCTATCACCTAAATTTCTCATACATTCCACTCCGCAGCCGGACTTCGATTATCAACAATCGCGCGATCAGACGAAATACGCATTAAAGCCGAATATAATCAACGCGAGTTTATCTGCTGCGTCGTTTTAACTTGCAGCCCGCCTCGGTACGCGTGGCATTTGAATTTCCAGCGATTCGCGAGTGCCGGCAAAAAGGGAGGAACGATCTCGAGGCAAACGGGTTGCCACGGAGCTATCGTACGTTAAGGGAGGAGGGCTCGTATCGGCCGTGCAATTCTTGCGCGTGTGGCCGGAGCGTAGAAATTATTAACGAAATAATTTCAGGAGATTACGAGGGGCCCGCTCTGCGGGGGCATCGTAAAAATCCGATTGGAGCATGCGGGCTAAATCACGACAGGGAGCGAACGCGACCAAGATCGGCCGTATCCAGTTCTAACCACCTTGCCGAGCCCGAGAGTCCTTGGGATGGCCTTGCAAATACATGGTTGCATATAGGCGGAATATGGCGCGCCTCGTGTCGCGCGCCCGTGCCGCGGATATCTCCTTCATCGAGAATGGATTAAGTCGACCAGACGCGGACGTACCCTCGAAGAATATTACTTGGGGGACGCTTTCGAACCTTCCTCGCATTCTGGAGCGCGCCATTAAAACTCCCGCTGGGCAAATTCTTGGGTACAAGGACGAACCTGTATACGTTATACTGGGATATGTGGATATTGAAAATGGATCCTTTGGAAGATCTAGATCATTGTCCTGGTTTCTGCTGAGATTTACTGGAGGCTGTATTGGGTATAAGACGAGTATTCTCCTTTGTAAGGTTTCTGCTGAGATTTACAAGATGTATTGGGTATAAGACGAGTATTCTCCTTTGTAAGAGATTTTTTAATTGGTTTTTAATTGGTTTTTTTGATACTTGATTTTTTAGTACTGGCACCTTCGACGAATTATACGTAAGGTGTGTGGATATTATTGGAGTGAAGGGTCGTGGTTTATGATTGGCACCGTGGTGTTATCGTAAGCATGTTACAGAGGTAGCTCCTGCAAGAGGCAATCGAATATTTTTAGCCCTCTAATTCTCAACGCCGCTTCGAGGCGGATCACGCTTAATCGCTTGTAATCGCGTGTATTTTTTTGGCATAACTACCACGATCCGCCTCGGGGCGGGCATACCTTTAGCAGGTGTACCGAGCGACGGTATAACGATAGCCAACATTTCAATACAGATTTATTATCAGCGCTCTTCGATTATACGAGGAAAATTTTTGCTCGACGATCAGAAATTTGGGTATTTGGATTATGCACGAAAATAAGTAGTCCGTGTCCTGAGTAATGATTTAAGATATGTGTTTATACAGGGTGGGCCATTTAAAAGTTTCTTTCTAAAAACGCTATAAAATGAGTCTACGTCAATATTTAAAACAAAATTTTGTTTTATCGTGAAGATTGGAGTCTCCGATTTAAGAATGAAAAACCAGAAGGATTTAGAGAAAGATCTAAGTTGGAAAATGATTTCAGATTAAATTACAGATTTAAGAGAAACGAACCAGTGGATGGCCCACCCAATAGAACCTCATCGTTCGTGTATCCTCGTGCGTCTTGCTGACGGAATCCTATTTGCCCGAGATCAGAAAGTCCAGCGCTGGAGTTTCCCAGAAGTTTCTCAGCGAACGTTGCCTAACATCAAGATAGCGGTTTTCCATTTTCCCTGCTATTCACCGACGAGTTTTCCGCCGCGTCTTCGAGTCCCCGCAAGCCAGTTCCGTTCCTCTTTCATTGTTGCCTTATCACCGAGGAACGATTTGCATCCAAATGCCCACGTAATAATCGATGATTCCACGTTTATTTCCTCGCCACCATATTCCCGTAACTCGCTGGAGAATTATGAGAAGCCGCGAAGGACGAATCGTCCACGGGTAATAAGTCGGATTTATGTGCAATTTTATACTTAATCCCGCGAGGTTTATTAGCGGCCAAGTAGCGCGGGCATAAATCCCGTCACGCGTCTAAAACGCGCCTATGGAGCCTCAGCGATTAATTACATGCTATAATCCGTATTAAAGATACGTAGCAAATTTGAATTTCACGCGCGCATCTGTATATCGAGTTTTCAAAAGTCCGCGCCATTAATCGATGGGCGCCGTATACATGAATATACTTAGCCTTGAATTACAGCCCGCTTCCAAACCCGATATGTCCTTCGAACGTGGCTGAATATGGCCTTGGTGAAATTGAACTTCACCGCGCAATTCTATCGCAATTTCTCTCGGATAATTCCGAAATGAAATCTCCAAGGCGCGATGCGTGCTCACGGTCAGTGGTCTGGAACCAATTTCGAACGGGGGATTCAGTAGTATAAATCACCATAACGATCCGCGCTTAAGGATGAGCGGGTGAAAAATCCGAGACATTTCCGGCTTGTCACGGACATTGAAACGCACGGACGTACTTTCTCGGCTGGAATCCCGCGGTGTATCCCGTTCGATTTGTTTTACGTAGCAGGTGGTGTACTGTTTCGAGCTACCATTAGCCGAGCAAATGGTGCCCTTGCCCACTTGCATAGGTACAGCCAGCCTGGATAATATCTTCCTAGTAGTGAGGTAACCACCGGTTACCGGAGAGGCACCATTCCTCTCCTCGAGGCCCAATTATATCGTAAAACCGTGGCCCGCGGTCCGTAAATTACACGCGAGTTTCACCCCCTCCCCCTGCTTTCGCTAAGCGACAGACTTTTTCGCCGGATTTATCCTCATCGGCGTTGCATTCGGTACGCGACTCGATGTCGTCCGCGAGACGCGCCTTGGATCATCGCGAATTGATTTATCGACGAAGAAAAAACCGACCTTTGTGGCAACAAGCAACGTGGTTCGTGGAGACCTTGAAATCGAGGTACAGGCTCGGCCAGCGAAGAAGCGGGAGAATTTGAAAACTGCTGCACTTGAATACGTTCTTATCTTAATATGAATATTTCTATCGAGCAAGATAAAAGTACAAGTATCTTTATTGAGTGAAACGTGCCATTTCATGGCTATAAATAATCGTCTAATTTGCCTTTCTCATAAAACGATTAAACGTACAATATAACAGCGGATCGAATCGAAGTGATCTGATCGCTCTCATTTACTCTCCGAGGATTATCAATTACGAGACGTATCGAGCTTCGTTTAGTAATAACGTGGCGCGAGGCTCTTTATCCCGAAGTAACGCAAACGATCTTCGAAGGATCAGAACGTCGCTCGGTTATTCCTCGAGGAGTGCAATCCTCGGGAGATCCATCGCCTCGGGAGGAATGATGGGAGTGTAGATCGAAGGAATGTCGGATGACACGTAGCGGGCCGCGCTTTGCAAAGAGGCGAAGTTTCAGCGATACATTATATCGGAAGTCTTGCGCGAGAGAAGTACCAGGTTCGTCTCGCTGCGTGCCGTGTAACTGCTCTCGCGAGGGATTGTCGTGAGAAAGAAAGGACTTTGCGATGTCCAACATGGTCATCCTGTGATTACCCATGCCCACTGGTACCTTTGGTACACGAGGATTAATGGTCGACTTTCACCTCGAGCCGTTTCCTCTGGAACCGCTCACGACTTTTCTTTATTTTTGACTCGAGCTGCCCCCTCCTCCTCGCCGCTTCATCGTGGGCCGCCTTCTGAAAGGCCGTTCGATTGTTTTACAGGGGCGCGTCGAATGTCGGTATGTGGAGGAACTCCGTCTCGAAAGAATACACTTCCCTCTTTGCTGGCGACGCTGAAAAGATTGCACGCTCGAGCTGTCGCGCGTAATATCGCGCGTTTTGAAATTTCGAAGCTCCTCTTGGAGGCGACGAGAGAGTACGGACGTTTAGGCATAATTAGCTTTCGTTCAAAATTAGATTGGATTATTGGAGGAGATAAAGGATGGAGGTGAAAGTGGCGATTCTTCTCGCACGAAGCAACAAATGAGCGCGCATTAGGCGCTGAACGAGTCTCGTTATCGAATTTCTGTAAAACACGGGAGCATAAAGCGTGAGAGTTTTGCTCCGAAGAAAATGAAGATTTTCGAAGGATATCGATGAGATCTCGTGCGTTAAGATCGATTCAAATGTAATTTAATCCAGCGAAGAACACTAATCGGCCGCTTTCCGCTTTCTTACGAGCGATGTTTTTGCCAGATGTTCCTCGATATATCGGGGTAACGAAGTTTGCAGCTTCACATCTCCCGTTATGGATTTATATCGACATTATTTATGTCCTCCTATCTCGAGACTTTCATCTCTCGTGTCTTCTAAGGGACCTCGCTCTTGGTCGTTCGCAGAGACAGTTTCTTACAATGTTAATCTCGTGGTCCATTACTCACCCCTGGACGACGCTCGATAATGCCTTTCGGTCACGAAGTGTACCATCTTAAAAAAGACAAACCTATCGCGGAGAAGATAAACTAACCAGGGATAAAAACGACTAACAATTTGACAGCATAAAAAGTGTCATTTACACATACATAAGGAAGATAGAAGAGGATAGAAAGTATTTCGCTCCTTGCGATATCTCTTTCATCAAAAATAGTATCCGTATCACTTCTACTATTGCATACACTTTTTCATGCATAAACACATCCTCGTATCTTTAAAAAATATACCTACACAAAAACCAGGATACGCCAGAATATTCCAAGGTATTTACAAGGCAAACACTTAAATGCAAATGCGCAAAAGCACATTGAATTTTTCCATGGCCAGAAATATCCCCGCGTTCTTTTATGCAGCTAAGTATAGAGCAGGAAGGATACGCCGGGCGCGAGGATGTTCCAAGCAATTGGCAGGGCGAGCCCTATCGCTGGCTCTCAATCTGGATTTATTTTCGTGGCGAATCGCTTAATTCCGATGACTCCAAGGTCGCCCGTCTGGCAGCCGTGCACTTAAGTGCCATAATGGCGGCTCAGCGGCCCGGCAAAAAGAAACTGCACGAGGGGATTTCAATGCTCGCGGCCAGAGCTTCTCTGTCGCGGTGCGTCGCGATCGAAAAACCGTTACGCCACCCGTTAGATGCTCCCCGTGCGCACATCGTCACCCTGCTCAGGATCCTCGAGGATGGGGAAAAACCTCGATGGCGATGTCTCGCATGGCGGATTGGCGTCACGAAAATGTCGCTCCTCGATGGCGGCTTTCTCGGAACGAAGTAGGAGGGCGAGGGCCGAGGGAGAACCACTGGCGCGTACGTGGCCGCCCCGAGAGCCTTCTAGGGCCGAAGAAGTGGAAGAAGCTGCATATTTCCTACGCCCAGTGGATCAGGCGGCGTCCGACCATCGTCAAGTCGCCCATTGTTCGCCGGGGATACTGGAATTTAGACACTGCCACCGTTTATCCCGACTCCGGAGATTCGCCAAGAGGATTTGTCATCGAGTCGATGTTGAGCGATTAATGGAAAATCGTGGATTTATTGGATGACTCGAGGTACTGGGATTTGGGTTCTGCTGCTGATTACTAAGTATCGCGATGCATGATAAGGATTTCGCATCGATCGACGATGAACACGGCTGCACATCGAGTTAACCAAAGCCATCGCGAGATTTATCATCCTTGCCATGGATATGTCTTTGTTTACAATGGTATTCTATTGGGTTGTTCGGAAAGTCATTTCGTTTTGTTTTTCGTTTCTCACCAACCAAAAACTACTGTGTTGAATTAATGGAACTTTTTCACACACAAGCCTTGCAATATCAGCTCTCAAGACATATAATGGTTATGCGGCTTAAGTGTGAAGTTGGTTTCGAAAAAACGTAATTAAGTCCTCTGACGGGAAAAAACGAAATTACTTTCCGAACAACCCAATACATACACACACGTTTGTGTGTGTGCGCATGCGCATATATACAATATGCGTAACAAAATGAGCGATCACAAAACAATGTCCAGTAGTTCTGGAATTAGGTACCAGCTGGATATCATGGCTGAGCAAGGGATCAAGCGGAGCAGGAATAAGGGTGAGAAAACTAGGCGGCAATTCCTGGGAATATGGAGGAAGGAGGGAAGCAGGCTCGAATTGACGAGCGATAACGAAGTTTCAGGAACGATACGCGGAAACGAGTCGATGGAACGTAAAAGCGCGTGACACGTCGTTAAAGGCAGCGTTTACGCATGCCCGCCATCAAACCGGGGTGAAACGTTCCTAATCTTTCGCCTGGTGCCAAAGAGAGGTGACACTTTGGTGAATGAACGTTTGGAATATTAACGAGCATCATGCGCATGACGTAAATGTTTCACGCGAGTATTTCGAGACCCCTAAAGGGAAGAGAAATATTATCTGTATAACAGTGAAATAGAAAAATGATCCTGGATAATATTTCTGTTAATTTATCGTCCCCGGTGACAACTGTTACACGTTTCACACGTTTTCACGCATTTTGCGTATAATAATGGCGATACAATTCATATAGTAATTGCTACAGAAATCGCGAGTAAAAGTAACCCAGCTTGAAGCACGACGTTGCGAGGGAATTTCTACGATAAAAGCTTAGTTTTATTTTAAGGACACAGAAGTACACCTTCCTGGATGGACTCTCGGGCTATGAAAATGGCAATGAGAACATATCGAAGGATGGTGTTTCATCTTGATGTTTGCCCAGAGGAATGCAATAGATGCCCTATCGATCCGGCCTGTTTATCGCGCGGGTATACGTCACAGTTAATAGCTTTGTTGTGTACCCGAATATCGGTAAATGGCTGTGGCTTAAGTCCGTACATCAAATAAGCTATGAGCTCTGAGGGAACCGGGAAGCTCCTGCGATTTGGCGGCCTTTGACGATACGCCTTTGTGCGATCTGACCCTAAGTTTGCACAACCTTAAGCGGCCCCGTATTCTAATATCCTCCTGAGTAACACCGCCATGCATAACTTAACGTTAATTTCAGCCAACCGTGTCGTGTGTTGAACAGAAGCGAGATATTTCGAACTGGTGCAAGCCCCAAACTGACAAAGGCCAAACTAGCTTCTCGAGAACAGCGATAAGAATTCTTTACAACCTTCGGATAATCTCTACGTGATCTAAGAATTCATGTTATTTGCAAGCAAAAATGTTTATGCTCTTGACATTTTTTCCAATATTCATTAAGGTTTTGTCACTCAGTACAGTCTGTCCTATGTACAATATAGATATTAAAGGATTTTTTTTAACATCTTGCACGGAAACTTGGGTGAATTACATAAATTATGTAAATATATGTTATAAATTTCTCTACTTTATATCACTGAAATAAACCAATGTTAATGCGCAGGATGTCATGTTTCATAGTAAATAATTTAGAGTATATAAACATCTGATATTAATAAAAAAAAAAACTGATTCTATCGAGTAGACAAAAGTCACATTAGAATTTATATCTAAGCAATCAGATATGACTTGAAACACGAAACGTCTTATGCATGGAGTTCATTTTAAGAAATGTACGCTGTTTCTTAACCATTTATAATCAATTGTATGAGAAAATTTTGAAATCGCCCTTGGACAGATAAGCAGTAAGCAATTTTTACATACATCTCCCTAAGATTCAACAGTTAGCCGCGCGTAGGTATGCAGGCATCGTGTTCAAGTCCTTTTTTAATTACAAGAGCGTTCATGGAAATGCTGAAGCCGAGTGACAGGTCGATAAAACGAGTTCCTAGGTACTTGCGAAAAGTACCGAAGGGTGCACCGAGAATTTCGCTCAAGATGCGGATCACGTCTATCGGATTATACGGGCCGAATGGTCGATAGGACGAAGAGGAGAACGCATAGATTCCTCTTCGTGCCTGCGAGCACGTTTTACAACGCGCTATTTAATTACTGCGCGCGGCGCTTCGTTACCGTGCAAATTCCGGCCGCAAAAAAAAAAAAATCTGACGCAAAAGCGATTGCCATGACTGCGCTAATCGACTTGAAATCTGGCGGGGAAAGTGTTACTCTCTTGTTCCCTGCTTTTAATAGCGAACCACTACTTCCGTTTAACACTATTCCCACCACGAGCGGTCCAATGACCGGTCAGTGATTTCTTTGAAAAATAATGGTACTTTGAGACGAGGTTACTTGTGTTACACACGGATAGATAAATCAATATATTGACATTTTCCCTCTGTCCTCCTTTACTTCAAGGATTATTTAGTACATCTAAATATATTAAATGGTGTTAATTCGATCCCGCCAAAATGCGTGGTGTGCTTAGACATTCAGTCGAGTTTGTTCTATGAGGAGAATAAACGACATTTTGGGCCGAAATTATATATGCACAATGGCGATTGTGTTCGATGTACCGTAGGTATTAATAATGCGACCGACACACTCCCTCGCTTCCCTAGAGTCGAGGCACGAAGACAAAGTGATTCGATGAAACATGTAAGGCGCCAGAAGGCGCACATTGTTTCGGATATAGAGAGTAGGTCTCGATGGTACGAGTTCGCAGGATCGATAAGCGGTGTTTTGTTCTCAAAATGCCGCGAAGTAAAAGAGGCGAACATATTTACTTCAGGACCTGGTACCGTGCACTCGCAAGGAATCCGACGATCAGTGTCTCGACAGTCCACCCGTTTTTTCGTCGCTTCTTCGGCCCTTCCGATGGAGAAAGGTTACAAACTTCTCGCGCCCGGTTTTTCTTCTTTCTTGCCGAGAACACAACAAATAAATGGCTTTCCTGTGTTACGCGCGCGAACTATAATGCCTTACAGTCATGCTCGTCGAAAACGGTGAGGAAAAACCTCGATTACGATCTCGAGTTTGCTTTTCACCTTCGCGCGATTTTTTGTTGTCCCTCCGGCGACAATGGCGAAGAGTCGCGAAATTCTGCTAAATTCTCTCAGACAGAATTCCTCATTTTTCGAGGGCGTTGTGTACTTATGAGTAAGGATAATCATTGCTCTTCTCGGGCTGGCTTCCGCTTTTCATCCCTGACGGTTGCGTACCGAGGTGCAAACACGGCCGTATTAATTATTGTCCCACGATGGACCGCTGTTTATTCAGGCACGGCCTCGTTCTGTTTTGTTTAATGTCGTCCTGCCTCGCCCTTGACAATTCGCCAACAGAGTTTCCCGCAAAGATAAAAGCCATCGTGGAAGTTTATGCCCTTGAATAAATTCAGTGCCACATACGTTCAAAACCCTGTGCACGAATCGTGTAATTTCTTTAACTATCACAAACTTATACGAAAGTCTAGAATTAATGATATTGACTCGCTCGCACAGCGCGACTTTAAGAAAATCTTGTCCGAATAAGACAAATAACGGAATGTTGCACGGAACGTATGAAATATTGTCATGGCTTGGAATCCACTTTCCTTCTAATGCGCATGGATAAATTATTATAAAAAAAGAAAAACTTAATTTTACGCGTGCTTATTTTCTAGCAAAATCGAGCAGGTAGATCAAAGTGCAATTATAGGAAAATCTTGGAGTTAGGAAAAGTACTTTAATTCCACATAACCATGTTTCTATGCCAAAGTTTACAGAAGTCTGTCGCATTAGGTGCACTTAACGACGATTGTGGGGGAAAAAGAAACTCAGTTTAACAGTTTAAATGTAATATTAAAAGGTGCATTATAAAGCAGTCCCCCTATTAGCCTAATAATCACGCAGTTTATTTTCCACCGGAAAGCAGTGCCGTGCTTTTGAGCCGGATCGCTGCCAAGAACTGCGTTATAATCGCCATCATTCCCACTGGAATTATTCTGTTTGCAGTGTCGCGATGTATAATGCTCCAAACGTATACCGGGGTATGTACACTCGAGGAAATATACCTCAAAGGTTTCTAGCTCCCATCCCTCTTTCCCGGCAACCGTTAAGCTCCTAATTGCTCACCTCTGCCTCCCTCTCTTAAAGACTTCCAATTTTCCAGGCCCACGGTTTACCCGCTGGAAAACGCCCTTATCTCGATTCCGCAGCAACAGCACGCAAAGCGATGCAAATTACTACTCATTGTTCCGCGTTTGTTAATAAACGGAGGACGAACGACACGAGGAAGGATCATAGGGGTCGCAATTCAGACGAGGATCCACGTGGTTCGTGGAAAGAAATCGAGCTGATTTTCTTGCATTCTGAATAATATTTAAGTTTCTCCCTTTCTTTCAACGAGTAGTTCAAAATTGATGGATGTTACGAAAGATTAATGTTCTTAAAAGTGATTTTTGTGTTGATAATTGATTTCAATCTGAGTATCAGAGGTACACGTATAAGTAGTCTATTATTTTGTGCAAAACCGATAAGACTTCGGTAGATAGGCAACTGCGTTAAAGCGTAAAGGTACTGGTACTTTGAGAAGTTTGAATTTATTTCATTCATTCAGTTGCTTTTATTTTGATGGAACTAAACGTGCTTCTATTCTATTCCATTGTCATGGTAATAAATCATTTGCAAAATATCGACCATTATTGGACGAACTTTTACTCGTATTTGTATGAATTCCCACCGCGGCAAAGTTGCTAACCGAATTACTGACTCGCGCCAAGGATATGAGAAATTTTATTCTTTTTTCTGGTCGAACATCCGACGGCTCTCGAAACTTCTCGGAAACATTCGTCGGTAAATGTGTAACTTTTACGATCTCTCAGATTTCCCCAACACTAATTACGATTATTATTAACATTAAACAGGAATATTGATATATTACTTTCCTAAAGGCCAGAGTTAATTTCAAATAATTTCCTAGATAAAATCGGTATCGCGCTAAAGTTCTCCGCTCAATTTGCAAACGTCTATATAATCACGTTTTAAAACCGTAATTTCAGGACAAAATACACTTAACTTATATTAATAATTCCTTGAAATGGATACTCCGTTTAAAACATCCACCGATATAATTACGTAAATAAATGTAATCGAGATAGTTTGTCATTATTTTCTTTAAATATATACCCTCGAGTTCGTGGTTTTACGTTTGCGATTTATGATTTTAAGATACCTTCCCGCATACATTGCTTAACCCTCGAGTGGTCGCTTGAATAACAATGTATGCAAAGTAATCATCGCAGTTTTCCTCGTATGTCGCCAATAATAATTTTACCAAGGCGTCTTTTATGAATCACTTATGCGTGAAAAGTTAAATTAATATTTAATTAATTTATATGATTATCTATCAAAATGTTAAAGAAATTCTGTTTCTTTATTTAACACTAATCCTACCAGCCACTTTCTGGACATATTTATGTACACCACGTATATCTTTAAGGAAAAGGGATAGTAAGAAGAGATGTGAATAGAAGAGATGTAAAATCTCGAAAAATTTGATGAAGCACAGCATTTTTTCCAAGAAACGACTGATCGGTAATTTTAACCACTTCGGTAGGTTTAGTGTTAAATTCCTCATATGAATCCATTAACAGTTTATTCCGTGACAGTCACGGGCAGAGCGTCAAGTAGGCGTCAAGTACAGATTATCATGTGCCACGCACGGGCAGGGTAACGCATTTAAACTGTTCAGTCTACCAAAAATATCTGAGTCTGTGGCTACATTCTGTGCTTTCTTTATTCCCTAAGATTATTCTAATTGAAGAAAAAAATGTGGTTTACTTTTAAATTCAGTATGCCGTCGACTTTGAAACCGATCTACTAAACCTTCGCAGCAGAGTTTAGTACTTCATCTGTTCTAAAAATCCTTTTCGTGAACGATATAAAATTACATTTTTATTATCCAACGCGGATAGTAGTAATAGTAATGACTCGACAATTATAAATGTCGGATTGCGATGTCGGCTTATGTATCCCATGTCTTAAAATTTTTTTTTTCATTTTTTATTACATGCCACACTGTGAAAGCTGATCAATGTCATCAGCATGACATTCAGAATCGCCAGCACTGTAGGGTTAATATGTCCCTCGAAAATTAAAGTATCCGGTTATAATCGCTTCGACTTGGTCGGCTGTCTAGACGATGAATGAGCCTTAGTCTTCGCACCGACAGTTCCCCCCCTACCTTCCATCCCATTTTCCTTTCTTAAAGGCACAATGTAGGGGCGCTGACATTTTTCTACGGGGAAAAGTCGCGTGCAATCCTCGGCGGGTGTACGAAGAGCGATAACACGTTACTAATTCATTTTTAATCCCCGATCCTTTGTACGCTCGTTTGCCCAGCGCGACAGGAGTGTCACGAACAAAGACTACCCTTATACATTTCGTAGAAATGACTGCCTTCCAACCGTTCTCGGCACTCCACCGGGCACGAGATAACGTGGCGTTGAAAATGGCTGTACGCAGTTGTTTCCCTTTTTTTCTTTTTTTCTCCCGAAGAAAAATGTAGCCTCGTAAACAGGGAGAGCGACATCGTGCGGGACGTGGCGATGTTTTGGCGCGTATATCCTGCGTAGCATCGCGATAAGATCGTAAGTTAAAGTATCGCGCGTGTGAAACATAGTCCTGGATCTTCAGGCACACATAAACGATGATACGAAAGGAAAGAAGGACAAGTATCAAGCATCAACGGCGATTGATGTATTATAAACTATATCAATGATTCCTGATAAAGACAAGAGAACGAGAGCGTAGAAAGACTGTTTCATCCTTCGCAAATCAAGATCTCTGATCGTTGTGTCATACAGGACTCATAGAAGTTCCTTTAGATATTTCCGGTACTTTAGTCAAGGTCTGGAAATTACGACGGACGCACAGTTTGTTCGGTTCAAAGATAAGCTAAACTGCCTGATCGTATACGCGAATTGACGCGTGTCATATGAAAATACACTTCCACGTCGTAAAGCGTCGTTTAATCATCGTCTCAATCTTGGCCTCGTTCGCCCAAGTGCTTTTTCTGATCAGGAAGAAGCTCCATAACCGATAAGGCATACGGGATAAGATGAATGGCAATGTCCAGGCGATATCCGAGGTCCGTCGGAGGAGTCATTCATCAAAACCTTCGTATATTTATTATCGAGCCTCGCCTAGCATCGCTCGGGGGGCATACTGATGTTGGTAATCGCTTTAAGCTAACGGCAGGAAGATAAATTTTCGACGCGCCTAGGCCGTCCTATTTCTAATTACTCACGGAGAATTATCCCGGTCTGCTGTATCGGTGTTGCGCCAATTTTTTAATAACAGTCGCGCACCGAACACCGTGATTGAATTATATTTTAATAAGTTAGCCGCGCAGGATGCGTGTTACGTTCTGCAATATTCCCCCTTTCGTTGTCAGGGAAAAAATTGGCCGACGGGAGAACTTCGTGAGCAGCGTCTCGGTATAAGCTCCGCAAACTTCCAATACTTGCCACTACTTCGGGCGTCGGAATGGAAAAGGGAAGGCCTTTAATCAAATCAGTAGTATAATCTCGCGAATCTTTATTGCATTAGTACTGCAATCTGATTGGGCGGATAATGTGATTGCGAAATTGGACTGATTAAAGCAGAATTCTTTGTTTATTATACAGATTATGTCGAATTAGGTATGCAATGGTATCGTCTGAAAATTTCAGGATGATCAATTATGACGCGCATAATTGTCGGGAGAAAATCGCGTGAGATCAAATGTGAATGACAAGCTATTATAGATTGTATAAAGAATGCTTCGTTGATTTTAAGCTGTATAAACATCGCACGATGTATTGATTTGCATAATTCTTTGAAACGTCTGTGCGTGTCTCGAGTCAGCAATATTCGTAATATACGGTTTTGTTATTCGGTTAAATAATAGACAGATAAAAATAAAGGCAATCTTTTTCCATTATTTTTTTCGAAACCTCGCTTTATAACGAAAATTGTACTGATTGATTTTTATCATAAATGATTAATCTAAATACAGAGGTACATCAAAAGTGTTTGATCGGTATAAACGTAAAAAAAGAGAAAACAATAACACAAGCATGAAACAAAACCACTTATTGAGCAAACAACGATATATGTATGTATGGTAATAAACATAAAATAAATGTGAAAAAGAATAGATTTTTTAATGTGGTTTTATCAAAGTATTTGATCCTACGATGTTATAAAATAATTATATTTTGTCTTGCAATCGTACAATACAAGTTACACACTGATCCAAAGTTTCAGCTCGTATCCGAGCCCTTTTCAGACCATGCCATCGTGAGATCACATAAAAAAATTATTTCATCAGCTACGCATGGAAGTGAAAAGACACACGAGAACGAGTAAAAACAAAAACACCCAATACGTAAAAAAAAAAAAACACACAATTCGTCATATATAACCGCCATCCACGGGTGGCCAATTCTGGTATAGATACTGACATGAACGCGGTTATGCTTCGAAGGTGACATCGAAATAGTGCCATTGTCACCTGCCGTTCACTTTCTGACCCGTGTTTAGTGACCCACCGTGGTTCCATTGTCGGAGGAACTTCATTGTACGGCTCTCGTCGCAGAAAATCGTTTTGTGGCAGTCACGGCATTGTCTATTCGTGACGGCGAAATGGAAAGAGCCCCCAACGCCAAATGGAAATTGCTCCTCGTCACATTTACCGCGCATTGCATCGTCCCGCCACAGATACGTGACGAAAATCTTGAACGAGCGTTCGTACATTAATATAACTTCTTGCAGGATTAATTCTGCACACGGCGTACATCTGTACTGGACACGCGAATAAAATCCGTATTTCTCGCTCGACATTAAAAGCTGGCAACGAGCATCGCATTAAGCCCCGTAACTTAATAATTCGCAGAGCGTGTCGATCTGGTTATACTGAAACGTATTCAAACTGGAGGATGAGCTGTATCAAATATCGCACATTTATTTTTACACCCATTGCAGCGATCGCCTTTAACATTCGAACATTTACTATACATTGGTTATAAATTTATCTGGAATAATTTGCAATCTCGAATCTATATGTAATCTAATCCGGAATAATTACAGATATAACGAAAAGAATGATTTTACCTTGAAGAATTTTCTGCATCTCCCAAACTTTGGCGATGCAACAAAATAATTATATCTCCGGAACAAGTGTACGCGGGTATACTTTTCTCCTATCACGATGTTCCACAGGACGCTTTCGCGGCTTTGCACGTTGCCTTTCGCATCACGGGACGTTACATCGGCCGCAGTTTCCACGCGCTTGCACGACACGCAGTATTAACGATCCACCGCGGCCGGAAAGTGATCAAGTACGAGCGCGTTGCATTGCAAATCGCAATCAACGAGGAAAGGCACGGGTGCGCCTCGAGTTTCGGTCCCGTCCAGAATAAAAAGAAGGAAAAAGTCGAGTAATCTCGCTAATGTTCCTGTTAGGGCCGCATCCATACGGTCGAACCAGATGCGTTTCTGGCATTCGTTTAAACGCGATAATGCACCGGACTAACCGGCTCGGCCAGCGCCGATTTACCCGGATCCTCCTGGGCCTCGTAATGCAGCCATTGTCGGACGAAGAAAAGGGGACAACGAGGCACGGCAAATGGATATGAATTAACTCTTTCAGCGAGGAATACTTTCGTGGTGCGCATGCGCTTAGGATCGAACATACTTTAGCTCTTGATGCGTACAATACCGATGGTGCACCGATTTACCGCGTCGTTACTCTCGAGAGTTGCGTCGAGCATTTTGTGTATCGTAATGATGAATTACGTAGAGGTTGATTGGAGCGTGGTATTGCTCCTTTTTGGTATTCTTAAGGTTATTAATTGCGTTTTGTATGGATTAGAGGGAAATCGCGTATTGAGTAGTGCCTATACCTACGTTTTTTTTAAAGTATTAAGCGAAATAGCGTTCTTCACGTACAATAGAGAAAGTGTAATGATATTTGCGACATGTGGAATTGATAGGCAAAGAAGATAATGTGATTGGAATGTATAACACTGTTGAAATAATACGGAAATAGGAAATCGTAAAAGGTATATAAATTTATAGTACACGGCGATGTCCAATTTATATATGGAGTTACAGTTTGTAATAAACCTTTCGTTGGGGCCGATATATGGATCCATAACCGTAAAAGGGTTAAAGATGGCGCAGCTGCACCGTAAAACTCGAATTTCCATTTTTCGTGGATTACACCAGTTGAATTATCTAAGGACAAGGGCGTATCGAGGGAAGTCGTGAATTACATCGATGAATATTTACCACGTCGTTTTCACTGTTTTTTTTATTTGGGTGCCGTAACTCGTTTTTGTCGTGGAAAGCTCTTATGCTTACCTCCAAGTTTGGGGATAGACATTATCTTAACGACCTCTGCAAACTTATTTCCGATACATAACAATCCCAGCTCAAAATGCTTTTATCATACTTACACAATAGCATATGACACTAAAAAACTATACCTATAACAATGGCTCGTTACGCGGACGGTTATCTATAAAATTTACATATCAAATTGATTACAAAAATGCGCGATTTCAAAGGGAATAATATCGAGAGTACGCGTGGAATAAAGCAATCGATTATATTACATTTCGGTGTACGTGCGGAGCTGGTTGATAAAATTTAATTCCGCTTAAAGAGGAACAAATTTACATCCGAAACCGCATTATTAAATCGAGGGCACTGGTACAGCCGTAATCAATTATTCGCCCATGATCAATAAACCGCAAGCCGCGACAAAGTAAAGACCTTTAAGGATGCACATTAAATTTAATTGATGCTTCGAGTACCTCGTTTGCGGTCCCCGTCTTATTCCAAGAAATGTCTGAGGCGGTTCAAAAAGGAGGTACATAGGAATCGTGGAACGGAATTTAAAGGGAAAAATTCCAAGGGAGGAATCCCTGAAGTGGATGGGATAGGAGTGGAAGCAGAATTGTTTCTGCGTCACAGTGCTGGATCCCGATACTTTGAGACCGTTGTTTCTCTTACTTTCCAGCGGTGGGGAAAGTATACCTCTATGGTGGTTTATGTATTCTTCGACGTCTACACAGACACTCCTAACCTTATTGCTCTTGACACTATTAAGACAACTTGCGTGAAATATATTGGTCATCGCAGTTAATTCTCACACTTGTTAATAATCTCTAAACTCTCCAACTGGTTTTATTGGAATAAGAATTTCAGTCGACAGAATGACTTGTGTGTGACTAGACTTTCTCACACGCAATGTCGTTCTGTCGACTGAAATTCTTATTCCAACAAAACCAGATGGAGGATTTAGAAATGATTAAAAAGTGCGAGAAATAACTACTCGTTAATGACCAATATAATGCGTACAAGTTGTCTTTATGTATTCTTATTGAAAGGAACGAAAAATTGAGGAAACTGCACGAGGCGATCGACGATTAAAAGCTGTAAGTATATAATATATCGTCGCTGATGCAATCTGCCTGATATTTCCGAAACGATGTCCATCTATGCGTATGAACGTATGGACGCGCAGGTTAAAACGTGTGCAAACGAAATTTATGAACAGCGACGTTCTTATAACGCATTACACGGCCCACTTTATCCGAGCACGTCTGTGCCAAGATATTATTCATTCTCTTTATCCGCAACGCCGTATCGGGAGGTCAATAATTTCGTGTTTGTTGTACGACATAATTCATACACAACAAATGCTTCGAGATAACCCATTTCCATATTGGCCCGTCATACATCCTCATAAATGCCTTTAACGATAAAAACTGTACGCGTAGAAAGTAAAAAGCGACTCGACACGAGATGCGCCTACGTATCATTTATTCCTCCTCGAATTTAGACGAGCCACGAAGAGTTAAGAGTCTAATAAGAGATGCTCTTTCCGCGCGTGCAGTATCTCAAGGAGCTCGCTATTGACTCTAAGAATTATAGCCGATACGCATTACCAAGTCTCTCTAACTCTTATCTGCAAACATCCAACGCAATTAAGAATTATTAATACTCACTGGTAAGCGTGATAAATTTCGACAGATTATCCCCATAATTATTCACAATGACCAAAAACAGCTGGGCATTGTTCATAATTACCTGTAATGTATTTCATTTTCGATAAATCATTCACTTTGACCATTTCATTTGGCCATTATTAATAATAATCGATTAATCATCTCTTCACTCTGACCGCGACACACACTCCACGTATCGCCTTGATCCCTCCTTTCGCCGCATCGTTCGATCGGCACGTTTCGTTTATCAGCACTCCAGAGCCAAAGGGCTAATGACCGTCGAGAGCGGAGAAAAGATCAGCGCGCACACCTTCCTCCACCCTTGATTACTCCTTCTCTCATTATCAATTACTCGTTCCGCGGCAGCCATGCGGGCGTGGGAAGGAGAAAAGGGGCTTCGAAAGCCCCGATTCTCTCATTCGCGGCCAAAATTAATTTGATATGCGAGCGTGGCGGCGCAAGTGCCGGTAATTAGCAGGCGGCAAATTCCCGTTGGAAAACTCGCCGTGGCGTTTTGCTCAGGGTTTTGCAATTTTTCCGTCCTCCTTCCCGCTTCTTTCCTTTTCTCTCTCTTTTTTTTTTCTTTTTCGGCGCGATTTATAACGCCGACTAACCGCCAGTCGGCGGGGGAAAAAAATACGGCAGAGGAAAAGGGGAGCAGGACGAGGGAGTAAATGCAAGGAAACACTTGGAACGGGTCAGAGGGAGAAAGAGGGGAGGGGGAGGGGCGGAATTTCGTAATAAAGCGACTTTACGGCGAAGGGTGTCGCTGCTGCGGATTAAAACTGCTAGCTGCTCCCAGTCCCCGTTTTATATCGTTTAACCAGCCGCGATACCGTTCGCAACAATTGTCAGGGAATCGATACGGCTTTCGAGAATTCGGTTGCTCGCCCTCGGAGCGTTAGAGGAGCACTTTGAGCGGATGAATTTTTAATCTATAAAAAAGTTCAATCCCTTTCGCTGGAAGGAATGGGGGAAGTCACTCAACGATGAGCACATGGCCAAGTATAAAATTATCGTGAAATATATTCACTTTTTGTATTTATATTTACTTTTATATTGACATTTATATACGTTTATATGTACTTTTGTTGTGTTACAAGGCCGTTTTTAGGGCATAAATCTCGAGTGGACTGGCGAAAATACTAAATTGTTTTGGTTGAATATGTGGGTATAATTACGCTAACCACGTCGCTGTACGACCACCACTAGAAGGCTAGCGTGCCGTATATTAATCCATAAAGCGTTGCAAAAACGCCTTTGCGTTTGTTCACGAACCTTGATAACGTCGAGAAGCCAGGTTGAATAACATTTTAACGAATGGAAATATCGTATTTTGATTTAATGATACAGCAAAGGATATCGTTAACCTCGAGTAACATTCGCGGATAAAATAATGCTCGGTGGGGTAAAAAATGTCTGGTTGAAAAAGATAAAGTCTTTGAAGAAACATTGAAAAATGTGTGGAAATAATCGAATATTCAGAATGGCAACAAACTGGATTTTCAATCACAGTTAAATATCGTATATCCAATGGAAGATTTCGTCACAATTTCAATTTTTATTGGGGGTATTTAAAACGGAATATCGGGCAATCCCGCACCGAATATTCCTCGATTTCATTGTGCTCGCGATAGTGCTTGTTTAATGTACGTTTTTACGCACGAATGATCATACATGGATAAGAAAGAGACGCATCGAAACGTTCATTAATTAAGCGCCATGATAATATCGAAATTTGGCTGTTCGTAGATATATATGTATATATTATAATATCGTGCAATAATTTTAATATTTTGCTTGAACGACAGCTCGTCCAGCAATATTTGTGAAATTCAAGAGTTGAATAATTAGAACATTATTTTATAGTCATATTTTAAAAACACTATTTGTATATTAATTAAAATAAACAACATATTATCTACAGTAAGAAGATTTTGCGAAATTTTCGACACTGAATCGGTCGTCATTAATTCGATTGAAAAAAAAAAGCTCGTGATCACTTTTTTCAAGGAACTTTAATTTAAACAGTTTTCATCAAAGTTAAGAGAAATAACGATCACCGCGTGCCCAATATTCGGCCAAAGTTAGAGATTTAGGATTGCCCTTAAGGTAATTATGACATCGCCTGGGAAAACTTCGTGGAACTCACGTAGGTCTTGGCACAACCATGAAGTTTCTTCGTGACGTATGCGACGCCGTATAAAGCTGGAATTGTCTGCTTAAAAATCCTTCTGAATAGTTGTATTTGAAAATCGATTTTACGAAGCATGGTGTGGCCAGATAAAATAGCGCTCACAGTTCGAATCGTGACTTTAAAAAAATGGTTTTGTTTTTTTTCTTACGTTTTACAAATAGCCATAATTCCTTGAAATGATCTTGGGAAAATAACAAATAGAAAAAGTACGATGTTGATTTATCTTTTCACCTGCTGGCTCCATATTTACACCAGTGATACATCACTTTATTATATTTACAATATTCCGATTTAAATTTAGATTTTAAAATTATCTCAAATAGAAAAATTGCAAAGCATGAAATAATGTTATAGTCTGTTTCGTACGTATTCCGGGGAAAAGCATTTTAGTTTCGTTTCCTTTGTGATGCGATTCTGGAACTTAGAGAATGGAATGCTTACTGGGTTTAACGTCAAGCACTGGTTCTTTTTCGGACAAGCGTAATACAATATAATTCCCTTCCGTTATCTTTCTACCAGCGGAGATCTTAGAAATATATTATATTGTTAACACACTTTGTTGTATCTTTACGTCGTTCGAGATTATTTCAAGCATCGCATGAGCAGCATTCGACTGTAATTAATCCCTTTCTCTTATCCAAAGAAATAGTCTCTTGCAAAGGAGAAGAAGCGAGATATGAGCTAGTACCGAGATATCAGTATATTTTTATATATTATCGCATTTTCTAGATATGAAAAACTGTATGAAACAAAGCTGTTTGAAAATGATCGTAATCTAAGTATAATTCATTTAAAATCAGATCATTCCGTCATTTTAGCAACGTTCACATGATAAAACCTAGGCCATCGTTATTATTCACGATGCAGAGTCCCCTTTAAATGGCGAATAGCAACGAGAAAATGGACAGCGATTATATAGAAGCGAGTGTTTTGAATGCTGCATATAAAGTAATATTCATACGCGAGCATTTGTGAATTGACAGTGACTCTTCCCCATTCCATTTGAAAGAATGATTTACAGCAGCCTCTCGTTTCAACTGCACGATTGTGCGTTTCATTTTCAATTCAAAAAGCTGCGAGTAATACGAATGAGCTAGAAAAATATATGATACCCCATTCAGAGCTTGCGACAGTTTCTTTTGCAACTTATAATACACTTATTCAATGATTAACCATATAATAAGCACGTATAAAGGGCGATAAAATAAAGTATTATGTATAAATCAAATATACCTTTGGTGAGTAATTAAATATTACTCACATCATAAATCTACTAGCAACGTGAACCTTTTGATTAATTAGTTTGTTTTCTATAGAGCAGTGCTGCACCATATCCAGGTACGAAAAATTCCACATTAAAATAATTACCCACCACTTTTCGACCAATCGTAACTTGTCGCAAAATGTAATACACCAAAGCACGTTGCGCTCTTTTTTTTTTTTCATCTGCTTCATTATATTCAGTCGCAAAAGTTAAATTCGAGCGCGGTACTCGAAAAGACTGCTCGTCGAAAGAATTAATGCAAATATCAAAATATGTCCCGGCGTTCCACGTTTCGGTATGAAAGACCGGTTAATCACGGCCTGGACGGTAAGCTGGTTTATCAAAAAGATTTAAAAAGGCGACCGGTATGGAATTAAAACCCCCGTGTCCAAGTATGGCCACGTACGCTTGTACAATACACGTGTAATCGTCGCGTAGACGCACAAATTTTCGCTTAATAACGTTGCGCAGAGGCACCGACGCATGTCGGCTCGTTTGCGAATTCTGCTTTCTAATTACCCTCGTTACCAGCGCATAGCAGCGAACGCGACAGCAGGCTGTGCCTAACAGTTCTTTTTCCAGCCGAAAGGGAATATCTCAACTTAACCGAATACTCCAAAAACCTCCGAGTTTATGCCGCTTCTCCACCTCCTTCTCCCCCGGTTCCCCCAAAACTATTTGACCTGGTTCTCGGTTTTTTGATGCCCAAAATTCTACCTCTCAGAAGGCAACGACTTGCCTTTACATCAAAAACTACATAACTGGCGTACGAAGGAAATTTCTCCTCCACACGATTTTTCCCTCGCTGATTAAAAAGTGCGGTAATGCGATCATGAGCGTGTGAATTACGTTTAATGCGGGGCCGAAAAAAGCCTGCGGCACACTCGGATTTCATTAGGATGAAGTTTTAGGACGTTGCTTGAAAACTACTATAGAAATGTCGATAAATGCACTGACACGATATGAAACCAATGTGTATTCCAGTACGCGTAATAACTAGATGCGAGAGGCAAAATTATGAGAAATGTGCACTTTTGAGGTACCAAAAATCGGGACTCGCGTATCCTCCAAACCAGGGACATTTTCAGTAATAACTAACTTTCTGAACGTATCCACGTAAATTATTCGTATATTAAAAATATCTAACAAAATGAATATGATACATTAAATAATATATATATCAAAGGAAGAAAAGTATATCAATTCAGTAAGTTACGTACACCTAACGAAATCTGTGAAATGATGTAAAATCCAAAGAAAAAGTCAGATCATGAATTTCAAAGGTTCCTCCCAATGTTAACAGCCACGTTATTTCGATTATTTTCGTAATCATAGCGTGAAGCCGTTCTGTCGAGTAATATCCGAGCAAGACAAGTTGATCGAGCGAGACCCCGAGTAAGACTCATCGGGTCTTCGAATCCTTCATAGCGCCGTTGCTTTAGACACGCGCTTCTCAAACGCCTCCGAACCCTTCGATGTACATTTTTTACTGTATTTCTGCGTCGCTCTCTCGCGGGAGAGGGCGGATCCTGGCGGTAGATAATATACTCGAAACAATACGACGACCGACGTTCGTGGGGGACACGAACATGCTTTCAGCTTTAAAGCGCGATACCGCTGAGTCGCCACTCCACGGGCCGCGTTGAAAACTATTTCATAACTGGGTCGAGTGGCCGTGTGCAAGGAGGACGAGGCGGTTCGTATGCCTGGTAGGAGGGAAGAAAAAACAATTCACGGGGAAACGGCCCGTTTTCTGTCCCACCTTGTATATTCTGGGAAACTGCGGCGGCATATCGACTGCTACTTGACGTTCCCACGCCTCGGTTTTGCTCGTCTCGTGTCAAATTGCCATCGTTTGGAATGAAGTGTACGACAGGTACGATAAAGAGAAACGACCAATACGGACTGCGTGAACGATAATAATGCCAGGGATGGAGTACGTTTTACTAAATTTTTGTAACCGCTACGGTTTGTAACAAAGTTCCAGCTGCGTCGCGATCGTCTAGGTGTATGTAAAAAGTTATTGACCGCGTTATATATTTATTTCGTTTTTAAATGGGAAACTATCTATTACGTTCACGGTTTAGTAGTAGGTAATAATAATCGATCTGGTTTTGAGTAACACTGTAAGTCTTATTATCCTTGTACTCTTAATACTGAACCTACCAGAATGACCGGTCAGTAATTTCTTTAGCAAAATTGCACAAATTTGAAACGGTTTGTTTTCTGGGATTCTCCACGATTGTCTTGCAACGGTGTATCAATGTATGAATTTATTAATAGATTTCTTTTCTCCCTTTTTTTTTATATATGTTCGATACACCTAAATACATCTGGAAAATATCAAGTAGGTTTAGTGTTACGAAAGATGTAGAGATAGAATAACAGTGTTCATTACTTTTTTTATCTCAGTGGCTCATTACGTAATGTTGGTGTACAGCATTTATCCGCTAGCTTCCAGGCTACGCCAGTTTCATTTCCCCTTCGCGTGAAACCGTAGCTTTAAGGAAATGCGTTTGCAACGTGATTGCCTTGTACTCGGCTTCATCGAATACCTCGCACGGGAAAATTATCAAAGCGAGTCTACGTTCTGCGGTGCATTTGAATACTTTCGCGATTAAGCTGAGCAGCATCGTCTTAATTTCACTCCCCGTCTGAAATAACACGGCGAATTAACATGCTAATTGGTATTCGGGGATGCGACCTACAAGGCGGACATATTTCCATTCTGAACGTGTCGGCCGCAGACTCGGCACGATCTTTAATGCAAAACCACTTCGTCGACGTGGCTCCATTCAGGATATATACGGTGGTGGCGGATGCCGAGAAACGAGTAGGAGATATCCTGAGTAACAGACGCGGAAACAATGAAAGTTCTCAGCGAAGGCGACAACGAACTCAACGATTCCGCGCAGCGCACAACGGCGCTGCATTTGGAGGATTAGAAAAGCCGATGATCGGCGCGGAGATGGTGGCGTTCATCGAATCCCAAGCGTGTCTGCGACACGTTCCTTATTCACCACTGTGCGCCATAATTTCGTGCCTTCGCGTACAGCAGCATACGTTGCTTAACTTCTTGACATACGAATAGAATGGAATTCGACGCGTTGCGAAAAATACCATTCGATTTGGCTCAACGGAACAGTTACGTGCAAGCTGAGAAAGAGAACGTTTTATTTGGAATATTTGGACTGTTATATAAGATTTAATCAGGATGATATATAATGTTAATGGAGGACGATTAATTATAATTTTTACTAAATTCAAGTATTGTCCACTATGGCATTCGTCGTGCAAGATCACTGCTATATTGAATACTGCTTTCAAAGTGCTTCTTTCTGAATTATCGATTTGTGGATGCAACTTTGTTATTGTTGAGAAAGTGGAAGGATGGGGCATCTTAAAAACTGTAAACTAACCAGAATCGACGCACGAGTGAAGCAACCGAGTAATCTAATGATATATTGCACGCTGTCCACCAAAAATCGCTCTTGACGAGTTAGACTCCTCAAAGTATACAATGGCATATGAAATTAATCGTTATTGTATGTCAAGGTGTTAAGCAAGTGGACGTGAGAATTCGTAATAAGGAACTCAATGAGAAAAGGACATTTCTATCTTTTGTAAATAACACGTTCATTAAGTGTTATAGAAAGGATCTAGTGTAATACTTTCGTTATACAGCAAAGAATTAAAACAACTATTTACGCGATGTAAAAAATATAATATAATGCACTTAATCTCAAAAATTACTAGAACACAGGTAGGAAAGTATTAGAATCAAGCAGTAACAAAAATCACGATTAACTCTATTACTATATGCCATTAATATATACTCTATATTATATGCAACATCATTATTGTGGGGAAACAAAGAATCAGAACCAAGTAGGTATTTTTTAAGAAAGTACATTATGTACTTTTTGTAAAATTGTTGACAAAAAAATCATAGGACATTTTGACAATGTAGGACACAACAAAGGACGGCCCTGTCCACGGGTGAACAGCCTTTCGGCCATTTGCGACACGAAAATAAAACTTGTTTTGCTTCCTTTCGTCCTGCTGGCCATCCGGGAAAACGACATACTTTGATTCTGGTTACTCGAGGCACATATGGAGCGCGGCTAGGTTGCTCCCATAAATTCGAAAAGTTTCACGGAGCGCCAGGCTCACTTCCGCTCTTCGATTTACCGGCTATATGACTTCGGTGTATTGCAAGAGTTCGAAAGATCTCTAAAAAGCATATATCGCGGTATTATAATAGTTTATTTCAACTAACTTCGCAGGATTTCGTAACGACAATTGGAGCCATGATGGATACAGAATTTTTGTAACTCACGATAGTCAGCATTGAAAAGCATTTACGTGTAGAAACTTTTGCGCTAGATGAGACATAATGTATTAAATACAATCAAGATTTCTTCTAGAGAGTAAAATAAAAAGTGTATATATAGCTGAATACTATATTTTTGAATTCGTTCATCTAAAGCATTAACAAGAGGTTTCGCAATTTAAATTGCTTGCGAGGAATCTAAATGAGTAAAACGAGTAGTTCAAAGACAACTTTACAAAGTCGCTTAAAATATCATTCCAAAATTTTGGTCCCTTGGTTACAAAAAAAACCTTCGTCCTTGTAAATAAGTATTCTGCAGGACAAAAACAGGCGTGTCCTTAATTTCTCCCAAGTGTTGCCTTAAATTATTTCCATTAATACATTTCATAACAGTTATTTCACTGTTAACAATGTTTAGCAATATACATGTAGTTTGAAAAACTCTTGCAAGGTACGAAGGAAGTATAATAAATAATTGTTTCTTTTCCTTCATAACTGCTTAAAGAAGACTCATATCATATTAGATCTATGACTTTGCTTCCGACCTTTTCCTATAAATGAACTTTAGCTACAGACGAACAGTTTTTTCAACGCGGGATTCGTACGCTGCCCAGAAAGATAGGAGAAAATAGTGGCCAACGATGAACAATATGTACAACCAGTTTTAACAATAAAGCCTCGAATTTAAAAAAAAAACCGGCGGAAGCAAAGTTGTACAGCTAATATACATATATATTTTACTCCTGGGTGTCTATGCAAGATTTGTTTAACATGTCATTAACGAGCATTATACATAACTTTGTATGTACTATTACGCGTGCTCTCACGTAAAGATGCAATTAATAAGGTAAAAACCTGGGAAAATATCGGATCGTTGGATGGCTGGACTCTTACGATATTACATTACCATAGATCAAATATTCCAAAAAGAAAACAAGTAGAAGCAAAGTTGTACGCCTAATATCATCATACTTCCTCCCCCTACATACGCATACCATTTCAGAATTCCTCCACGACACTTCCTCGCGTCTTTCAAGGAACACTCTAAGCAAGATCGATATTTTTCCACAATGCAAATCAGAGAATCA
Source organism: Ampulex compressa (assembly GCA_038496175.1). Taxonomy (NCBI): domain Eukaryota; kingdom Metazoa; phylum Arthropoda; class Insecta; order Hymenoptera; family Ampulicidae; genus Ampulex; species Ampulex compressa. The sequence goes on from JBCFXI010000006.1 coordinate 766,216, forward strand.
TTCCGCCGTATTTCGAGACTGAGGGTAAGGAACAGTACCTTCTTTCGCCTGTACGTAGCCGTGCACCTCGCAGTAACTTCCAGCGGGTCCTGCCGCCCCAGGCGTGTCGAGGGTGAAGAGGGTGTTGGCAGAGGAACTGACAGCATCGTCGGGAGTTTGCAGTAGGCTCGTAGGCTGCGAGAGCGTACGCCGCTGATGATGCTGATGGTGATGGTGGTGATGATGCTGTTGATGCTGCTGCAGCTGCTGCTGATGCTGTTGCGCGGCAAGCATCTCCTCGTGGCGACATTTCGTGCACCTACGCATCTCCGAGCGAACACGCAGCAGCCAGACCATGCCGAAGAGTGCCATAGCAACCTCGAGTCCCGGTGACCTCGATGGGTGCTTCATGCTCGCTGAATCAAGGTCATCGAGGCTCCAGGAGCCAACTCGATACATATCACCTGACTCTCGATCGATATTTGCAGCCCCCCGTGGATTCACCCCTTTGCACCCGATGCGAATACCACGTAACCGGTTCCACCCCTCTTCTCGTACCCCGTTCACGTCGTCGCAGGTTACAGCCTCATGCTTCCTGGTATTGGTTATTCTTAGTCCCACGACGTTTTTCGAATTGCTCGCAAATCGATACGTGACGGGGCGTTTTTTGTCCAAGGTGAATGTCTCTCGAAAGACGTGCGAGTCGTGCACGGAGATATTTATCAGCGTGTTCGCTCCTGGATGATTCGAACAAAGCCCAATTGGTTTCTCGCGAAGCTTCTTGCTTTCCTTTAATTTGGCATCTTCGCGAAGGTGTCCGATTAGGAGACTCCCTCTGACTTATATTTATAATCTGTTCGTCTCCCGGATGTTTGCTTCACATCCCCCTCTCTCCAAGAGTCTCCTTCCCTCCCTCAGCTCCGCGATATCTCCACTCCGCTTTCCTCCTTTCGCCTTTTCTCCGATTAGTCGAATCAATGCATCGCGCGCACGGCGCCTCCGACGTAGCCTCTTTTGAAAGCGCGTACTCTCGACTTTTCCCCCATGGGTATACACTCAGAGGAGCACTGCTGGGATATCGATCGACGCTGCTCCTTCCTTAAACCCACTTTTCGCTCGAGCTTCCGCCCAGGCCTTACCCCTTCTGCATTCTGAACCGCCCTCGATCCATCGATGCCCCCCTCGTTCCTCGAATCCTCGATTCCAGGGCGTTTCTACTTCACCTCCATCTCGAAATTCAGCCGGAAGGACGTCACCTGGATCACCACATTTCATCGAGCGCGATCTCTAGGCGCGCGGCGCGCTCGCCAGGGAGATTCCTGCCCCCTGAATTCGCCGCTTGGGAAAATTCCCGCTCGAAAATCCTCCTGGCGCCTCTCGCATTTTTCGCGAGCCCTGGTAAGTGAGGCCGGATCCGTCAGGATTAGGCTCGTGCAAATAGGGCCGACCAGGGCGCGGAGCACTCTTCCGATTGCCGTGAGATGGCCGATGAAAGGCAGATCACGGGGCTCCCCTTTTCACGATTCTCCCGAGTTTCGCGTCCGCTCTACTCTCTTGTTCCACCGCCACGGCGTCGAGGGGAATGGCTGGAATGGCGATCGTCGGTGGGTTTAACACGCTCGTTGGCAGTGCTTCTGGACAATCAGCGTGAAATCAGGATTTTGGCCCGTCACGGTGCTTCTTAAGACGATACCGGAGCGTAAGAAAGCGTTTGGGAGAGGCTGGAGCACGTTTTACGAGCGAAAAGCGCTGGTTGTTGGATCTCTGTTTGAGTTTTGACGAAGATTTCTAAAGGACTTATTCCTCCGCGATGGTCGCACGTCGATTGTGTTTAATGATTTATGAGCACGAGGTTTGACCCCTGGATTGGTATTGCAGATAACAATGATGCCCCGCTCGGGTATATTTGAGGTTGGGACATTAGCTCGAGGATGCCGGCGGTTGTTTGATGAGCCAATACGACGAGAAATTGTCTTGGAGATCCAGCAAGGTACGCTGGACGTGACGATCCACAGCCTCGAGCGAAATCTTATTCACGGATTGAAGCCACTATTATGACCGACGGCAGTGTTACTTAAAGCAATATTTGAGCTGCGAAGGCCGATCCAGGACGTTCGAGAGACCGCGGCTCCGGTTTCAATGATCTAATCGGGGCTCGAGGAACAGTCCTCTGCGTGATTCCTACAGATCAGCCGCGGGTGACGATCCATAAGTTTACAGAGGGATCGTGTGCGCTCTCTCAACCCGCTTTTAATCCAGGCGCTCGATCGCGCTTCTTAACACAATACTCGCACCCGCGATTCTCGCTCGAGGAAACGTTCCTGGAGCTTGCACGCTGCTTTTACCGTGTCCACCACCGTATCGAAGCTTGATGAAAGATCCTCCAAGGGAGAAAGAGTTTCCATATCTTTCTCCAGGAGCCAACGGACGCTTGGTCCCAAAATTCCTTCGGGTATAAAAGTAAAAAAGTCGTTCACAGGTCCCTCCCCATCGGTGGAAACTTCTCGTTAGCCTGACCGTGTGCCTTTGCTGGCGATTCCAGGAAAGTTCCGCGGGACGACTCCAAGAAACTCCGGCATGAAACTGCGGCCGGCAGGCTCGTCTCCCACGTTCTTGGACGAGGTTCCTTGTCCGTTCAGCCGGAACTTCCGGTTGTCCTGTATGTCACTTGGCACGCATGAGTGAGCGAATTCTTCCTGTAGGATAGCGCGAATTCCAGAGAAAGGTTTTGCCCAGCGAGGGCGGCGAATAGAAACGCTCGATAAGCGACAGCCTGGATTCTTCCTTTTTGGCAAAGCTTTCGAACCGCTCTCTCTCTCTCTCTCTCTCTCTCTCTCGTCTTGTATTGGAAGTATCCTGGAGATAGTCGTGCGCGACGAACACCAAATACCGTGCTTGGTTGCTGAAGAGAAATCCTCTTTGCGATTCCCTTTAGGTCAACTAGGAAACACGATCGACGTGCTTGATGTCCTCATGGTGGGACGTCTCAAAAGAGATAGTATTTCTGGATTACGGGGAACATCCGAAGTAACGATAAGGGCTTCTGCAGTGACACGTGACTGGGATGTAACGATCCGGATGGGTAAAAAATGTTGGAAGCGTCAGAACATCGGTTTCAGGATGATAGAATTCCGATATCAAGTTTCGGTTCAGCGAGAGAGCTTTCTGTGGTATCTTCAGGTCAGCTGAGAGTAGCGATCGACGAGCTTAACATTATATCGCAATGCGGTTCTTTAGAAGAGATAAGGTTCATCGACTAGAGTCGATATGATGTCCCGAATGACGATAATAGCTTCCACAACGACGCGCCAATGCAACGTAAAAGTCCAGATGGCTGGAAATCGAATAGAATTTCACTCGACTAGTAATCCCTTTTTTTTTATATCTTTAGATCAATTGGGCGTAATCACAGACAAACTTGGCGCATGTTTCTCTTTTCTCTTCTACTCTTATTATTCGTTTTCATTAATAATTTTGTATAGATCGTCTCTATGCCGCTCGTTTATTTCCTCTTTGTATACCAAAAGCTTGCTTGCCCATCTACCGAATGAATAATATTAATCGTTTCTGCAACGATAACCTTCCCAATATACACCGCGCGATTCTTCTGGATCAATCGAGCGCGATGATCAAATCGGACACCTTTATAAGGACGCTGCTCCACTTTCACAATGCTCGACGATATTTCTCTTTCTGGCAATACTCGAGTCCAAAGATGTGATCCAAAACAGTATCGAACATTTGACGAGTTAAGGCACCGCTTTCAGCATGATCAGGACTATCAAGTAGGGTGCTCGATCCTGAATCCACCCAAGCATTCATCGAGGTCGACCGACGATCAGGCAGGCTGGATTCTTCTCCTGGCTGGTCATCCGGTACGATCACCTCTTAACCTGTCCTGGAAAAATCGCGGAAACCGTCGAACGTGATCGACATGGAGGAGGACGAAAAAAGGAGCCGCCGCACGTCGGGCGTTTCCTTTTCAACTTTCGGCGTATCCTAGGGGAGAGCTTCTCGCACGGCGTCGCTTTGAACTTCGCGATAACGACCGACCTCGGCTGTTTTCTACGAGAAATCAAGTACCTTGCAATTTCGGGGAGGAGAACGCGGCTTTAAGCGAATACTTTATATA